>CM069920.1:23271001-23653565 GCA_036172225.1 Cryptocoryne crispatula var. balansae
TTGGACATCGACGAGACGTGTTCTGTTTCCGTCTGTCCTGCTTATCAATTCATCCACGTTCTTCTTTTCTTTTTTTATCGTCACCATACAGCCCCCGGTACAGTGTATCCAGTAACATCTAGTTATGTGTACTTATGTGACGACCCACAAAAATTTGTAGATTGTATTTTAAATGTATGTGAGCAGAACTAGAACTTTTTAGGCTGTACATTTTTGGCGTTAACAGTATGTAACTACCTTGGCTTTTGCTTGGCGTTGCAATTTCTCAGCGTTGAGCTTCTCTTCCAGCTTAAGGAAAAACTGTGAAGCCACTAAAGATGTAAAAACAGGAGAAAACTGCTCTTGTGGATACATTTTGACAATTCTAGGGTATCAACGTAGAGTTGTTTATTCAAATACAAATGTTGCAGGTCATAGGTAAACAAAAGATCTATGCTTGGCATGGTTATTGCTTACCTCTCTCCTTTTCCCTGCCCTTTCATCACACTTGAAGCTGAACGGAGAGCATGTGATCTGGGAAGGTCTCTTCCAGGTGCAGCTCGGAGATCTCCAACAGCTGTAGGACAGAAATATTAAGGCTGCCTATTGCAGAAACTTCAGCATAATAAGAGAATCCTGTGGTAACAGCAACACTTACTCAGTGGAAACAGATTGGCTCACCGCATTTGTCCTTCTAGCTTTGGGGTCTGTAGCTCCTGTAGTGTTGTTGTTCTTTGCACTGAAACAAAAATATGATTCGGTGGATGGACATAATAAAAGATTCAAAAACAGAAACCAATCATTTATTTTCGTATAACTTCTAAGCCCAAGGATCGCTCGTACCTTCTGGTAACTGATTTAGGAGTCGAGAAGGCAGGTTTAGCTACCTCAGTTGCGAAAGCCTGCAAGTTTACATAAACTTAGTTCATTGAACCAACTAAATAGAAAGATAAGAAAGAATATACAAGTAGGAAACATGCACCTTGGTTGAAGTTACCAGCGGAGGTGTTTCAGGGTTTGAATCTTGTTAAAATTCTTCATCAATTGGAATGCTTTTAGTGATTGGCGGCATAGCTACATCTGTCTTTTGTGAAGACAAGTTGATCGACATGTGCAATGACATGGGTGGTGAAATCTTCTTATTGTACATGCTGCAGGACTTATAATAGTAGTAACAACCTCTTTTCTTTGATAGCCAGCTTCTCCAACCTCTTTAATAGAGCAGATGATGATGCTCTATTAAAGATAGGCCATTTAGAAGAGAGAAAAGGCTTTCGTTTCTTCTCCTTCGATGTGGAAACTTCACAGTTATTAATGGAGTTTTCCTGAAATACAGATGGAAAAATAAGTAACAGACAGAAAGAAAAAAGAATATATCATTAAACATTTATGACAACAACTAAGCCTCTCACCTGCAATGGTGGCTTCACTACTTCGTCAGCTCTGCTGCATTCACAGCAACTTGGTGCTCCACATCTCCAGCTGCCCTCGACGAAGCCATTCTAAGAGCTTGATTTTCTAAGTCGGCATATTGCTCCTCTAATTTCAAGCGATCGCATGTCTCCTTTTCTAGGACAGAGGTCAATGGTGTTCGTGCTGGTGGTACTCCCTCAACAGTCTGAATTTGAGCTGTGTGGTGTTCTTGCTTCATCATCACCATCTCCCCGGAACTGCATTCATCTGAGCAAGAGCTATTCCGTGGGTGAAGGGCAACACTTGCATCAGTGTCTGGTGCTCGGGCTGCTTGTACCGCAACATCTGCTGCAGCCTCGGCAGAGGATTGCGGTGGTGACACTACCCTGATTGTGGCTGGGCATACTGAGGATCCTCATTGCCGACGGCCTCTCCAGCTGGACGGCTACTGTTTATGGCAGAATTGGCTTCTTGCTGCTCGAGCAATGCTTCAGCCTTCCTCTTGTAATGTTTCTCGAAAAATGCTTTCCTCTGAGCTACAGATCCCGGCTTCGAGCACTTCCGAGCCTCTTCCAGATGCCTGTTCTGTTGGAAGGATGACCACTTCCCCCATTACAAGGACTCCGACATGTACCTTCCAAAAGAGATTGAACCCCCGAATGTAGGAGTTGCCATTTCCTGCCACGCGGTGTACATCTCTCTTAGTGCTGGATGAATCAGGGTTATCCATTTCTTGATGCCTCATCCTACTAACAACATGACGAAAAAAGGGGAAAGAAACCTAAATGATGCATAGACCCAGAAAACCAGCAGTCGATGACATTGAAGGGAGCAATAAGCTGCAATTAAGCTTCTATTTAGACGGAAGCCAACAGAACCAAAACCTTACAAAAAAGTAGAACACGAACTGAAGTAACGAATCCCCCAAATCACAGGAGCTCCGACAGGAAAGAAGCAAAAGATTTCCGTACGTAACTCCTGAGAAAATTTGTCACCACATTCATCATGATGCACGCTCACCTCTTCCTCAAGATTGGCACCCTCTGGAAACTCGTAGGAGCACGGCGCAACGCAAGCTGCGTCCCCCATCGGCGCCGCCGGGGACAGCGGAGACGACGAACAACGCTTAAAAGTAGCCCAAGGAAGTCCGCTGGCCGACGATGGCAGCAGCAATCTCCTCCTCCCGTTGACGTCCTCAAATTCAAGCGATGCCCAAAGTTCCAAAGCGGTAAAAAAAAATCAAATGTTCGACGGAGGTTCGTGAAAAGGGAAGCCGGCCCTCTTCTCTCGATTGCTGGCCAGCGGGGATGGGAGGTCGATCTTTATCACCACATCCGGGGCGACGCCACCGAACTCCGCTACTCGGCCAGCTACCGCCGGCGTCTCCACCCGCGCTCAGTGTATTGCAACCGCAACGGATACCTTGAGCTGCCGCAACGTTCCGAAAGCGTCCCCAACATCTCCCCCCACGCCTTTCTCGCGGTACTCGTCATCTTCCCAGAATAGCATACAGACGCCGTACAGGTTTCTAACGTCACTCCCGATTTCCGGAGATGCGCACCTTCGCTTTCCATCTCAACCGGCACGGGCCCCGTCGGTTGCGGGTGGGCTTTAACGCAGCGGGGTGTGAGAGTAGCGCTCCCTTCCCGAGACGCAACGGCCGTCGGAATTTGAATTTGGAGAGGCGCCAAAATCAGCGGATAAACCTTGGGGAAAATTAACTTCATGGACAGTCCGACGATCCAAAAAACCTTAGCAGACAGTCCACTCCGTCAATGTCACGAGTGCATATCTGTGGGATGATCTTAAAATGTTGTTAATACCCTTTGAAAATCGCAATTCACGATTTGCTCATTCAGTTGTACTTGGAGGACGTAGGCGTAGCATAAAGTTGGCTACGGCCATCTTGTGACTAAACGATTTTTGATTAACAGTTTTAAAAAATATTTCATTTATAACAAAATTTATTAGATCTAATTTATTTCAAGATTTAAATTTAATATACATAATTAAATATTTTGATTTATATATTTAAATTTAATAAAAATTATTAAATAATAGTTTATTTATGATATCACATTGATTATCTAATTTATAAGTATAAAATATAATTATTTTCAAAGCAAAAATTTATAACCACAAAATATTATTATAATCATAAATTTTTGTAATAAATCAAAAAAATATTACATTTTGCTAAATATAACATAAATAATAATTTAGAATTATCTACTATTTTATATTTATATTGATGGTTGGGTTTATATTTCCTTAAATATCATAACTACTTTTTTTGTTCTATACTAATTAATTGAATACTTTATCATTTTATAAATACTTAATTTTAATATTTTATATGTGTATAGTATAATCTATGTCTCACATTCTTAAAATTTTCAATAGATTTCTTATTTTATTGGATGTCCTGGAAAAAACAACGCACGCATGACAAAAAAGAAGAAGAAGAAAACGCAGCGCAGCAGTAAAGAGTGATTTGGAGGGTTATAAATTTTATCCGGGGTAAGAAGGACATTTAACGTGGACTTTGAAATGTCTCTCACGGCTGCGGGCCTGCGGCCAGTTTTGGAGCGGAAATGTCAAAAAATGTAAAAATCGGACCTACTATTGAAGTGAATTTGTTTGTGGAGCTTTTGTTAATGCCATGTTTGGTAACATTATTTGACACCTCTATCGCTATCAATTTTAAAATTGATATTCCTAGTAATCACTAAGAAATGTTTAGTTAGTAATATTAATTTTGAAATTGACAGTGAAAGCAAAGCACATTATATAATACAAGTGTCAACATGTATCAATTTTGATATTGATACTTCAAATTCTAAAATTATCAATATCAATATTGATATAATATCAAATTTAAAACTCTAACCAAACGGACCATAAAAGCGAGTCCGTTGAAACGGACCCGCTGTTAATTTAGCCTAAACCTTGTTCCGACCGAGCCATATTAAACACGGCTTGGCTGATAATCTTATCCTTATATACTTAGTCGTGTTTGATTGGATTTACTATGTAATTAATAATAATGACAATCCAGTTTACTTGTATGTGGAACTGAATAGTGACAATTTGCTACTTTATGCCCTGTTTGGTTAGAGTTTCATTTTTGGTACTATATCAATATTGATATTAATATTTTCAAATGTTAGAGTATCAATATTAAAATTAATACAAGTTGACATTTGTATTACATAATGTGTTTTATTTGTACTACAAATTTTAAAATTGATACAATTAGCCAAACACCTCTTAATGGTTCCTATCAATATCAATTTTAAATCTGATAGTGATAGAGGTACTTAATAGTATTACCAAACAGGGCGTTAGTTTACTTGTAATAATAATAATAATAATAATAATAATAATAATAATAATAATAATAATAATAATAATATATAATGCAAAATAAATACTGTAACACGTGATGCACACACACCTTCTTGTCATCAAATCTAACTTATGCCATGTTTGATAACACTGTTAGGTATCTCTGTCACTATCAATTTTAAAATTGATATTGATAAGAACTATTAAGAGGTGTTTGGTCAATTGTATCAATTTTAAAATTTGTAGTGCAAACAAAGTATATTATGTAATACAAGTGTCAACTTGTATTACTTTTGATATTGATACTCCAATATTTGACAATATTAATATCAATATTGATATAATACCAAAAATGAAACTCTAACCAAATAGGGCATTAGATATCATTTCAATATATAAATTATCATAAGAGTAAGTAAAAAAAACATTTTGCAACCAAATATCTTGTGGTTAAAGAGATAAAAGAATGGACCAGACCAGAATGCAGGCCTAACGGCTGATAGGATCACAAACTTTATGATAAATATTGTTCTTCTCTACAAATGGTTGCAAGAAGTTGTCCGGTATATATGACATGCAAAGCGCTGTGAGATTGAGGCCAACGGATGCAAGATCAGCCAGTTCTATTTTATCAAGAAAATTCCAGTCACTACCCTATGGGGTGAATGTCTTGCATGGTAAAACAGATTTTCTACACAAAAAAGACATTATATTTTACAATAAATCCTATCAAAAGCTATTTGTTCGGCATGATCAATATATAGTTTCGTAGAGAACTTCTTCTTAGATAAAAAAGGAGGTAAGACCTCTTTTCGGTCATCAATGATCCCCATATTCCAACAGAACAATGATAATTTTATACTTTCGTAAGCCTTAAAATTTGTTCAAATTTATAATTTATCATGAACGTGTACAAGAAGTTATGTCACAGATTCAGAGACAACCACAATGCCACACCAACTAGACCATATAACGAGGTGTTCGGTTGCATGAAAAATTGAGTTTTTTGTTACAAAATTGTTTTTTTAACAAGACTTTCTACAGAGGGTGTTTGGCAATCAATACAAACCCATGATTTGATGGGGGGGGGTATGACATGCCAAACATGTAAGCATGTGCATGATTATTGAAATCTAAATGGGGTGGGGGGATTCTAACTACTACCTACGGCTGATAGGCAATAACTTCAAAAGTAAATAGCTAATGCCTTGTTTGGTAACACTATTAGACACTTATATCACTATTAATTTTAAAATTGATATTGATAGTAATCACCTTGAGGTGTTTGACTAATAATATCAATTTTAAAATTTATAGTGCAAACAATACATGTTATGTAATACAAGTGTCAACTTGTATCAATTTTGATATTGATACTCCATCTTCTAGAAGTATCAATATCAATACTAATATAGTATCATTTTTGATACTCTAACCAAACAGGCCATAAGTCACCATATTCATATAACAAGGAAGAGTGTGAAGATGGGACTTCATCCAGTAGATGCTACAAACATGACTTCCACCAAATGCTCTTCTCTTCCCTGGTTTACACCTAGAATTCTAACAGGAAGTGGCATTTGTTTGGATAAGGTGATGCAGAGTCCGAGAAGTAATTGCCCGAGGGTGGACCAGACTGTTTGCTAGTCACACCAACTTGTCCATAGATATGCTTCGGACCAGAGATTTCAAGATGGTAATGTTCTCTTGATATGTCCAGATAGGCAGGTCAATGGCAAAAGAGAAGAGACGTCCACGATTTGGAAGCTCCAAGATGAGCAAAGCTGAATTTGTATTGACTACTGCAGGATTAGGCCTCAGAGATGGACATCCATTCATTTAATTGGTGCCGAGGGAGAGGATTGTAAGTGAATGAAGATTGATCGATGAAATATCAGGATCTTTAGCTCCTTAATGGCCCGTTTGGTTAGAGTTTCAAATTTGATACTATATCAATATTGATATTGATAATTTTAGAAGTTGGAGTATCAATATTAAAATTGATACAAGTTAACACTTGTATTAGGCCTTGTTTGGTAATATTATTTGACACCTCTATCACTATCAATTTTAAAATTGATATTTCTAGTAATCATTAAGAAGTGTTTGGTCAATAGTATCAATTTTGAAATTAACAATGAAAACAAAACACATTATATAATACAAGTGTCAACTTGTATCAATTTTGATATTGATACTCCAACCTCTAAAATTATCAATATCAATATTGATATAGTATCAAATTTGGAACTCTAACCAAACGGGCCATTACATAATGTACTTTCTTTTCACTATCAATTTCAAAATCGATACTATTAACCAAACATTTCTTAGTGATTATTAGAAATATCAATTTTAAAATTGATAATGATAGAGCTGTCAAATAGTGTTACCAAACAAGGCCTAATGGCCTGTTTGGTTAGAGTATCAAAAATGATACTATATTAGTATTGATATTGATATTTCTAGAAGATGGAGTATCAATATCAAAATTGATACAAGTTGACACTTGTATTACATAACATGTGTTGTTTGTATTACAAATTTCAAAATTGATACTATGAGTCAAACACCTCCAGATGATTACCAACAATATCAATTTTAAAATTAATAATGATAGAGATGTCTAATAGTGTTACCAAACAGGGCATAAGGTAACAGAAATCAACAAAGAATGTTGTGGATCTTTCCCTATAGGAAGGATTGAAGCCCGCATACATGTGCAGGTTTATTGAATATGCAGCATAGATGATATTAATCCTTTCCACTTGCTAGATCAAGAACACAACAAATGTAGCTGGTTCTTCAAGATGCAACTTCGAAAGAAGAAAGAAAAACGCGTTCTTCTAAATGATCTTCCATGTTCATCTACCGAAGATAAAATTAATGGAAAATCATCCCATTTCGGCTCAAAGCTTCAAGCTTTAATAGGCAGATCAACCAACAAGATCCAAGGAAACCCGAAAATGCACCCACAGACGAGATCGATGCGCCAAGATCAAAGACAGGAAACATCCACTACAAGAAATAGAGTTATTAGGGACGGTTTAATGGCGACGGCTTTACTAAGCCGTCTCTATAAGAGTTAATTGCGACGGCTTAAGCCGTCCCTATTAAAGCCGTCGACAAATACAAAGATATAAGCGACGGCTCTATGAGACCGTCGCAATATCGCTTATTAGGGACGGCCTAAGCCGTCGCTAAACCAGAAAATGCACCCGGAACACCCATCGGTCCGGGTTAATGGCGACGGCTACGAATAGCCGTCGCCAACTTAGTTATTAGCGACGGCTAGAAGCCGTCGCAATAAAATTTTTCGCCCGTTCAACGGTCGACAAATTTTTGCGACGGCCTGAGCCGTCGCCGTTGTACTTAAACGTACCAAATGCGACGGCTTCAGCCGTCGCCAATACATTAAGGGTTTACAAAACTTCGTCGGCACCTTGCCTCTTCCCCCCCCCGCTTGCTCTCGACGCACCGCCGCCGCCCCGCTTACTCTCGACGCACCGCCGCCGCCACTGCGCCGCCCGCCGCCGCCGCCCGCCGCCCGGCCGCCGCCGCCGCCGCGCCGCCGCCGCGCCGCCGCTGCCGCCGCGCCGCCGCCGCCGCGCGCCGCCGCCGCGCCGCCGCCGCCGCGCCGCCGCCGCCGCGCGCCGCGGCACGCTTCCTTGCGCCGCCGCCGCCGCCGCCGCCGCCGCATTGTTGCGCCGCCGCCCGGCGTGCCGGCGCCCTCCTCTCGCTACATCCGTCCGGCCATTATCCTCCAAGGTATATTTTAAGTGAAATTAGTTTATTCATTAGTTTCTATTTGAATTTTTTAAGTAGTCTTATGAAAAGTGGATGTTTATTGATAAATCTTTCATTTCATATCGGCTAGGGTTAGTTGTGTGGTCAATCATATCGAATGAAACCGGACCGAACTGTTTGAATCGAATTGTTTAAAACATTACATTATTATTAAGAAAAATAATATGTATATAGTTTGATTCGGTTTGATAAGTTATCTATTTGGTTTTTTGAACCAAATCGAACCGATAACTTTTTATCGATTTAGTTCGGTTCGGCACCTCCCCAAACCGAACCGAACCGATAAACTAGTTGACCCAATTTGTCAAAATTTGACCCACTTTATTTACATATTATGTTACATTTAAATATATATATACATATATTACATCAATTGTAAATATATATTATTATAAATACATATTATGTTACATATTATTACGTAGTTGGATTTTTCTTTAACAAGAGTAGAAGATAAAAAATTTATAAGAATTTTTTAATGAAACTCAATGTCATTAATATGTTTATCTTATGACGGCTTTAATTCTTATTTCAGGTAGTTTCAAACGACATTCTCGTTCGAGACTTTCTTCTCTTGGAGGTGGTTTGGTTTGTGTTTATTTTGTTTCGAGACTTTCTTATCTCATTGTTTATTTTTGTGCATATATATCTTTATTTATATTAACACATGACGATGAGCTTAGATAAGTCTTGGATAGATATTCCTAACAGATTAAGTCCTAGGTATCTTCAAGGAGTAGAAGAATTTTTAGATTATGCTTACGATGAATGTAGGACTCGATTTAGACATGGATTAGACAAAACTTTGATTCAATGTCCATGTAGACGGTGTTGTAACACATTTACTTTAAAAAGAGATGTAGTTAAAGAACATCTAATATGTGATGGCATATGGTCCAATTATCGAACGTGGATAAGTCACGGAGAAATTGAACCTAGTTTAAGTATCGATAATGAAGTTCGATTAGATGAAGCACAACATGAGAATTTAAATGACGATGTAATAGAAATGCTTGAAGACATTCAAAATATTCAAGGACCATCTATTCATCATGAAGGTGAACCAAGTATAGAAACACACAAGCATTTCTTGCTATTAAGAGATGCGTAAACACCACTATATGAAGGATGCACGAAATATCTAAGTTAAAATTTATTTTAAAGTTGATTCAGTTGAAGTCAGTAAATGGTTTGACTGGAAAATGCATGAGTAGTATATTGTCTTTATTTAAGGATGTATTACCGAAGGATGCAAGTGTTCCTAACACTTGGTATGAACTTAAGAAGATTGTTAAGGACTTAGGACTTAGTTATGAAAAGATAGATGCATGTAAGAACGATTGTGTTCTCTTTTGGAA
The DNA here is from genome assembly GCA_036172225.1 of Cryptocoryne crispatula var. balansae. NCBI lineage: Eukaryota > Viridiplantae > Streptophyta > Magnoliopsida > Alismatales > Araceae > Cryptocoryne > Cryptocoryne crispatula. The sequence continues at coordinate 23,280,907 of CM069920.1, forward strand.
AGAGAATGCACATAGAATTAGTTGTCCACATTGTGAGTCTCCGAGATACAAAAATGATCAACAACATAAGAGTAAGAAGGTGGCATGGAAGATATTACACTACTTCCCTTTAAAAGATAGGTTGCAGCGTTTGTTTATATCAACAAACACTGCTAGGTGGATGTCATGGCATAGTGAGCAACGTTCGTATATATCGAGAGGTGAAATGCGTCATCCAGCAGATTCCCCCGCTTGGAAAAGAGTGAATGAACTTCTTTGAAAGACTGCCATATTGGGCATCGCTGATTGTCCGACATCATTTAGACGTGATGCACATCGAGAAGAATGTGTGTGACAATATTTTAGATATGTTCAACCTATCCGGATCGGATAAAGACAACCTGAACTCTAGAAAAGACTTGGTAGAGTTAGGAATTCGTCCAGAGTTACATCCACATGAGAGTTCATCTAGGTTTCCAGATGCTATCTATAAGCTGAGTAACGCACAAAAGACTCGCATACTCGAATTTGTAAAGAGCATTCGAGTGCCGGATGGGTATTCATCAAATTTGAGTAGGTGCGTAGATCTAAGTAGTAGGATCATTAGTGGATTAAAAAGTCATGATTGTCATGTAATGATGCAAGTGATTATTCCTCTTGCTTTTCAAGGGATCGTACCAAAGGACGTACTCAAGCCCATTGTAGAGTTATGTCAGTATTTTAAAGTAATTTGTGCTAAGGTTTTAGATACTAGTATTTTAAGGGATTGGGAATCAAAGATTGCAATCACAATGTGTAAGTTAGAGCAAATCTTTCCACCGTCATTTTTTGATATTATGGTTCACCTTGTTGTGCATTTGGCTTACGAAGCTAGGATATCCGGACCAATTCAATACCGGTGGATGTATCCGATTGAAAGATATTTAAAGAGATTGAAAGATTATGTTGGCAACAAGGCGAGAGTTGAAGGTTCCATTGCCCAGGGCTATTTGGTAGAGGAGTGCACGCAGTTTATTTCTTTGTACATGCGACATGAAAATGAAGATGAGCGAGATCGGAACTACGATGGTGGTCCCTATGACGATGATCGTGAGCAGGGTTCAATGTTTAAGGCGCTTGGACGTCCGTTGAGATGCACTCGTGTACCTAGAATGTTGACGGAAAGAGAACAAGCTTTAATCCACTCATATGTGTTAAATCAAATTGAAGATATCGAGGATTTTCGTCAAAAATATAATGATGCTCTTATTAACGGAGGTAGGAATGAGTGTAGTTTTTCGGTTTGGTTTAGAGCACACGTTACAGAATTAAGGAACACGGGGTCTTCTAGATACAGTAGGGATCTAGAGATTTTATCACTTGGTCCATCCCGTTTTGCTTCTTCATTATCCGGGTATATTTGCAATGGGTTTAGATTTCGGACAATGAATTCGGATTCAACCAAGGCCACTCAACTATGTGGGGTCATTGTAACTTCGTAACTTCCATCCGGTTGTGATGGATATTATGGACGAATTTTAGATATAGTAGAGGTATCGTTTGATAGGAATAGTCGTTTAGTATTGTTTGAATGTCAATGGTGGGATGTGTACAATAAGGACGGAGGATTTAAGATTAATGAGTATGGATTTATTTCATTGAATACACAAAGGCAATTGGGGACGGATGAACCGTTTGCACTTGCAAATCAAGTCGAACAAGTTTTTTATGTGGAAGACAATATGAGTAAGGGATGGATGATACCAGTGAAGTCACTTCCACGTAACTACTACAACTTATCGGAAGGAAGCGATGATGAAGTAGAACCATATCAAGATGAACTTGTGAGCGTACCCGTCGCATTTGGTGTAGCCGATGAAGATGTACAACTACAAACAACCTATCAGATAGAAGTGGAAATGTGATTGTCCGAAAACAAACGGTTAGCTTGGAAAATAGCATAACACCCCACCGAGGCGGTTTGCCCGATCGAAGCCGGAATCCGGCTTGGATCGGGCAAACCGGCCGGTTAGCTTGGAAAAATGCACAACACCCCACCCCGAGGCCGGTTTGCCCGATCGAAGCCGGATTCCGGCTTGGATCGGGCAAACCGGCCGGTTAGCTTGGAAAAATGCATAACACCCCACCCCGAGGCCGGTTTGCCCGATCGAAGCCGGAATCCAGCTTGGATCGGGCAAACCGGCCGGTTATCTTGGAAAAATGCATAACACCCCACCCCGAGGCCGGTTTGCCCGATCGAAGCCGGATTCCGGCTTGGATCGGGCAAACCGGCCGGTTAGCTTGGAAAAATGCATAACACCCCACCCCGAGGCCGGTTTGCCCGATCGAAGTCGGAATCCGGCTTGGATCGGGCAAACCGGCCGGTTAGCTTGGAAAAATGCATAACACCCCACCCCGAGGCCGGTTTGCCCGATCGAAGCCGGAATCCGGCTTGGATCGGGCAAACCGGCCGGTTAGCTTGGAAAAATGCACAACACCCCACCCCGAGGCCGGTTTGCCCGATCGAAGCCGGAATCCGGCTTGGATCGGGCAAACCGGCCGGTTAGCTTGGAAAAATAGCATAACACCCCACCCCGAGGCCGGTTTGCCCGATCGAAGCCAGAATCCGGCTTGGATCGGGCAAACCGGCCGGTTAGCTTGGAAAAATGCACAACACCCCACCCCGAGGCCGGTTTGCCCGATCGAAGCCGGATTCCGGCTTGGATCGGGCAAACCGGCCGGTTAGCTTGGAAAAATGCATAACACCCCACCCCGAGGCCGGTTTGCCCGATCGAAGCCGGAATCCGGCTTGGATCGGCAAACCGGCCGGTTAGCTGGAAAAATGCACAACACCCCACCTCGAGGCCGGTTTGCCCGATCGAAGCCGGATTCCGGCTTGGATCGGGCAAACCGGCCGGTAAGCTGGGAAAAATGCATAACCCCCCACCCCGAGGCCGGTTTGCCCGATCGAAGCCGGAATCCGGCTTGGATCGGGCAAACCGGCCGGTTAGCTTGGAAAAATGCACAACACCCCACCCCGATTGGATCGGGCAAACCGGCCGGTTAGCTTGGAAAAATGCATAACACCCCACCCCGAGGCGGGTTTGCCCGATCGAAGCCGGAATCCGGCTTGGATCGGGCAAACCGGCCGGTTAGCTTGGAAAAATGCATAACACCCCACCCCGAGGCCGGTTTGCCCGATCGAAGCCGGACTCCGGCTTGGATCGGGCAAACCGGCCGGTTAGCTTGGAAAAATGCATAACACCCCACCCCGAGGCCGGTTTGCCCGATCGAAGCCGGATTCCGGCTTGGATCGGGCAAACCGGCCGGTTAGCTTGGAAAAATGCATAACACCCCACCCCGAGGCCGGTTTGCTCGATCGAAGCCGGAATCCGGCTTGGATCGGGCAAACCGGCCGGTTAGCTTGGAAAAATGCACAACACCCCACCCCGAGGCCGGTTTGCCCGATCGAAGCCGGATTCCGGCTTGGATCGGGCAAACCGGCCGGTTAGCTTGGAAAAATGCATAACACCCCACCCTGAGGCCGGTTTGCCCGATCGAAGCCGGAATCCGGCTTGGATCGGGCAAACCGGCCGGTTAGCTTGGATAAATGCACAACACCCCACCCTGAGGCCGGATTGCCCGATCGAAGCCGGATTCCCGCTTGGATCGGGCAAACCGGCCGGTTAGCTTGGAAAAATGCATAACACCCCACCCTAAGGCTGGATTGCCCGATCGAAGCCGGATTCCGGCTTGGATCGGGCAAACCAGCCGGTTAGCTTGGAAAAATGCATAACACCCCACCCCGAGGCCGGTTTGCCCGATCGAAGCCGGAATCCGGCTTGGATCGGGCAAACCGGCCGGTTAGCTTGGAAAAATGCATAACACCCCACCCCGAGGCCGGTTTGCCCGATCGAAGCCAGAGTCCGCCCAGGATCGGGCAAACCGGCCGGAGCGCGTGGAAGAATCCACAACACCCCACCCCGAGGCCGGTTTGCCCGATCGAAGCCGGATTCCGGCTTGGATCGGGCAAACCGGCCGGTTAGCTTGGAAAAATGCATAACACCCCACCCCGAGGCCGGTTTGCCCGAACGAAGCCGGATTCCGGCTTGGATCTGGCAAACCGGCCGGTTAGCTTGGAAAAATGCATAACACCCCACCCCGAGGCCGGTTTCCCCGATCGAACCCGGATTCCGGCTTGGATCGGCCAACCCGGCCGGTTAGCTTGGAAAAATGCATAACACCCCACCCCGAGGCCGGTTTGCCCGATCGAAGCCGGATTCCGGCTTGGATCGGGCAAACCGGCCGGTTAGCTTGGAAAAATGCATAACACCCCACCCCGAGGCCGGTTTGCCCGATCGAAGCCGAATTCCGGCTTGGATCGGGCAAACCGGCCGGTTAGCTTGGAAAAATGCATAACACCCCACCCCGAGGCCGGTTTGCCCGATCGAAGCCGGATTCCGGCTTGGATCGGGCAAACCGCCCGGTTAGCTTGGAAAAATGCATAACACCCCACCCCGAGGCCGGTTTGCCCGATCGAAGCCGAATTCCAGCTTGGATCGGGCTAACCGGCCGGTTAGCTTGGAAAAATGCATAACACCCCACCCCGAGGCCGGTTTGCCCGATCGAAGCCGGATTCCAGCTTGGATCGGGCAAACCGGCCGGATAGCTTGGAAAAATGCATAACACACCACACCGAGGCCGGTTTGCCCGATCGAAGCCGGAATCCGGCTTGGATCGGGCAAACCGGCCGGTTAGCTTGGAAAAATGCATAACACCCCACCCCGAGGCCGGTTCGCCCGATCGAAGCCGGAATCCGGCTTGGATCGGGCAAACCGGCCGGTTAGCTTGGAAAAATAGCATAACACCCCACCCCGATAATCCGGCTTGGATCGGGCAAACCGGCCGGTTAGCTTGGAAAAATGCATAACACCCCACCCCGAGGCCGGTTTGCCCGATCCAAGCCGGATTCCGGCTTCGATCGGGCAAACCGGCCGGTTAGCTTGGAAAAATGCATAACACCCCACCCCGAGGCCGGTTTGCCCGATCGAAGCCGGAATCCGGCTTGGATCGGGCAAACCGGCCGGTTAGCTTGGAAAAATGCATAACACCCCACCCCGAGGCCGGTTTGCCCGATCGAAGCCAGAATCCGGCTTGGATCGGGCAAACCGGCCGGTTAGCTTGGAAAAATGCATAACACCCCACCCCGAGGCCGGTTTGCCCGATCGAAGCCGGAATCCGGCTTGGATCGGGCAAACCGGCCGGTTAGCTTGGAAAAATGTATAACACACCACACCGAGGCCGGATTGCAATTTTAAAGATTATATTGCAGATGAAGAAATTTAGCAAGAGTCGACGTACATCGAGGAGTGGGACAGCCGGTGGATCCACCGATCGGCCGGTGGTTCTCGGGGCCCATCTCAACCTACCCAGATGCGATGCCATCGGGTGGACCATCCCGGGCGGTTGACACTCGCCCTACTACGGCGACGCCCCCTACAGTTCGTCCATCTTCTTCCGCCTCCGGTAAATATCAATTTTTTATATTTTGTAGATTTATAAATATCAATTTTTAAATGTGTTAAAATTTTTGGCATGCGGCTACGATTGCTAGACGTGGGAGAGGTCCCGCAAAGGCGTATAATGTGCGGACATTAGCGCACGGGGAGACATTGAACGTCCGGGTCATTGGAGGATCGGGTGTAGGCCCGAATGGCCGAGAGTTCACCTCATATCTTGGAGTTTGCAACGGGGTACATTGCAACTTATGGCAACGGGATTACATGACCCTTCCGGATGACAAGAAGGAGGCGATATTTAGAGACCTCGAGGTAAATAAAAGTACTTGAGCTTATTTGTTTTTTTTCACTTTAAAATTACTAATCTATGTATTTTTCCTGTAGCAACATTTTACATTTGAGCGGTCACCATCCATAGATGCGGAAATTTTAAGGCATATGGGAGAGATGCAAAGAAAACAAAGGGGTCATCTTAAGAAGAAGGTAAAAATTTCATATTTATTTTTTTAGTAAACGATTATGTACTGTAACTAATACAATTTTGGCGTACAGTATTTTACAGGACGCTCCCTGGAGGAGGCACTTGTCGTTGTGCCTCCACCATGCGATCCGGGCCGGTGGCGGCGTATGTGTGAGAGCTGGCGGAGGGGCGTCAATAAGGTAACTAATTTATTTAATTTAAAAGTAATCCACATTTGATGACTCATTTTATTAGCTTGTCTTAACAGAAGTAATGTGTTATGAACTTGTTTGTAGGCACTTAGCCAAAGAAATAAAACAAACGGGGCTAATTTGAGCATGCCTTATAGGCGAGGTAGAACCAACATTCATCGGTATAGATTGATTTTGTAAGTTTATAATTTTTTTTATTATTCACTATTGTATATCTCGATAATAGTACTAATGTGTTCATAATGTTTTCTCTTAACGGACAAACAAAGAAGGGCGTCGTCCTACCCGTCCGAGAGGTCTTCGAGATGACCCAAACGAAAGAGGCGAGAGGATGGATCCCTCGTATGGTGCAACGAGGAAAGTCATCAAGTTATGGTACGCAATATGTTTGTTTGTATCAACATTAGACAATTTTTATTTCATATAACAACTGACTTTATATTTACATTATATAGGATGAGATGCGCCAGTTGATGAATGCCCCCCAGTCAGAAGAATCAGATGCTCGGAATTCCGAGCAGCCATTCTCTCGCCGAGGATGCATTTATCACCGTGTTCGGCGAGAGACGGGCGGGACGGATCCGATGTGGGGGGAGAGGACAAACCCGCAACACCTGGTATGGTGTATGCAGTGGAGGTGCGAGTACCTCTGCGGGTCCGGGCTACCAGCAGTTGGTGGACAAAGTCGATGCTCAAGCTACACAAATCGAGAAACAAAACTCGATGATCGACTCGCTCCAACAACAACTGGACGCCCAACGTCAACAGTTTCAAGAGTCGATGACACGGCTAACACAAGAAATGTTAGCCCAATTAAACAGTAGGCTCCCACCTGCAGATCCGTCTAGTTCGAGGCCAACCCAAGGCTATAGAGGCGCACGGGGGGACGAGGAGGAGGAGGATGATGACGAGGACGCAGAAGACGATGAGCGTTCTTTTGGGGAGGATGAGTGAGAGAGTTTACTCTCTATTTTATTATTTCTTTGTATTTGAGATAGTTGTTGTGTAATGATACGTTTTATAAATATGAATTTTTCTTATTAAAGAATGTCAGTGTTTATTATGTATGAATGAATGTTAATGGCTTTGATCGGGCAAACCGACAAATTATTTGTGTATACAGGTCTTGCTACGAGAATACAATTGATTGCAATGAAATTTTTTTTAAAAAACTGTAAGTTATTTGCGACGGCTCCTAACAGCCGTCCCTAAACTTATTTTAAGCGACGGCTATTAATGTAATTGCGACGGCTCTTAGCCGTCGCAAAACCAGAAAATGCACCCCCGCGGGTGTCGCCGGGGCTGGGGTGGGTATTAGCGACGGCTCTCGGCCGTCGCAAAACCGTAAAATGCACCCCGCGGGTATTAGCGACGGCCCTAAGCCGTCGCAAAACCAGAAAATGCACCCCCGCGGGTGTCGCCGGGGCTGTAAATTGAGTATTAGCGACGGCTCTCAGCCGTCGCAAAACCAGAAAATACACCCCGCGGGGATATTAGCGACGGCCCTAAGCCGTCGCAAAACCAGAAAATGCACCCCGGCGACATTCGCCGGGGCTGTAAATTGGGTATTAGCGACGGCGATAAGCCGTCGCTAATGTCTATTACGGGTTTAAATTTATTTGCGACGGCTTAGTGCCGTCGCGAAAAACTTTATGAGGGACGGTTTCAGCCGTCGCTAATAACTTAATTGCGACGGCTTTGGTGGTCGCAATTAATACTAAAAGCGACGGCTTATATTGAGCCGTCGCCATTAAAATTGGCGACGGGCTTATTTGCGACAGTATTGCGACGACGGAAGAGCCGTCGCTATTGCCTTATGGCGACGGCTTTTGTATTTTTAGCGACGGCGGTAAGCCGTCGCTAATGACTTTAATTCTTGTAGTGATCCTCCAGGTCCATCCAGGACGGATTTACCGAAAGAGAAGCAAGCAATGAGATATAAGTGAAATAAATTCAGTCAATTATTTAAGAATGATAACATCTTCGGAGATGAATATATATACATACAAGCTTCATCTTCAAAGGAGGAATTGTAGCATTTACATAGTTTACAGTAGCAGCTTCGAATCACGAAGAAGAAAAATAGGATATCTTGAAGAAGGGGCATTTGATATCTTGAGGAAGGAGATGGAGTTGCAGATTGGTAATGAGCAACGGAAAGAAAACCGGCATTCTTGTGCTTCAAGAAGCAATTTCAGCAGCCGGATCGCCATTGAGATGCCTACATCTCCATCTCCCCCACCACACACCAGCCCTCCTCATCCACGTAGTCCCAGACATACCAGACCTCGCAGAAGCCCATGTCCTCTTCCTAGACGCTGTCATCAACGCCACCGCCGTCAACCTCTTCCTCTTCCGTTCGCTCCCCTTCATCTCTCCCTTCTTCAACCTCCACCTCCACCTCCTCTATCGCCGCGCTTCCTCCACCAAACTCCTCTTTTCCCTCTTCTCCTCCTTCCAAGTCTTCATCTCGTTCAAGCCACTTCTCCTTACCGTGCACAAAATCACGCCCGTCGAGGGGATACCTCGACAGGTAGACGGCGACGGCGCTGGCCGACGTGCCGCCGAGGGCGGCCAGGCCGCAGGGGGCGGCGCCGCCAACGTCCCGCCAGGACGCCAGGCGGGGGTTGAGGCCGACATCGAGGTCCCGACTCTTGCGGGCGCCCTTGGACTTATCCCTGGACTCGGACGACGGCTGCTGGCGGAGGCCGGCGGTGGCCTTGCCCGCGTGCTTGGAATGGTTTGGTCGGTTTCGCCGGAGTTTTTTTTTAAATAGCATAATTTTTTTTAAAGTAGCACAGTAAAATATATAATTGTAAAATCTAACATAGTTCGATCAAAATCGAGTTTTTAAAACTCGAATTTCACCATGATACGAACCTCACGTGATTCCGATAGCTAATGATTTTTTAGCAAAAATCGAGTTTTAATTTAGCGATTTTAAAGTTGAGTTTTTATAACTCGATTTTCATACACTCCTTTCCGCCTTTTTTCGGTGGCGACGCTATCGAAAATCGAGTTTCAGAAACCTGACTTTCGGATAGAACATTTCTTTTTAGATAGAGTTCGCACTAAGGGGGGAAATCGAGTTTCAGAAACTTGATTTATGTAAATCGTTTTAATCCCCCTCTGCCCCCCGACTCTTTTACCCTTTACCTCGTTCCTCCGTTTTTATCGCGGCGGTGTCCTGTTCTCTCCCGGCGGCGGCAGCGGCGACGTTGTGCTCCTCCAGCGACGGCGACCTACAGCATTTCCAACGGCTGGATTGGCGGCTTGGGCAGCGGCAGCGGAGGACGGCAGCAGAGGACGACGGCGGTGCAAGCTAGGGCTGACGGTGGCGGGGCAAGCTAGGGCTGACGGCGGTTTCAGTTGGGTGCAGTGAAGAAGGGCTTGGGCGGCTCTCTTGGTCTGTGGAGGTGGCAGCAACTAGTAGGTACAATTTTATTCTTAAATTCGTAGATTAATTTTTACATAAACACAATTTGTATAGATTTTTTGTTGTAGGATAATATAAAATTTTAGTTTACCATTATCATAATTTATTGTCATAGGATATAGATTTTTTTATGTTTTGATCGATGGGCACAAATTAGTTTAGCATCGGATGAGATATTGTTAGACCGGATCAATTTGATCCTGAGGACAAATTGGATTATCATTAGATTGGATATTGTCGGATGGGATCAATTTGATCCCGAGTACACATTGGATTAACATCGGATTGAATATCGTCAGACGGGATCAATTTGATCCCGACCACTACTGTTGAACAAAACTGCTATACAATTGTTAGGTTAAAAACCCGATCCAATTCTAACCCCATCCTAAGAAGCGGAAGACACCTGCTATTTAGAAACAAATGCTCGCACATATGCCCTCTGTTTTTTGGCATGCCTCTAAAAACATATGTCCTCTGTTTAGAAATTTTTGCCTACTCTGTACCTCTAAAATATCATATATTTGTCCATTCCAATATGCGATCTTAACAAGTTCATTATTCAGTCTAGTGTCAACATAACAAACATATGGCATTGAGGGTAATCAATGTCCGACTAATGTTTGATGGAATGCTTTCTATAAGTAATGATTATGCTTATTATTATGGTGGATATGAACGTATCATCAAGATATTGTAAAGATGTAGACACGAAGATTTGAAGAGTTACATATATGAGGCAATTGGGTATAACTCAAGATCAATAACTTTGAAGTTATTATATAAATACTTTGATGGTGTGAACAATGTTGTGGATGAAAATTCTACTAAAATATTATTAACAAGATGTCTTAAGGTTGATGACATCGTACTGTACATTGTAAAAGAATGTCTGGACATGTCATCTGAGGTTGGATGTAGTACATGGATTCCACACACTTATAATCAACCAACTATGGCACAGTTGTTATCTCAAGTTCAGAGTAATATGAATGAGTAAAATGAAGCACATAATGAAGATGATGAGAATGGCGAAGTTGAGGATTCGTCAAGTGACAATGATGAACTACCAAATGAGATGGTTAATAGTATCTTAGCGGTTGATGCATTCCATGACGGCGAAGATATAACTTGGATTAATAATGTCGTCGTAGGTAATGTTTTCAATGAAAGTGATGAAGAAGATGTTGGAGGGGAAGACACAATGGTAGTAAGGGGTGAAGGAGAAAATGTTGACGATCTTTCAGTGGGAGATGTATTTAGATGTAAAGAAGATGTTATACAAGCCGTTGTTACTTGGGCATTGAAACGTAACATACAACACCGAACAGATAGATCAACAAAGTCGAAGCTCACATTGATTTGTCCGTCAAGAGGTGAAGGGTGTAAGTGGAGTCTACATGCTTCTATTAGCACTCATGTTGAGGGGTTATGGAAAATTATGAGTTTTGAAAATAACCACACTTGTAACACTCCTGTTTGTAACATGTCCCATAGGCAATTAACATGCACCACAATTTGTCATGTAATCATGCCTATTGTTCGTTCTCGCTTAGATAACTGACCAAAAGACATCATGGATATGGTTCAAGTAAAATATCCCTTAAGACCATCCTATTACAAGGCTTGGAATGCTCGAAGAAAAGCTTTTAAGAAGTTGTTTGGTGATTGGGAGAGTTTTTACACTCATCTTTTGAGATACATGGAAGCGGTTAAGATGACTATGCCAGGGACAGTATATATATATTTGTATGAGAGTAATTGTCAAAAATTGTTATTTTTCTTTTGGAGTTTCATGCTATGCATTGAAGGTTGACGCTCATGTCGTCCAGTTTTAAGTGTTGATGGTACTTTTCTTCATGAGAAATATCGTGGAACACTTCTAGTTGCTTGTGGTGTGGATGCCGATCAAGGCTTATTTCCTGTTGCATTTATAGTTGTAAATAGTGAGAATGATTGATCATGGTCATGGTTCTTTCAACAAATGTTTCATCGCATTCCATCTGTAACAGTGAGAATGATTGCATGAACTATGTAATGGCATGAACTATGTATCATATCTGATAGACATGCTAGTATTAAGAATGCAATAGAACGTTGGTTTCCTTTAGCAGCCCACCGATATTGCCTTTGACACTATCGACAAAATTTTCAAACACATTTCACTGGAAAAGATCTATTTAAAAGGATGTACAATGCAGGCATGGCTTCTAATAGTCTGGATTTCAACAAGTGGATGGAGAACATACAATTGCGTTGTCCAAATGCATTTAATTGGTTATTACAAGTTAATCTAGAACACTGGGCTCTGGCATTCGACACTGATGGTAAAAGATTTGGAATCATGACAACTAATTACTCGAAATTTTTTAATAGTATTTTGAAAATTGCAAGAGGTTTACACATTCATGCTCTGGTACACATGACGTACCACTGGCTAAGACTTATGTTTTTTCAACGTCGTGCATGCAGCATGAATATGGAAACACAGTTGACCCCTAAATTTGCAGGAAAAAATGCTAGAAATGAAAGAAAAAAGTCGTGAGATAATCATTCAAGCCCGAGTAAATATTGGTGAGTGAGATTTAAACGATGCATATGACTGTGTATTCCAGGTTGATGTTGACCGTGAGTCAGCTATATGTACTTGTTGTGAGCCTATGCTTAGACATTTTCCATGTAAACATGTCGTGACTGCTCTGGGGTCAGTAAATTGGGACCCGTACACATACACATCAAAGTGGTATAGTAATGATTATTATCGATCAACTTATAAAAATGAGTTTCACACTATTTTGGATGTACGTTACTAGCCATCATTTGATGCAGACAGGAATATAATTCCTTTGTTACCTCCGTTTAATATCCGAAAGAGTGGTAGGCCAAGAAATAAACGGTTTCCAATGGTGATGGACTGTGAACCAAACAGGCAACGGAATACATGTAGCATTTGTAAAAAAGGAGGACACAATCGTTCAACTTGTTGTAGGAACCCACGGTATGTATTCTTAACATGTGTAATCAAAACTTTTTATTATCGCGTAATATTCAATTTAAAACAATTTTGTTACCATCATTTTCTGATTTTCTTATTTCTACACGTGTCTCGTAACACTTATATGTTTTAAATTGACTTGTAGACATGGAGCGAGCACCTCATGATGCATATGTACTCCACGATTAGGCTCACCATCGTTCGGTGCAGCCGGAGGTAAAATTCAATTATATGTCCATTAACTTTCATTTATCTTTTACATTGCAAAGAAAAAAATTTGCAATTTATCTTAGAATAGCACATTATGATCTCGCAATGTTATTTTTGATGGTATTTTTGAATAGCACATTGTGACCTCGCATTCTAATCAACACATGCATTTCATTCATTGCATTTCTTTGACAGACTGGGTCAACACTATATTTGGTCTCTCATTTTCACCAGATGTTATTTTGGCCGATTGAAAATTATACAGTTTTGGGTGTTTTAGAGATGGCTAGATTTATACATTTACGTCACCTTAAGGCGTTCACTTTAGATAGACAACTTATCACGGCTCTCGCGGAACGATGGCATCCCGAGACATCGACATTTCATCTTCCTCGAGGAGAGATGACAATTACTCTTCAAGATGTGTCAATCATTTTGGGTCTTCGGATAGATAGTCCCGCCATGATTTGCCCCCCCCCCCCCGGTTCCTTCTGGGGAGTTTGTAAATTGGGAAGATGTTTGTGCCCGATATTTGGGAGTTCGACCCGTGCAAGGGGGTGAGGTCGAACCATTTAGTCAAAGTCCGTCCAAAATATGGTTGGCTTGGTTATATAGCGAATTTGGCCAAAGAGCGGCAGAGTTACCAACTGATGATGATGATGAGTCCCGCTTAACATGTTTATATCATACTAGGGCTCTTATACTTATGTACATTGGCACTCTTCTTCTACCGGACACCTCCGGAACCGAAGTCCACAAGCAATATTTATTTTTTATGGAGGATCTTGAGGAATGTGACAGGTTATCGTGGGGTAGTGCGGTGCTCGGCTATTTGTACCATCTGTTATGTGGGGCTACAGCTTTGAAACGGAACTGAATAGGTGGATGTCTTCACTCATTACAAGTGCGTATTCAACCATGAAAAATTAAGTTGTTATTTTTACTTTTGTAATATGTAATTGGCACTTGTTCTTTGCTTAGATATGGTCGTGGGAGAATATCCATGTTGGTCAACTTCATTTGCCACTCCCGGTTGGTGGAGAAAGACGACCTCTTGTATACCAATAAATTTATTAAAGAAGTCTTTTAATGATGTTGGTTATTTTCTTATCGACGATAGTATGTAATTTGTACAAGTGGAACCCACAACCCAATCAAAAACAACATAGGTTTACTCTTCTTTTTTACAGGAATGAGCTTGATACCGAGGAGGATAGCCAAGTAAATATACTGTCATATCTTCAATTGCTTCTTTCTCATTTATTTTGAAGCGTGTTTCGATATGATTTTGTGCATTTGTATTGTGTAGATTACTTGGCAACCGTATACCACCCAAAATTTGGAATTCGTACCTGAAGTGGCTGCAGAGAATACCGCACTATGGCTTGCCTCGGTACCACCCCTTTGTTGTTCAGTGATAGAGATACATGCTCCAGAACGGGTGGTTAGACAATTTGGCCACATCCAAAGAACATCGCTTAATAGGAAGCAATATGACCGTAAAGATGGACGTGGTCGTTATTTGACTGACTGGACTATTGTATACACTTATTATATTAGATGGTGGAATGACGGGCAAATCATGCATATGATTATTCTGATGAGGAGATGGATATTGTGGAACAAACACAACGGTATAAACAATGGTATATGGAACGCACCGTTCTATATCTTGTTCAGGATGCTCCTCAGCCTCCCGAGCAGTACTATCCTAGGGGTCCCGTGGAATGAGAAATGGTAAGATTAGGTAATTTTGAGCTCAATTATTTCTTTTTATATTCAACATTAAACACAATTGTTCATTATGTAATTTGTTTATGCCAACTTCATACGCACCATGAGATTCAACGCATGCTCGTCTCCAGTAATGTTGGTGAGCTTGAGCAAACAAGAGAAGACATTTTGGAATTGCAACGAGAAATGAACAAAAAGCTCCGTATGACGATGCCAAGGTATTCTTCATCAGGAGAATGGCTCGAACGTCCGTTTGCTTAGAGTGGACAAGACGGTGTTGGACCTTCAAGTGCCGGTCCTTCGAGTGCCAGTCCTTCGGGTGCGGGGCATTCAACATACACAGTGGACCGTACATGTGTGGGACTTTCAACTTATATGCGGAGACAATTACGTCATCCCTCCATGATTACTCCGACGGGTGCACAACATGGAACGCAACAATCACAAGTTATTGACAACATCACTCCGTCAGCACCTGTCCGCCCAACTCGACACGGAGAAAACATAACAAGTGATGTTTCTCCGAGTAGATTAGAATTATCTCCTCCTGAAGAAGACGAAGAAAGACTTGAGGAAGACTTGTCCAAGGAGAGGAAGGAGAAGGTGATTTCACTTTTTTTTCAAGTGAAGAAGGTAATATGTATTTAAGATTGTGGTGACCTTGTTCTTTAGATATAATATGTTCTATGTTTGTATGTAAATGAATGATGCTGTATGAAATTCTCTTTTTTATATAATTTGTTCTATGTTTGTAAATGATCGATGGTGTATGGGATTCTGTTGTATTTTTTTGTTTCTTTGGAAAAGAACTTGTGTATGTTGCTCTTTGTATAGAAATAGATAGTGTATGTGGTTGTATGAAAATGAATGATTCATAATTGAGGTTTATGGTTGTATGAAAATAAATGGTGAATGTGCTTGTATGAGAAGGAAATGGTCTTAAATAGGTGTTGCCGGCATTGCCGGACACGTTAAACAGGACCCAGACGTCTGGAAAGGGTTCTGTCTGAAAATCGAGTTTCAAAAACTTGATTTTTGCAGACACCAAGAAACCCGGACGGCGGAAATGTTTTGTCTGAAAATTGAGTTTAGGAAACTCGATTTTAGCAGACAACAAGAGGCGAAAATGTTCTGTCTGAAAATCGAGTTCAAGAAACTTGATTTTAGCAGACAACAGGAGCTCGGACGGCAGAAATGTTTTGTTTGAAAATCGAGTTTCTTGTGAATGAAAATCGAGTTTTATAACTCGACTTTAAAATCGTTAACTTAAAACTCAATTTTTGTTAAAAAATCATTAGTTACTGAAATCATGTGAGGTTCTTATCAGGGCGAAAAATCGAGTTTTGAAAACTCGATTTTGACCTAACTACGTTAGATTTATAATTAAAATTTTTTTTGTACTATTTTAAAAAAACTGTGTTATTTAAAAAAAATCGATTTCGCCGCCACGCGGGTGCGGAAGGCCGTTGTCGGGGGCAAGCCCGAGGGGTTGATGAGGCGGCGGCGGCCGGGTGGGGACGACTGGGGGCAGGCCGTCGGCTCCAAGGTGAGCACCACCCCGTGCTGCCGGCCCTCTCTCTTCATCCTCTGCTTCTTCTGAGATCCGGCGACGGTGGCGCTGGGATGGGGAGTTGCTAAAGGTGGGATCTTTGGCCGGTTCGCGCCCGGCGGACGTTATTGTCTTGCGTTGGAAAAGGTCGCCACGCAACCCATCAGAGGGCAAACGGGTCATTCCAAGAAGTTTCGATGGTTCCTTATTAATGTTCGTCGAAAATAGACCATGATTTTTTTTTCTTATGAATATAATAGTCTAATCTGATATTTATTATTCACAGCAACTTGAATTTCTCCCAAGAAAAGTTCTCCAACTTAAATAGGACGAATAATCGGGAAGCGAAATAAGATATTTATTTAAGTAAGGGGCGGTGGTTCAACGGCGTGCAACGCATCCGGAAGTGTAAGAGAAAAATAAAAACTTCTAAAGGTAGGACGACGAGAGAGAGAGAGGCGTGTGCATATTCTGAGACGCAAGATCCACGAGATGGTGAGCAACGTGAACGGTTTCTAGCCCGGGATCCGGAGCGACGCTATGGCGGAACCCTCGCCCGGAGTCTCCTCCGAGCGGAACCCTCGTCGATCCCGGCAGAACTCCTCGTCCGGACTCTCCTTCGGCGGTTTCTTCTCCCGGTAAACCCTCCAGCTGCCCATTGGTCCCCTCTTTCGATTTGTCTCCGTCTCCTCTAGCCTTTTCCACTGCCTTCCCTCTCCCTCCAGACCTCCACGCCCCCGTCCCCCGCTCATCTTCTGCAGCTCCCTCCGGTAGACTCCTCCCCCTCTTCTCGAGCCCTCTCCGATGCCCCTAGCCCCCTCCCCCTCTCCTCAAGCCCCCTCCGACATCCCTTCCGGCTGAACCCCTCTCCATCGCAAGCCCTCTTCAGCAGAACCCCGCTTCGGCAGAACTCCCTCTCCTCAAGCTTTCTATGGCGCCTCCCTTCTCCCTTGCGACCTCCCCAACCCCCAACCAACCCTCAGCAGCTCCCCTCCAACAGCCCCCTCCTCAATCCCTCTCTGAAGCCCCCCTAGCCCCCTCCCCGCTTCGACTCCCCCCCGGTTGACTGCCCCTCATCTCACAGGTGCCCTCAGCGCATCCCCCGTCCCTTCCAGCTGAACACCTCACCCCTTGGGGAGCCCATTGCCCCTCCGGCAGATCTTCTCGACGTTTAAACCTTCCGCCTTCAGTTAAACCCAGTTGGCCTCTCCACCTCTCCGGTGAAGCGCACCACACGGGGTACCTTCGGTTGTCATTTTGAGGTCGTTTTTGATTTGGGAGGTTCATCCTCCCTCCCTAATGTTTAGTTGTCGTAGTATTGCTCTTATTCTCGCGCTCAGCCTAAATATGTATTTAGGCATTTTGCTTCCTGCTTGTGCACTAGAATTTTGGAGCACGGTCTATCTATGTTTGTGTTTGTTTTGTTTTCTTCTATCTTTTTGTGTTGTGTTAGGATTGAGTCTTGTCTCGTTGTCTTTTCGGGTCTTTGTCATAGTCACAATCTCTAGTTCGGGACCGTTAGTCTGGGCGATATCCACATCCTTTTGGTGTAATCATCCGGTCCCGTGGCAGCTATCAAACTCTTTTCTAAGAGTTCCTATCTCTACTATTCGACCTTCGGTCGATTTGTGGCTTTGTCTAAGTTTGTTGGATAAAATGACTTCCAACGGAATTCCACCGGTCTTTATCATTATGTTGTGTTTGTTTGTTTTTAGTTGTGTCTATATTATATTGAGTCTGTACTCTCTTATAGTATGAATGAATGTTTCGTTTGACCAAAAAAAAAAAGATCCACGAGATGGGTCCGGTGCATAAGCGTGACGACCAGCACGGCGCGTCTCTCTGGTGCAGCCACGTCTCTGGATAGGAGCAGGACTTTTCTTTTTCTTTTTGTTTTGAGGTCGCCGGCGTCGTGGAAGGCAAGAAATATGATAATTTTAATTCTAAAAAGAATTTGTTTCATTTTTGTTAACAGAGGAGTTTGATTTATAAATTAGTCCGCGCAGAGTAAAGTTTTTTAAAATCAAATATTCTACACAATATATTTTCAACTCTTGTGAGGTGTTTATTTGAACCAAGAAGTTAACAGTACTCCTATTTATAACATTAATTCTAGCTATATAGTTGATTAAGTTATATCTTGTTTAATTCATTTGAAAAAATGTTTAATTACATCTAAACTAATTATTAAAGATATATAGGGAGCCACCTCTAAAGCATCTGGGGCCTGGCCTTCTCTGAATCTCTAGAGGCCTTACTACGTACTTCGATGTCCAATATGCGATGTAAAGTAAGATGGCCTCCATGAAAACGTCAATCCCTTGGGAGGATATATATATTGTGGCATCTCATATTATTAATAATATGCTAACAGATTTAATCAGTGGGACACCAACAGTTAGGTGGCGTTTGATTAAATTTAATATAAAAATCTAACCTCTTAATTTCACTTCTAATCTCTTAACTTTCGGTAAAAAAATACTTAATTTTATTAAAATATAAGTGATAAGTACGTTTGATAAAATATCTAAATCAACATCTAATTAGATTAATTTCACATTAAATTTTAGGATCATGCACGTGATCATAAAAAATATAAAAATTTTAAAATTCGAATGTAACATTTATAATTTATTATATAATGAGTCAAAAAATATTTTAATAAATTTTATTATAAAAATTTATTTTATGCATGTGCATGATGTAACACCAACACTAGATTTATTATAAATATTTTAATAAATTTATCATACATGTGCATCACATAACACCAACGCTAGATTTATAAATAAATTTCTCACTATTCAAATAAAAATATAATTAACATTTAATTCTCAAATCGATGCATTAAGATGCAGAAGGCAGGAGCAGATGTTAAATATTAAGTTGTACGTCAACCGATAATGCACCGTTTGAATAAAAAAAGTAATATACAATCACCGAATGGCTCACAGCAATCAGACTCTCATTCAGTTACATTATCAAACATCATCAAATATCTGATATCTGATCGAATCAGACATCATATATTTATTCAAGATTATCAAACGAGCTCGTAGTCAGTTTTTGGAACTCATTGTATTATGTTTGGCTTAATTTTTAAGACTTTTCAAATCAAGTTAAATTGGTAAACCGACTACCCACGCTAGATTAGAAATTTATTTTAAGTTATATATTTACAATATTTATATATTTTTTCAAATAAAAATAAATTTGTTCCAAGAGTGTTTAAGATAAAAACTGATGAAATGGTTAAATATACACACTAAATTTTAATAGAATATGATTTTATACAAACCAAATAAAATTATATATTATTATATACTATATCTTAATAAAATATGATTTGAAGTTTGAACGTGATCAAATCCAATCAAACTAAATTAATTAAGTGTGGTTTAAAAGGTAGTTTGATTTGATTTTGTTCTAGAATTATTTTTTTAAAAATTAAATCAAATCATGAACATCCTTAAGTGAATCTCTAAGTGATAGTTTGGTGCAAATAAACTGATACGCTAAAAGAAATAGTTAGAAACTGGACTCCATAAAAACTCAAACTCATCTCCTTTATCACAATGAATTAACGAACATGTTTGAACAAAAAAATAAATATCAATTCATTAAATGAGTTGAGCATGAACAAAGTCTTGCTCAACTGGATAGATATTCAGATATCGTCTATTAAAAATAATATATGTGAGCATTCCTTCTTAACAAAACAAATGAGATGAGATCCTTTATATATTTCCTTATGGTCCATCACCTTTTGTGGTTATAAGTAACTTCTACTCCTTTTATTATTTGAAATGTCATAATATGATATTTGATTACGTGATAAATTGAGTTTTTGTTAAATTTTTATATTTTTATAAAAAAATTATTAAAAAATGTTTGATAACTATTACAAATTTATAGTTTCAAAAAAAATCTTATTAGATAAAAAAAGAGACCTTTTATTTATCTTGTGTTCTCCTTATCTTGTTTGATCATACATACATGATACTCCCTCTTTCTGGCCATCACATGCTTCCGGACATTGACAATTTTATGTCACTTGGCAAGTTCAGACTTTATTTTAATATATATTTTTATCATGAGATGATATAAAAACTATTATATAACCGAACAAACATAAAATTTTGTATGTATAAAATCTTAGCAATGCAACCAAACACCCTCGGAAAAAAAAATGAACTCAAATAATTTTTATATTTTTAAGTATTTAGTAGAAGCGAATGGAGTTACTCAATATAAACAGAGTTATGTTTAAATATGTTGTATATTCTTAGAAATTGATAAATAAGATAACACACTGAATACGTCGGTTCAGAGGGTTGAGCAGGAGAGCAGGTGATCCACCAGGATCCATTCACCGTCGTCATCGACAATTTCTTCTTCTTCAACTCCGCCTCCTCCTTCGTCTCCGGTGTCATCTGCGTCGCCTTCTTCATCGCCCCCACGAGCATCCCGACGACCTCAGCGGCGGAAGTAGTACTGCCTCGGCCTACCGGCCCGCGGCTCAGCTCCTCCGTCCGCCGGAGCTTCACGGGGCCCTTGGCCTTGGCGCTGGACTTGCAGACCGGGCACCGACGGCAGCCTGCGCAGGCGGGCTTGGAACACCGGCCGGTGAACTTGGAATGGTTGGTGGGCTTCGCCGGCGCCCTGGCGAAGACGCCGGCGGCGGGCGGGGCGTCGAGGACGTTGGCGTACCTGGATTTGGGTGTGGAATAGTCGCAGGTGGGGGGCAGGATGGTGCGGGTCCGGACCCAACCGTGCTGCCGACCCTCCCTCTTCATCTCCGGCGCCGGCGGAGTCCGAGACGAACACAGCATGGCGGAGCTCGTCGCGACGGAGCTGCCTTTTAAAGAAAGAAAGAGACATAGGGTGCGTTTGGGAACTCCGTGGAAGTACTTTTTTTTCACTTCTCCTCTTAGAAGAAGTTCTTATTTTTATGGTACCGTTTGGTTACCTTTTTATTTTCACTTTTCCTCCTTCTCGGAGGTAGAAGCTCGGAAGAGAAATTTTCTCCTTCTGACGAAGGAAAAGCGCTCCCGTGCTCGGCATCGGCGAACCTCGTACCGCATAGGCAACCCGCTCCCCTCCGGCACCCCCTCCCCAGCGAACCCCTCCCCTCTGCGACCCCCCCCTCCGGCACTCCCTCACCTGTGATGCTCTCCCCTCCACGAACCCCCCTCGGGCACCCCCTCTGCGAACCTCCCCCCTCTAGCACCCCCTCCTCGAACCTCCCCCTCCGACACTCCCTCCCCGGCAAAGCCCACCCCTCCGCGATCCCCCCTCCGGCACTTCCTCCGCGAGCAGCCCTCCCCGCGGAAGCCGCCCCCTCTGCCCCTCCGCGAGTAGAGCAGCCCTCCCCTCCGTGAGCAGAGCAGCCCTCCCCTTCCGCGTCGGCGAAGCCCTCCCCTCTGCCCCCCTCCGCGAGCAGCCCTCCCCTTCCACGTCGGCGAAGCCCTCCCCTCCGCCCCTCCGCCAGCCCTCCGCAAGCAGCCCTCCCCGCGGAAGCCGCCCCCTCTGCCCCTCCGCAAGCAGAGCAGCCCTCCCCTCCGCGAGCAACCCTCCCCATCCGCGTCGGCGAAGCCCGCCCCTCCGCGAGCCCTCCTCTCCGCCCCTCCGCGAGCTCTCCATGCTGGCGACGAAGGGCTCCTTCGTTTGTCAAAATAAAATAATCCAAACAGCTTCTGCTTCTCTAATTAAGAAGTTCTTCGAAACAAAGCACCTTTCGAAAGAAGGTCCTTCCAAGAAAAATCCTCCCATCAATTTGCCAAACGGACCCATAGAAGTCGGCCGTTGTCAAGTTTCGGGCGTCTGTTTGACCGAATGCGTGCCGAGCAAGGCATGGATGTGCTTAATATTTTATATATGTTATCTAATTATGTTTAATGATATTACATGATTAATATGGTAAGATGATATTTGTGATATTTATATTTAATATTTTATAAAACTATTCACTTTCTTATCATTACTGGAACAATTTTTTTTGTTTACACGATGGCTCAACACCCCCCCCCCCCGAGGACCGGGCGCCTAAGGCCGCCCTCGAACCCAACCCCCTGCTCTTGTGAGCAGGGGGAGACGTTAACCGAGCCATGCTCGCCGGCATTCTTGGAACAACTCATCCTTACATATATGAGCTAAATTGTTCAATATTAAATTGATTGACATTTCTTTTGCTCCACTTATTCCACACCCACACTTAGGTGGTGTTTGATTAGACTTAATCTGAAAATCTTAACTCTTAATTTCACATCTAATCTCTTAACAAGGGGTGAAAAAGTGTTGAATTTAAGTAAGAGATAAGTGATTTATGTTGTTTGATAAAAAAATCTGAATGACATGGGCCGGCCGACGCAACAGATGGTATCCCCGGAGCTCCCTCCCCGGAGCTCCCCCCTCCTCGGCGGACGCCCCCCCCGTTCCCCCCGCTCCCCCGCCTCCGCGGCACCGCCCCCGCCCCCGGAGCTCCCCCCCCCCCCCCCCGCGAGCGGATTTCCCTCCGCGGAGCTCCCCCCCGGAGCTCCCCCCCGCGGCGCCCTCCGCGGATCTCCCCCCTCCCTCCCTCCCGCGAGACACCCCTTCCCCCCGCTCCCCCTTCCTTCCCGAGCTCCCTCTCCGGAGCTCCCCCCGCGCGCCCCCCTTCCCCCCCCCCCCCCCCACCTTTCTTCCTGGCGGTCCGCCCCCCCTCCCGCAGACACCCCCCCTCCTCCGCGGCCGCCCCCCGTTCCCCCGCTCCCCTCGCTCCGCCGGCGCGGGGGGGGGGGGGCGGTGCCTGGCTTCCACGGAGTGCGGGGGAGAAGGTAGGGCGGCGGGGGCCATCCTTTCCGACGGCCGCCGGCGGGTGCAAGGTTTTGCGGTAAAGACGGCCGCCGGGGGAAAAGCCGGCCGTCCAGCAGGAGGAGGAGGAGGAGGAGGAGGAGGCTGGAGATGGGGTGCTGCCACTCGAGGATGGAGCAAGAGGAGACGCTGTCGCGCTGCAAGGCGCGGAGGCGCGGCGGCGCTACATGAAGCAGCTGGTGAAGGGGCGTCAGGCGTTCGCCGCCGCGCATCTCGTCTACCTCCGCGCGCTCCGGTCTACGGGGGCGGCGCTCCTGCAGTTCGCGAACGCGGAGACGCAGCACCACCCCGGAACACGCGCTTCCACCATCTCCCCGCCTTCGCCGCCGCCCACGCCGCCGCACCCTCCGCCCAAAGCGCCTCCATCCCCGCCGCCGCCGCTCACCCCCATGAGCCCCCTGCTCCGACACCCGGACCTCCGCTGCCACCTCCCCGACCCTCCACCCGCCGCCGCCCCCTCCGCCGCCGCCGCCCTCCTCGAGCTGGGACTTCGGGACCCCTTCGTCCCCTCCTCCTCCAGGTCCGTGACGGAGGAGGAGTGGGAGAAGCCACCACCAACGTCTCCGAGGTGACCGTGGCCGCCAATGCGGCTCCGGCGCCGTCGGCGGTCAGCGGGTTCTCCAAGGTCTCCAAGGACTCCACCAACGAGCTGGCGGTGGTCGTCTCCGGGAGCAAGAAGAACCTGGCGGAGATCGCCGCAGAGCTCGACGACTACTTCCTCAAGGCCGCGGAAACCGGCAACCGCGTTTCCGCCCTCCTGGAGGCCGCCGGCAGCACCTTCTCCACCGACCACGGCCTCACAGGCAAGCCCTCGTACCTCCCCCCCCCTCCGATCTCTCTTTCTCTCTCTCTCCTCCTCCTCCGATCCATGGATCGCCGGCGCCGCCAACTCGTTTACCGGCTTGGCAGGGAAGCTGTACACCACAGAATTTCCCCCGCGGCGCCCCCTTCACCCCCCCCCCCCCCGCGAGCGGATTTCCCCTCCGCGGAGCTCCCCCCGGAGCTCCCCCCGCGGCGCCCCCTTCACCCCCTCCGCGCGGATTTCCCTCCGCGGAGCTCCCCCCCGGAGCTCCCCCCCGCGGCGCCCCCTCCGCGGAGCTCGAGCTCCCTCCCTAGAGCTCCCCCCCGCGGCGATGGTCACCCGCCACCATGGTCACCCGCCGCCACCCGCCTCACCGCCGGCTCCTCTGTGCGCTGCAGCAGCCTGCCACTTGCGCATGGTGCGGGGGGGCAACTGCGCGGACGGCGAGGATGAAGGGCAAGACGGCGTGAGGAGGCTGGGCAACGTCTGAACCTGAAAAAGCTAGATCACGGATCTGAATTGATCAGAGCATTTTAAGAGATCAGATCTTAGTTCAAACACCATTTCAGTCATTTTATCAAACACTGTCAAATACCTTATCTCTGACCGAATCAGAGATAAGTAGTTGATTAAGCCCTATCAAACAGGGCCTTACTAAATCAGACATTGTCTTATTCAGGTTTAACTAATTTCCATTTTTTATAGTTCAGAGTAAGTCACAGTGGTTCCAAACCAGGCCAGTTTTTTCTTGGGCAAACTTCCTGTGATCCACCACTTTTTCTTTTCTTTTTTTTGGTTATAGATGATCTCTACCTTAATATTATTCCCTGAATAAACATATTGGGCAGCTGCATCCTGATAAAACATATTGAGATACAAGAGTGAAAAATGAAATAAAATGCCATGATTTGATTTACAAGTGCTGCAAGTGGGATAATCTAGAGATAGAGTTGGATCCGTTAATTTTATCATTTTTGTCTTAAAAACTCTCGAAACAAATTTACTCTTAAGGGAAAATATTCATAAATATTATATTATTTATAATTTAAAATAATATATCTAATCTGAATCGGGTTGTTTTGTATATCGGTCTGGTTTAGTTTGAAGGTCCAACAAATCCAACCAAACGGATTGGTTCTATTTATCAGGTTGAGGCATCATTGGAGTTTAAATATTTATGCAACTACCATTTGGGCCTCCCCTCCCTCCTTATGGGGGCTTTCACACCCAAATCTTGGCTTCTGGTTTTCGGGATTCAGTCTGTTCTTCCTTGGGCTTGGCATGATACCAGCAACTATTCAAGGCTATTCCTACTCCTACATAACTGTATTGCTTGTATAATGTTGTGTATGGCAGCAACTATTCATGGTTATTTCTATTCCTTTAAAATATGTTTTGTAACAAAAATGGTTAAAGAGAGTGTTGGACAATTATTACAGGAATATATTTTCACCGAGAATGTTTCTATGATAAAAGAAGAACAGATGATGGCTCTCCTCTCTTTTTCCTGTGGTCTCCTCATTTTTCTATTATACATTGTCCCACATTCTTTTTGTAACGATATCTCATAGGGTACAATAATGTAATTTTTTTGGCTACCTTAGATTTTAATTTAGTATATTTCCATCACGAATGTAAAACATATTTGGCAGCAAACACACTATAAAAGTAGCTTCTTTTACATCAAAACAGCCAGGCAGTTGTAACTAGTTGGCTTGGGTAAATTCATTGTAGTGATGATGATGATAATGAAGCGCTTATTCATATAATCTTATGATTGATTAAATGGCATGGGAGAGCATATATACATGTATATATATATATATATTCAGGTAACAACTTATTACCGATGACCATTCAATAACTTCAAAGGCGACGGCTGTTTGTACATTACACTCACATACATATCTTAACAGACCATCAATCTTAATTTAAGATGCCTGCAGCCAGTCATGATCCAAGGCTTCATAATATTATGCATACGTACATACCCCAAATCAAATGGGTCTTGCTTAGTTGTGGAGGAGACCATCGCATTATGCATATATCATATATATGTATATACATAATGAAGTTCAGAATTAATTAAGAGTATATGGGGGAGTACTGTTATGATGACATGAGAGTAGGGGTCAGATGAGGTCTTATCTCAGTCTCTCGTCGAGCCATAAATACACACGGCATCAGTTTTTACATGGGAATATTGCTCTTAATATATATATATACCAATCTCTTATTCATCTTCAACTTCACAAGTCACACATATATGTAATAGGAGTAGTTGGAGACTGTCAACATATATATATGTATGTATGTATGTGATGAGAGGAGTTGGCATAAGAAATCAGATGAGGAACAGAACCAGTCATCTCAACTCAACCGTTCTCCTCCTCTTTTCCTGTTCCCATTTGCTACTATTTTCTATATGCCCTTACCAGCTCACCTATATATTAATTATACATCCCATTAATCTTCTAGCTAGCTAGGACAGCTCCCACTGGCTGACATCATACATATCATCACAACTTATTTTCCATGCTACATAAATATTAAAGCTGTTTGTTGGCTTGTGGTCCAAGACTTGGACCGGGCTTCTTGGTTTTCTTCTGAGGCAAGGAATAATCAAATTAGTATATATGTTGCTTACATTTGTGCGACGGCAGGGGTGGCAATGGGCCGGGCCGGCCCACGGGTTCGCAGGCCGGGCCGACTGCGGGTCATTTGATGGGCCAAAGGTTTTGACCCACGGGGTTTAGTCGGGCTGACATACTGGTCGAAGTGGGCCGATGCAAAGATGGTGCCTTAAATATATGTGATTAAAAATGTCTCTGTACTTGGCTGGCCATCTTAGAGGGTAGAGGCTTCTTCCACCGGCATGCTTCACACTTTCCTAAAGAAAGTTCAGGTGGGATTGGCTTGAGCTTTCTCTATCTTTGTCACAAACATTCTATAAGAACTTCAACGAGGGTTAGGCTCCGTTTGATTAGGCTTATTGAAGCTCTTAACTCTGAATCGGTCAGTGTTCAGACGTTTAGGAACGTTTGATAAAATAGCTGAACCCCCCTCTAAATTAAGATCTGAAGTCTTAATATCATCTGAGCCATTCAGATCGGCGCCCTAGCTTTTTCATTTTCAGACGCCGTTTCGCTCGCCTGCGAGGTCGCCCCCGAGATCGACATCGCAGCCGTGTCCATCCAGTCGGGCATGCGCGGAGGGGGGGCTCGGGGGGGCTCCGGCGGGGGGCTGCGCGCGCGGAGGGGGGGGGCTGTGCGGGGGGGCTGCGGCGGGGGGCGGCGCGGGGGGCTCCGGCAGGGGCCTGCGCGGAGGGGGCGGGGGGACTGCGCAGAGGAGGGGGCTGCGCGGGGGGCTCCGGGGGGGGCTCCGGCAGGGGCCTGCGCGGAGGGGCGGGGGGACTGCGCAGAGGGGGGGCTGTGCGGGGGGGCTCCGGCGGGGGGCTGCGCGGGGGCTCCGGCGGGGGGCTGCGCGGAGGGGGGGAGGGGGCCTGCGGGGAGGGGGGGACGCGCGGGGGGCTCCGGACGGGGACGGGGACGGGGAGGGGGGAGGGGGCTCCGGACCCGCCGCTTTCCTCTCTGGCGGCTGGCCTCCGCCGGTGTCGGCGCCGGCTCTCCGTCGGTGATCCGTCACGGTCAGGGCAGTGATGAGCCCGGCGCCGGTCTTGCGGAGCTTCAGCCCGTCGAGGTCGATCTCGGGGGTCTTGACGAGTCCCAGCCGGAGAAGGCCCCAGGCGGAGGCGGTGCTGTTCTTCCTGGCCGAGCTGGTGCTCTGCCTCCGACGCCGCATGGGAAGATTTTTTATCAAACAACTTAAGGCACTTGTATCAAAAGTAAATTAAGTACTTTTTTACCACTCATTAAGAGATTAGATGTAAAATTAAGAGTTTAGATTTTCAGATTAAGCCTAATCAAACGTCACCTTAGATTCTCTGGGTGCTCAAATGCAAGCTCATCATTGATTAATTAAGATGATAACCAAGACTTATTAGATGGCACTTGTTTTTGGCTTAGTCTGAAAATAAAAATTATTAATTTCATATCTGACCCGTTAGTAATTTATGGTAAAATTAAGTGCTTAATTTGTCAAAGATGTTTGTATGTTAATCAATTTAGTGTTAATTTACTTAAAGACAATGTGATAGATACATATGTTGCTTCTATATACCCCTTTACATCCGAAGAATAAAAAGTTAAATCATGTAGCCTATTTTTAAGAGATTTATTAAGATATAATATCGATATGTCTAAAATTTAATAAAGACAAAAAAGTCAAACAAACAACCTAAATCTTCAAATCTTTCAAGGAATCCAACATCAGAGGTGTGTAAAGTCAAAATAAACATAGCCTTAGAAACCTCTTGATTATTCTATGCTTACAGTTAAGGAAGGCAATTTGGTGGAACAAACAGGATGGCAAAGACCACCCAACAAACACTTAAACATTAAGGCCTGTTTGGCATCATAAAATTTTGGAGATAAATCTGATTTATCTCTTAAATTTTGGAGATAAACCAAATTTATCTTGAAGTTATTCCAATACCAAACACCACCTAAAAGCATGAATCACCTTAGTTGGCCGCCCGTTAGAGTTCTCGCCTCGCCGGTGTCGATAAGATAACCACGACCCTCTCAAAAATGTAAAAAATAAATTAATTCACTTACACGGTCACAAATGAGTGGGAGTTGTGGCCTCGTTTTATTGACATCGGCGGGAACTGTAATACCATGTGGCGAAGAAAAAAATAAAAAATGTGAATAAAAAAATTAAATTACCTGAAGCCACGACCCCCACCCCCAGCACCGCCTCATCCAGTGACCCTCCTCGATTTTTCTCCCCTCCCCCTGGTTTCGAATCTTCTCGACTCGCCTCGTCGTTTCACCTGTTGTCGCCTCACTTCACCCTCTTCTTGTGAGCCCCCCTGCCTTGGTTCTTCTCGCCGTCGCCCTCACCTTGGTCTGGCTTCTCCTCCTCTTCTTCCCGTTCCGGCGCCTTTGTCACCGTGTCGTCGTGGCCACTGCTTCGATGGCTTTGTCTCGCTCTCCCTCTCTGTTTCTTCCCCTCCCGGAGCGAGGTCGCCGCCGCGACCATCTCTTTCCCCCTCCGCTTCTCCTCCTCTTCTTCTTCTCCTTCTCCTTCTTCTTTCCCTGTCCCGCGGCCGTCGCCGCGCCCCCGACGCTCTCTCCCTCTATGTTTTCTCTCTCTCCCGCCTTCCCCTTCCCCCCTTTTCCTTCTCTCCTTTCCCCGCCCTCGGGTTCGCCGCTTCATGCGCGCCTCCCGCGCGGCATGCCGCGGCGCACAGTGCCGCCGGGGGACGGCGCACCGTTCTCCCCAGGGGTGTAAACGGTTCCGATCGATTCGGCATTTTTTTTTTCAAATCAAAATCGAATTGAACTGAATCGGTTCAATGAAGTTTGAACGTTCGATTCGGTTCAATTTATCGATTTAATATATATTTAAATAAATAAAATAAAATAAAATAAAAATATATTATAATTATTTAAGATTAACATAAAGATTAGTATTTTATTTATAATATATAATTATATTTTTATACTAATTAACTTAAATTTATAATAATATATATTTAAAATTAATATAATATATATAAATATAATATAATACGTAAATAAAGTGGGTCAAATTTTGTTAAATCGGATCAACCATTTTATCGGGTCTGTTCGGTTTGAAGAGGTGTCAAACAGAATCGATAAAAAATTATCGGTTCAATTTGATTCAAAAAATCGAAATAGATAACTCGTCAAATCGAACCAAACCGATGGACTCGATTCGGTTCGGTTCAATTTACCGATTTTTCAATTTTATTTGAACACCCTACTCCCCCCTCTCGCCGATCTCTCTCTGCTCTCTCTCCTCTCTCCCTCCGATGCCCTCTCATCTCTCTCTATCGCTATCTCTTCTCTCCTCTCTCTCTCCACTCTACGGCTCTCTCTCCCTTCTTTCTCTCGTTCTCTCTCTTTCTCCCCCGTTTATCTCTTTCTCCTCCTAATTATATTATTAATTAAATTGAGTGGTTTAATTAATATTTTTATTGTTTTTAATGTCATTAGGATTTGAGGGTAACTCGATATCGCAATTGCCTCGGTCACCTCGTAATTGAACCAATTTGAATTTCTTGAATATGAGAATTTACCGATCACCTTGAGGTAGGCATCTCAACTTATCCTTAACGTACCGATATGTTATTTAATGTGTTAAAACATGTTTATTTGATAAATAGTTAGAAATTAGTAAATAAATGACAGTTTAATTATTTAATTGTCTGCATGGAATTATTTGATGTCAATCATGTCATTCATGTATAGTTGCATTCGTTTTCATGAACTGATTTAGTTAGTCATAAATGTGGTTAATCATGGTTTAGTAATCATGTAAATTAGTTAAATATTATGATGGTTAATTATATTGTTTGTATTAAGTTATGGAAATTGAGTTGTGACCTGTTAAGATTTTAATTATATCCGATTCATGTTATATATGATCTTAAAGATTAATAATTGACAAATTGAATTAGAATTTGAATTGACTTGATAATTTCTTAACATAATTAGAGGCATAAAGTTGTAAAGGGCATTATTTGATGAATTGATATTAAATTGTGATTAATTGAGTTAACATGTCTAATTATGTTGTATATTCTTTTCTGATTTGGTCAATTGCATGAATTTGAGTATAATTGAATTATGTGTATAACTTGATACATTTGCATATTGTTCCTAATTGAGTCTATTGCATTGAAAATGTGAATAATGAAAATTGTTATGTGTGACATTGATAATTGGCATATCTGGTTCAATGAAATGGCATATCTGCTTCAGTAATTATGGTTATCTATTGAATTTGTAATGTCTGAGTAATTATATGACTTTTACTTGTGAAATATTGTTGATGCTATGATGTATGTGATGGAACATTTACTCCTCCAGTCTATATTAGTGGCCCACAAGGTAATAGAGATTAGATCAATCTGGTGCATCCTTCGATCCCAGATACCACGGTTTATCCTAAGTACGCCCATGCCTAGACGTACTATGGGATTTAGCTTATTATATGGTACTTCTATATATATTTAGAGCTGGAGTGGAGTTCTGCTAAGTGAAGCATATAATCTACTCAGACAAATAGATTAGTTGTAGGCTCATATAGGTCTAGGTTACACGAACATGTAAAATAGATCAGTTGGTTAGGTGGTAATTAGTTATGTTCATGTAGAGCTAGGCTCATTCGGTGAATCGATTTGGGAAAGGACCTAATTAAATAATTGAATTTTGATAACTAGTTTAGTGATTATGTTATAATCTGATTTATTTTTATTATTTATTGTTATCATTTAGGTTGTTTAATATAATAAAAAAATTGAGTATAAGTCCTCTTGAGTCCGTGTGACTCATTCCATAGCTTTTTACATTTTTCAGGCAATCAGGTAGCGCAGCAAAAGTGTAGTGGATCAGGATTAGTGCAGAAGAAGATTAGAGATTAGTTTATGAATTGTTCCTATTGAATCAGTATGATTTATTTTTAGATCGAATCATTTTTTTTATGAATTGAGACCTGTTATAGATATTAATTTTTCCAAACTAACATAATTTAGGGGTTATTTCCCCCGTCCTGTCGCCAAATTTTATTCCGTTGCGCGTGTTAGGAAATCCGGAACGTGACAGAAACTCCCACAGGTGGCCAACTTAGGTGATCCAAACTCAAAACATTAATGGATGGGGTACCATACCCTTGAATGGAACAAGTCTCTCTCTCTCTCTATATGTGTGTGTGTGTACGCACAGGCAAAATGTTACAATAGGTATTTTGCATGATATATAAATACTTGGTTGATGTTTGGTAGCACTAACAAAAAGATGGTGGGTAGGGTTCCCATCATAGATTGGTGTCATTCAAAATCCAGAATAATCGCTTAGAGAGGGTTCCCTGGTGATTGGTGACCAGATCCCATCTTCTTTCCCATGTGATATATAGATGATCAAGGACAACTAGTATTTTGTTAAGCTATAAATAAAGAAGCAAACATCCTGATACTGATCTTCGTTTTTTTTTCTTTTTTTCTTCTTGACAAAGGGATAATAAACAGAAGCTGTTTGTTTCACCGGAAAATCCTGCGAGGTTCTTTCCTTCACAGGGTCTTCAGTTCTTATTTACATATTTATCTCAATGGAATTATGTGTGTAAATATATATAGATAGATGTAAAAAATAGAAGTCTAGCTAGGTGACCTCAACTGTCCCCTCCCATAACGGTATTTTTCTTTCTTTTTTTTAATATTCTGGCGTGGGCCCCTCTGAGGATGCCTTTGGTCAACTTTGAGCTACTATTGACCGGTCATTGGAGCTTCTCCTTCTGTTCAAGATAATAAGAGCTGATTGCAATTATTTGGATGAGATGTTCATGTGAACCTGACATTAGACAATCCCATTCTTGGCAACAAAGACACTTTTTTGGTCACCATGACCGAAACGGTCCACACCCGCGCGACGACGAGGGATCGAGCATCGATCCCCACAAGGAACCATCCCCCCACGAAATGGCCGGCTCAATGACCATTCGAACCCCGCCCCTCGCTCTCGTGAGGGAGGGGTGACGCCAACCGAGCAACCCCCCCCCCCCGCCCCCCCCCCCCCCCCCCACACACACACACACAAGAAATTCTCATTTCGGATTTTCATATTGCTGTCATTAGTATGGATTATTACAAAAAGAGATACGCACATATATGCAAAAGAAATATAATCCTAATGTCCAAAAGTCCGATGTTTTCAGAAAAGTCTAAGGTGACGTTTGATTGGACTTAATTTGAAAATCTTAACTCTTAATTTCATGTCTAATCTTTTAACAAGTGGTAAAAAGTGCTAAATTTGATTAAGATATAAGTTATTTATGTTGTTTGATAAAAGATCTGAATCATCCACTTAATTTTTTTAAAAAAACAAAACATAACATACAACATAAAAAACAAAATATATATTCTCCTCTAAAAGAAATCTAGACATAACATGTAAAATAAACAAAAAAAAATACATATTCTTTTAGGCGTCGTTTGGTATCGGGATAAAGTTGACGAGGATAGGGATAAACCAATCCTCGTGATTAACCTTATCCTCGTTACGTTTGGTTTAACTTAGGATAAGTTTAGGGATCACTACAAGAAATAAAGTTATTAGGGACGGTTTAATGGCGACGGCTTTATTAAGCCGTCTCTATAAGAGTTAATTGCGACGGCTAAAGCCGTCCCTATTAAAGCCGTCGACAAATACAAAGATATAAGCGACGGCTCTATGAGACCGTCGCAATATCGCTTATTAGAGACGGCCTAAGCCGTCGCTAAACCAGAAAATGCACCCGGAACACCCATCGGTCCGGGTTAATGGAGACGGCTACCGATAGCCGTCGCCAACTTAGTTATTAGCGACGGCTTGGAGCCGTCGCAATAAAATTTTTCGCCCGTTCAACGGTCGACTAATTTTTGCGACGGCCTGAGCCGTCGCCGTTGTACTTAAACGTACCAAATGCGACGGCTTCAGCCGTCGCCAATACATTAAGGGTTTACAAAACCCCGTCGGCCCCTTCCCTCTCCCCCCCCCCCCCCGCTTGCTCTCGACGCGCCACCGCCGCCGCCGCCGCCGCCGCGCCGCCGCCGCGCGCGCCGCCGCCGCCGCCCGCCGCCGGCCGCCGCGCCCGCCCGCGCCGCCGCCGCCGCCGCCGCCGCGCGCGCCGCCGCCGCGCCGCCGCCGCGCCGCGCGCCGCCGCTGCCGCCGCCGCGCGCCGCCGCGCCGCCGCCGCCGTGCTGCCTCCTTGCGCCGCCGCCGCCGCCGCCGCGCCGCCTCCTTGCGCCGCCGTGGCTTCGCCTCCTTGCGCGGCGCCGCCGCCTTGTTGCACCGCCGCCAGCGTGCCGGCGCCCTCCCCTCGCTACATCCGTCCGGGCATTATCCTCCAAGGTATATTTTAAGTGAAATTATTTTATTCATTAGTTTCTATTTGAATTTTTTAAGTAGTCTTATGAAAAGTGGATGTTTATTGATAAATCTTTCATTTCATATCGGCTAGGGTTAGTTGTGTGGTCAATCATCTAGCACTCGTGTGTTTTGAGACCATGTAATTTTTTTAGGAAATCATGATATATGCCAAATTAAGTAGAAAGCATTTTAGTGTAATAAATTGTTTAGAAAAATAGCCGTATTGTAGTGTATTATAGCCGGATCGAATTGTTTAAAACATTACATTATTATTAAGAAAAATAATATGTATATAGTTTGATTCGGTTTGATAAGTTATCTATTTGGCTTTTTGAACCAAATCGAACCGATAACTTTTTATCGATTTAGTTCGGTTCGGCACCTCCCCAAACCGAACCGAACCGGTAAACTAGTTGACCCAATTTGTCAAAATTTGACCCACTTTATTTACATATTATGTTACATTTAAATATATATATATATATTACATCAATTATAAATATATATTATTATAAATACATATTATGTTACATATTATTACGTAGTTGGATTTTTCTTTAACAAGAGTAGAAGATAAAAAATTTATAAGAATTTTTTAATGAAACTCAATGTCATTAATATGTTTATCTTATGACGGCTTTAATTCTTATTTCAGGTAGTTTCAAACGACATTCTCGTTCGAGACTTTCTTCTCTTGGAGGTGGTTTGGTTTGTGTTTATTTTGTTTCGAGACTTTCTTATCTCATTGTTTATTTTTGTGCATATATATCTTTATTTATATTAACACATGACGATGAGCTTAGATAAGTCTTGGATAGATATTCCTAACGTATTAAGTCCTAGGTATCTTCAAGGAGTAGAAGAATTTTTAGATTATGCTTACGATGAATGTAGGACTCGATTTAGACATGGATTAGACAAAACTTTGATTCAATGTCCATGTAGACGGTGTTGTAACACATTTACTTTAAAAAGAGATGTAGTTAAAGAACATCTAATATGTGATGGCATATGGTCCAATTATCGAACGTGGATAAGTCACGGAGAAATTGAACCTAGTTTAAGTATCGATAATGAAGTTCGATTAGATGAAGCACAACATGAGAATTTAAATGACGATGTAATAGAAATGCTTGAAGACATTCAAAATATTCAAGGACCATCTATTCATCATGAAGGTGAACCAAGTATAGAAACACACAAGCATTTCTTGCTATTAAGAGATGCGAAACACCACTATATGAAGGATGCACGTAAATATCTAAGTTAAAATTTATTTTAAAGTTGATTCGATTGAAGTCGGTAAATGGTTTGACCGGAAAATGCATGAGTAGTATATTGTCTTTATTTAAGGATGTATTATCAAGGATGCAAGTGTTCCTAACACTTGGTATGAACTTAAGAAGATTGTTAAGGACTTAGGACTTAGTTATGAAAAGATAGATGCATGTAAGAACGATTGTGTTCTCTTTTGGAAAGAGAATGCACATAGAATTAGTTGTCCACATTGTGAGTCTCCCGGATACAAAGATGATCAACAACATAAGAGTAAGAAGGTGGCATGGAAGATATTACACTACTTCCCTTTAAAAGATAGGTTGCGGCGTTTGTTTATATCAACAAACACCGCTAGGTGGATGTCATGGCATAGTGAGCAACGTTCGTATATATCGAGAGGTGAAATGCGTCATCCAAACAGATTCCCCGCTTGGAAAAGAGTGAATGAACTTTATCCGGATTTTGCATCGAAAACGCAACATTCGGCTTGGATTGGCCGCCGATGGTTTTAACCCATTTGGCAACATGTCTTCAAAGTATAGTGTGTGGCCTATAGTTACATTGGTTTATAACTTACCACCATGGATGTGTATGAAAGTGGCTAACACGATGATTTCATGTCTAATACCGGGTCCAAGAGCCCCCGGAAATGATATCGATGTATACTTACAGCCGTTGGTGGAAGAGTTAAGAAATTTGTGGGAGATCGGATTGGAGACATATGATGTTTTAGCGAAAGAGACTTTTCTATTGAGAGCTATATTGTTGGGTACCATAAACGATTTTCCTGGTTATGCCAACCTTTCCGGCTGGAGTACTAAGGGAAAATTAGCATGTCCGATATGTAATGAAGAAACAAATTCGGTTCGACTAGTTCATAGTCGAAAACAATGTTATTTAGGACATCGGCGATTCTTACCCATATCACATCGGTGGAGAAAGAATCATTACAGACATCTATTTGATGGTCGCCGGTGTGAGAGGGGTACACCAAAGATACTAACCGGACATGAGATGTGGAGACAACAACAGAGATTGACCCCGTAAGATTCGGAAAAACATTTAAGAAAGATTTGGAGAGCTTGAGAAAGAATTTGACAAAAAATAAGAACTGGAAGAAAAGAAGTATCTTCTTTGAAAGACTGCCATATTGGGCATCGCTGATTGTCCGACATCATTTAGACGTGATGCACATCGAGAAGAATGTGTGTGACAATATTTTAGATATGTTCAACCTATCCGGATCGGATAAAGACAACCTGAACTCTAGAAAAGACTTGGTAGAGTTAGGAATTCGTCCACAGTTACATCCACATGAGAGTTCATCTAGGTTTCCGGATGCTATCTATAAGCTGAGTAACGCACAAAAGACTCGCATACTCGAATTTGTAAAGAGCATTCGAGTGCCGGATGGGTATTCATCAAATTTGAGTAGGTGCGTAGATCTAAGTAGTAGGATCATTAGTGGATTAAAAAGTCATGATTGTCATGTAATGATGCAAGTGATTATTCCTCTTGCTTTTCAAGGGATCGTACCAAAGGACGTACTCAAGCCCATTGTAGAGTTATGTCAGTATTTTAAAGTAATTTGTGCTAAGGTTTTAGATACTAGTATTTTAAGGGATTGGGAATCAAAGATTGCAATCACAATGTGTAAGTTAGAGCAAATCTTTCCACCGTCATTTTTTGATACTATGGTTCACCTTGTTGTGCATTTGGCTTACGAAGCTAGGATATCCGGACCGCTCAATACCGGTGGATGTATCCGATTGAAAGATATTTAAAGAGATTGAAAGATTATGTTGGCAACAAGGCGAGAGTTGAAGGTTCCATTGCCCGGGGCTATTTGGTAGAGGAGTGCACGCAGCTTATTTCTTTGTACATGCGACATGAAAATGAAGATGAGCGAGATCGGAACTACGATGGTGGTCCCTATGACGATGATCGTGAGCGAGGTTCAATGTTTAAGGCGGTTGGACGTCCGTTGAGATGCACTCGTGTACCTAGAATGTTGACGGAAAGAGAACAAGCTTTAATCCACTCATATGTGTTAAATCAAATTGAAGATATCGAGGATTTTCGTCAAAAATATAATGATGCTCTTATTAACGGAGGTAGGAATGAGTGTAGTTTTTCGGTTTGGTTTAGAGCACACGTTACGTAATTAAGGAACACGGGGTCTTCTAGATACAGTAAGGATCTAGAGATTTTATCACTTGGTCCATCCCGTTTTGCTTCTTCATTATCCGGGTATATTTGCAATGGGTTTAGATTTCGGACAATGAATTCGGATTCAACCAAGGCCACTCAACTATGTGGGGTCATTGTAACTTCAGAACTTTCATCTGGTTGTGATGGATATTATGGACGAATTTTAGATATAGTAGAGGTATCGTTTGATAGGAATAGTCGTTTAGTATTGTTTGAATGTCAATGGTGGGATGTGTACAATAAGGACAGAGGATTTAAGATTAATGAGTATGGATTTATTTCATTGAATACACAAAGGCAATTAGGAACAGATGAACCGTTTGCACTTGCAAATCAAGTCGAACAAGTTTTTTATGTGGAAGACAATATGAGTAAGGGATGGATGATACCAGTGAAGTCACTTCCACGTAACTACTACAACTTATCGGAAGGAAGTGATGATGAAGTAGAACCATATCAAGATGAACTTGTGAGCGTACCCGTCGCATTTGGTGTAGCCGATGAAGATGTACAACTACAAACAACCTATCAGATAGAAGTGGAAATGTGATTGTCCGAAAAACAGCCGGTTAGCTTGGAAAAATGCATAACACCCCACCCCGAGGCCGGTTTGCCCGATCGAAGCCGGATTCCGGCTTGGATCGGGCAAACCGGCCGGTTAGCTTGGAAAAATAGCATAACACCCCACCCCGAGGCCGGTTTGCCCGATTGAAGCCGGATTCCGGCTTGGATCGGGCAAACCGGCCGGTTAGCTTGGAAAAATGCATAACACCCCACCCCGAGGCCGGATTGCCCGATCGAAGCCGGATTCCGGCTTGGATCGGGCAAACCGGCCGGTTAGCTTGGAAAAATGCATAACACCCCACCACGAGGCCGGTTTGCCCGATCGAAGCCGGATTCCGGCTTGGATCGGGCAAACCGGCCGGTTAGCTTGGAAAAATAGCATAACACCCCACCCCGAGGCCGGTTTGCCCGATCGAAGCCGGATTCCGGCTTGGATCGGGCAAACCGGCCGGTTAGCTTGGAAAAATGCATAACACCCCACCCCGAGGCCG
Source organism: Cryptocoryne crispatula var. balansae (assembly GCA_036172225.1). Lineage (NCBI taxonomy): Eukaryota > Viridiplantae > Streptophyta > Magnoliopsida > Alismatales > Araceae > Cryptocoryne > Cryptocoryne crispatula. The sequence goes on from CM069920.1 coordinate 23,319,173, forward strand.
GTTTGCCCGATCGAAGCCGGATTTCGGCTTGGATCGGGCAAACCGGCCGGTTAGCTTGGAAAAATAGCATAACACCCCACCCTGAGGCCGGTTTGCCCGATCGAAGCCGGATTCCGGCTTGGATCGGGCAAACCGGCCGGTTAGCTTGGAAAAATAGCATAACACCCCACCCCGAGGCCGGTTTGCCCGATCGAAGCCGGATTCCGGCTTGGATCGGAAAAAACCGGCCGGTTAGCTTGAAAAATGCATAACACCCCACCCCGAGGCCGGTTTGCCCGATCGAAGCCGGATTCCGGCTTGGATCGGGCAAACCGGCCGGTTAGCTTGGAAAAATGCATAACACCCCACCCCGAGGCCGGTTTGCCCGATTGAAGCCGGATTCCGGCTTGGATCGGGCAAACCGGGCGGTTAGCTTGGAAAAATGCATAACACCCCACCCAAGGCGGTTTGCCCGATCGAAGCCGGATTCCGGCTTGGTTCGGGCAGACCGGCCGGATAGCTGGAAAAATAGCATAACACCCCTGAGGCCGGATTGTCCGATCGAAGCCGGATTCCGGCTTGGATCGGGCAATCCGGCCGGTTAGCTTGGAAAAATGCATAACACCCCACCCCGAGGCCGGTTTGCCCGATCGAAGCCGGATTCCGGCTTGGATCGGGCAAACCGGCCGGTTAGCTTGGAAAAATAGCATAACACCCCACTCCGACGCCGGTTTGCCCGATCGAAGCCGGATTCCGGCTTGGATCGGGCAAACCGGCCGGTTAGCTTGGAAAAATGCATAACACCCCACCCCGAGGCCGGTTTGCCCGATCGAAGCCGGATTCGGCTTGGATCGGGCAAACCGCCGGTTAGCTTGGAAAAATGCATAACACCCCACCCCGAGGCCGGTTTGCCCGATCGGCCGGATTCCGGCTTGGATCGGGCAAACCGGCCGGTTAGCTGGAAAAATGCATAACACCCGGAGGGCGGTTTGCCCCATCGAAGCCGGTTTCCGGCTTGGATCGGGCAAACCGGCCGGTTAGCTTGGAAAAATGCATAACACCCCACCCGAGGCCGGTTTGCCCGATCGAAGCCGGATTCCGGCTTGGATCGGCAAACCGGCCAAGCTTGGAAAAATAGCATAACACCCCGAGGCCGGTTTGCCCGATCGGCCGGATTCGGCTTGGATCAGGCAAACCGCCGGTTAGCTTGGAAAAATAGCATAACACCCCACCCCGAGGCCGGTTTGCCCGATCGAAGCCGGATTCCGGCTTGGATCGGGCAAACCGGCCGGTTAGCTTGGAAAAATGCATAACACCCCACCCCCCGGGCGGTTTGCCCGATCGAAGCCGGATTCCGGCTTGGATCGGGCAAACCGGCCGGTTAGCTTGGAAAAATAGCATAACACCCCACCCCGAGACCGGTTTGCCCGATTGAAGCCGGATTCCGGCTTGGATCGGGCAAACCGGCCGGTTAGCTTGGAAAAATGCATAACACCCCACCCCGAGGCCGGTTTGCCCGATCGAAGCCGGATTCCGGCTTGGATCGGGCAAACCGGCCGGTTAGCTTGGGAAAATAGCATAACACCCCACCCCGAGGCCGGTTTGCCCGATCGAAGCCGGATTCCGGCTTGGATCAGGCAAACCGCCCGGTTAGCTTGGAAAAATAGCATAACACCCCACCCCGAGGCCGGTTTGCCCGATCGAAGCCGGATTCCGGCTTGGATCGGGCAAACCGGCCGGTTAGCTTGGAAAAATGCATAACACCCCACCCCGAGGGCGGTTTGCCCGATCGAAGCCGGATTCCGGCTTGGATCGGGCAAACCGGCCGGGTAGCTTGGAAAAATGCATAACACCCCACCCCGAGGCCGGTTTGCCCGATCGAAGCCGGATTCCGGCTTGGATCGGGCAAACCGGCCGGTTAGCTTGGAAAAATAGCATAACACCCCCCCCCGAGGCCGGTTTGCCCGATCGAAGCCGGATTCCGGCTTGGATCGGGCAAACCGGCCGGTTAGCTTGGAAAAATGCATAACACCCCACCCCGAGGCCGGTTTGCCCGATTGAAGCCGGATTCCGGCTTGGATCGGGCAAACCGGCCGGTTAGCTTGGAAAAATGCATAACACACCACACCGAGGCCGGTTTGCCCGATCGAAGCCGGATTCCGGCTTGGATCGGGCAAACCGGCCGGTTAGCTTGGAAAAATGCATAACACACCACACCGAGGCCGGATTGCAATTTTAAAGATTATATTGCTGATGAAGAAATTTAGCAAGGGTCGACGTACATCGAGGAGTGGGAAAGCCGGTGGATCCACCGATCAGGCCGGTGGTTCTCAGGGCCCATCTCGGCCTACCCCAGATGCGATGCCATCGAGTGGACCATCCCGGGCGGTTGACACTCGCCCTACTACGGCGACGCCCCCTACGGTACTGTCCATCTTCTTCCGCCTCCGGTAAATATCAATTTTTTATATTTTGTAGATTTATAAATATCAATTTTTAAATGTGTTAAAATTTTTGGCATGCAGCTACAGTTGCTAGACATGGGAGAGGTCCTGCAAAGGCGTATAATGTGCGGACATTAGCGCCTGGGGAGACATTGAACGTCCGGGTCATTGGAGGATCGGGTGTAGGCCCGAATGGCCAGGAGTTCACCTCATATCTTGGAGTTTGCAACAGGGTACATTGTAACTTATGGCAACAGGATTACATGACCCTTCCGGATGACAAGAAGGAGGCGATATTTAGAGACCTCGAGGTAAATAAAAGTACTTGAGCTTATTTGTTTTTTTTCACTTTAAAATTACTAATCTATGTATTTTTCCCGTAGCAACATTTTACATTTGAGCGGTCACCATCCATAGATGCGGAAATTTTAAGGCATATGGGAGAGATGCAAAGAAAACAAAGGGGTCATCTTAAGAAGAAGGTAAAAATTTCATATTTATTTTTTTAGTAAACGATTATGTACTGTAACTAATACAATTTTGGCGTACAGTATTTTACAGGACGCTCACCGGAGGAGGCACTTGTCGTTGTGCCTCCACAATGCGATCCGGACCGGTGGCGTCATATGTGTGAGATATGGCGAGAGGGACGACAATAAGGTAAATAATTTATTTAATTTAAAAGTAATCCACATTTGATAACTCATTTTATTAGCTTGTCTTAACAAAACTAATGTGTTATGAACTTGTTTGTAGGCACTTAGCCAAAGGAATAAAACCAACAGAGCTAATTTGACCATGCCTTATAGGCGAGGTAGACCCAACATTCATCAGCTGGAGATTGATTTTGTAAGTTTATAATTTGTTTTATTATTCCCTATTGTATATCTCGATAATAGTACTAATGTGTTCATAATGTTTTCTCTTAACGGACAAACAAAGAAGGGCGTCGTCCTACCCGTCCAGAGGTCTTCGAGATGACCCAAACGAAAGAGGCAGAGGATGGATCCCTCGTATGGTGCAACGAGGAAGGTCGTCAAGTTATGGTACGCAATATGTTTGTTTGTATCAACATTAGACAATTTTTATTTCATATAACAACTGACTTTATATTTACATTATATAGGATGAGATGCGCCAGTTGATGAATGCCCCCCAGTCAGAGGAATCAGATGCTCGGAATTCCGAGTAGCCATTCTCTGCTGAGGATGCATTTATCACCGTGTTCGGCAGAGACAGGCCGGGACGGATCCGATGTGGGGGGAGGACGGACCCGCAACACCGGTATGGTGTATGCGGTGGAGGTGCGAGTACCTCTGCGGGTCCGGGCTCCCAGAGTTGGTGGACAAAGTCGATGCTCAAGCTACACAAATCGAGAAACAAAACTCGATGATCGACTCGCTCCAACAACAATCGGACGCCCAACGTCAACGGTTTCAAGAGTCGATGACACGGCTAACACAAGAAATGTTAGCCCAATTAAACGATGAGGCTCCCACCTGCATCCGTCTAGTTCGAGGCCAACCCCAGACTATAGAGGCGCACCGGGGGACGAGGAGGAGGAGGCCGATGACGAGGACGCAGAAGACGATGAGCGTTCTTTTGGGGAGGATGAGTGAGAGAGTTTACTCTCTATTTTATTATTTCTTTGTATTTGAGATAGTTGTTGTGTAATGATACGTTTTATAAATATGAACTTTTCTTATTAAAGAATGTCAGTGTTTATTATGTATGAATGAATGTTAATGGCTTTGATCGGGCAAACCGACAAATTATTTGTGTATATAGGTCTTGCTACGAGAATACAATTGATCGTAGGGAATTTTTTTTTTAAAAACTGTAAGTTATTTGCGACGGCTCCACACAGCCGTCCCTAAAGTTCTTTTAAGCGATGGCTATTAATGTAATAGGGACGACTCTTAGCCGTCCCAAATCCAGAAAATGCACCCCGGCCGGGGTTGCCGGGGCTGTAAATTGGGTATTCGCGACGGCCCTAAGCCGTCGCAAAACCAGAAAATGCACCCCGCGGGGGTATTAGCGACGGCCCTAAGCCGTAGCAAAACCAGAAAATCACCCCCGCGGGGGTATTCGCGACGGCTCTAAGCCGTCGCAAAACCAGAAAATGCACCCCCGCGGGTGTCGCCGGGGCTGTAAATTGGGTATTAGCGACGGCTCTAAGCCGTCGCAAAACCAGAAAATGCACCCCGCGGGGGTATTAGCGACGGCTCTAAGCCGTCGCAAAACCAGAAAATGCACCCCCGCGGGTGTCGCCGGGGCTGTAAATTGGGTATTAGCGACGGCTCTAAGCCGTCGCTAATGTCTATTACGGGTTTAAATTTATTTGCGACGGCTTAGTGCCGTCGCTAAAAACTTTATGAGGGACGGTTTCAGCCGTCTCTAATAACTCAATTGCGACGGCGTTGGTGGTCGCAAATAATACTAAAAGCGACGGCTTATCATTAGCCGTCGCCATTAAAATTGGCGACGGGCTTATTTGCGACAGGATTGCGACGGCGGAAAAGCCGTCGCTATTGCCTTATGGCGACGGCTTTTGTATTTTTAGCGACGGTGGTCAGCCGTCGCTAATGACCTTATTTCCTGTAGTGGATAATCTTATCTTATGTTTGGTATGTTAACACTAAATTTGAGGATAAACAAATCTGGTTGTCCACCCAGTCGGAGCTCCCCCCCGCCCTGCGGCAGTGCTCCCGTCATTGGCCAGAGAAGTCCCCCCCCCGCCCCCCCCGACGCCGCCGCTGCCGCCGCCGGACGGAGCAACTCCCAATTCCCGCCCCTTCGGACACCCCTCCGAACAAAGCTCCACCCCCCCCCCCGGCCGCCGCGGGCCGCCGGCATTTGCCCCCCGGCCAGCTCGCCCCCTCGGGCCGCCGGCGTTCCCCCCCACGGCCGCGGATGTCGGCCGCAGCCCCCCACCCGCCGTCCAACCCCACTCCCACCCGCGGAGCGGCGCCCCCCGCCCCCCCCGTCCCCGTCGCGACGTTCTGCGCTGAGAGGCGCTGCCCGCCTCCACCACCCCATCTCCTCCTCGCCAGGTCCCCCCGCCCCCCTCCCCCGAGTGCGCGCCTGCATACATTGCCTCCCTCTTCCACGCCATCACGGCTACACCTCCCGTTGCCTACACAGCTGCCGCGTCGTCCCGCGGGAACGACCACCTTGCCCCCCTCTGAAGCTGCCATGCTTGCCCGCACTCCGTCGTGTCGCCGCTTCACCACCGGCCGCCGCGTTCCCCTGGTCGCCCCCCACCGGACGGAGCTCCCAGCGCCTGCCCCTCGAGACACCCCTCCGAATGAAGGTCCCCCCCCCCCCCCCGAACAGAGCTCCCAATGCCCGCCGCCCGCCCCTCCGGACGAAGCTCCAACTCGGCGACGACGACGGCGCCGAAGAGGAAGAAAGAGAGGGAGTCACGAATCAGATCGCCACCGCGGGGAGCTCGGGTGTCGTATCCCCCAAATTTTATTTCAGGATAAGTTAGTCTAAATAATAAGAGGGATGAGTTATCCTGCACTTAACCCTAATTTTTAGGATAATCTGGATTAAGTTAATCCAGGTTAAACTCATTTTTAAGTGTGCACCAAACAAGGGATTGGGGATAAACCAGGTCTATCTTAAGTTATCCCTGTACCAAACAGGGCCTTAAGAATTGACTTATAATTTTTTTGAGATTTTGCCGAATAATTTACGCATTGGATCGAGTTGGCAAAAACCGACAGATTCACATAAATCACGGACATCCTTGCAGCCTTTACATGCCAGGTCATGGCAATAGGTAGAAACGTAGTGTCTGAACCATAAAAAATTAGTTGCCATCACTGAATGGCTTAGATCTATTTTCAGATATAGACATTCCGTCAGAGTTTAAATCAGACAAATTATCAAACATTCTCAGACCGAATCAGACAAAAAAGGTTAATTAAGTTAAATCAAACGTAGCCTGTAAAACATGAGGACGCGTTAGAGGTTTGAATATTTTGTGTCATTCTTTAAAGAAAAAAAAAGGATATACATACCTGCTTCTAGTAAAGTTTAAATTTGAAAATCTGTTAGACCATACATCCGAAGCAAGCGGGGGCGCATTTATAAATACTAGTCATAGTACGTGCTTCACATGTATACGAATGCATTAAAAATAAAATTAATTTATAAATTTATAAATAATGATAAACATGTAATATAGATAGTGAAATTAAACAACTTACGATAACTTATCAATAAATTTAGAAATGCAAGACCAATAGACAATAACATACAAATTATAAAATTTAGTGAAACAAAATAAGATAACTAAGAAAACGTAAGTGTTAAGAAGTTGAAGGTATTGTTATTAAGAAGTTATATTTCTCAAAAATAAAAGCGCTACCGACATTTGTCATTCATGACAAAACATTTCTTCTAAGATTCTCATATTTTTGGAGAATTCATAAATCACACATAAGGGAAAGGAAGAAGTAATCAAATCGGTCATATTTATATTATATAATAAAGTTGTATAAAGAACAAAATTGAAATGAATATATTTTTACCATTTTCCATGTGACAAGGGGGATTTGAAAGCTACAAAGAGAAAGACACAAAGGGAATAACGATACGAAGAGTTCATTAAAATTGAAATGAATCATTATACCTTATTTTGGTTTATGTTTACTGCTATCGAAGAGGACTTCGGATTATCTTCAATTTGAAATGACATGCATATGGGGGTCATGTTGTAGTTGCCACACTAACCAAGATGGGTGTTCATTCAAACCGAAACTTTATGGCCTGTTTGGTTAGAGTATAAAAAATGATACTATATTAGTATTGATATTGATATTTCTAGAAGATGGAGTATCAATATCAAAATTGATACAAGTTGACACTTGTATTACATAACATGTGTTATTTGTACTACAAATTTCAAAATTGATACTATTAGTCAAACACCTCAAAGTGATAACCAACAATATTAATTTTAAAATTAATAGTGATAGAGGTGTCTAATAGTGTTACCAAACAGGGCATAATGGCCTGTTTGGTTAGGGTATCAAAAATGATACTATATTAGTATTGATCTTGATATTTCTAGAAGTTGGAGTATCAATATCAAAATTGATACAAGTTGACACTTGTATTATATAACATGTGTTGTTTGCATTACAAATTTTAAAATTGATACTATGAGTCAAACACCTCAAAGTGATTACTAACAATATCAATTTTAAAATTAATAGTGATAGAGATGTCTAATAGTGTTACCAAACATGGCATAAGATATTAAATTTGTTATTTCACTTTGCCATTGTATACAAATTTTCAAGACCTCCATCTTTAAGCCAACTTTTTATATTTTTGGCTCACTAACGTTATGAATGTGTTGTATTTATGCAAATATTCTATTTTTGCTAACTAATGACTAACCCCCTGTTTGGTAACACTATTAGGAACCTCTATCACTATCAATTTTAAAATTGATATTGATAAGAACCATCAAGAGGTGTTTGGGTAATTGTATCAATTTTAAAATTTGTAGTGCAAACAAAACATATTATGTAATACAAGTGTCTATTTGTATTACTTTTGATATTGATACTCCAACATTTGAAAATATTAATATCAATATTGATATAGTACCAAAAATGAAACTCTAACCAAACAGGGCATAAGGCCCTGTTTGGTAACAGTATTTGACACCTCTATCACTATCAATTTTAAAATTGATATTCCTAGTAATCACTAAGAAGTGTTTGATTGATAGTATCGATTTTGAAATTGGTAGTGAAAACAAAGCACATTATATAATACAAGTGTCAACTTGTATCAATTTTAATATTGATACTCTAAGTTCTAAAATTATCAATATTAATATTGATATAGTATCAAATTTGAAACTCTAACCAAATGGGCCATTAAGTATGAGAAATATTCCAAAAGAACTATCTAATTAATGCATTCTATACAAGGAGTGATATGGTAGCCTAAAACACGTTAACATCATGATGACCACTTTACCATCATTGGAGTCATTGCTAATCTGTATCACAAATACAAACAAAAAAATTCCTAGGGCCAACGGTAGGCCAATCCTAGAGAAGAAAGCTCATCAGGGGATTGGCACAGATCAATTCTTCCAAACACATTTTTTTACCTACGATGAATATCAGAAGATTCCGTTGAGATCATGATTGGCACCAGAAATCAACTGCAAGAGCACACTGCTGCCGTCCATGTGTCTTCCCCACCCATTACTCCTGGTCGATTAAGTGACTAGATCTAGAGGCATTTGGTCCATTGCATGATTCAAGATGCAGGGGTGGTGCTGCCAAAGCACCTGCTACCGATTCCACCAGGATCAACCGATACCCTTGGGATCAACCCTGGATAGGCCAAATCTAGTTGACCTGGTCCTGATCTTATCAATCCAGATCGATCCTTGAGAATCTATGGGGTTGGATTGGGTTCCCCAGGAATAGAATTGGTGTAAGGAATCGTCCATAAAAATATGGTGCAGTGGAAGCTATGGGTTCCTTTAGAATCTGTCTCAATCGAAACCGAACGACGAAAACCGAAAACCGATCAAATCGGGTTCAAATATACCTGATAGGGATTCATATAATCCCATGGAGAGGAAGGATATGAGCTTATTAAGCTCTTCAAACCATTCAAGTTTCCGGTCTCCAGCAATATCCACATGAACTTCATCCATAGCAGGTTCTCCCTTCGCGCCGGCCTCGAGAACTCTTCCCGAATGGAGCTCCATCGACCATGGACACCTTCTAGAGAGAGGAGGAGGTAGGGAGGAGGCTAGGGACGTGGTTTTCACCCTTGGCTTGATAGGGTTTGGCTGAAACCATTAGTATTTATAGAGAATTATGGAATTTTTCATAAAAACCCAAAATCTCTATAAATTATGCCCTTGCCCCTATACTTGTGAATAAGTCCTTTTGTGTGTGACCCACTAGGCCCAATAACCTATTTGGTTGAGGCCTAAATAAAATAGAACATTTCTATTTAATTTAATTAAATCTGTTATCTGATAACAGATTAATCGACCTACCGATCATGAAGGTTACAAGCCACATCCCATGATCCCAAATGGCTATGGGGATAATCTCATCTCCATTGAGCCTTTTCATCATCAGTTATCGCATGGATATAAACCCTCATCCATCCAATGTCCCGGTCGGAAAGGAGTACGGCATCGACTGTCAACTCCTTAGTGTACCGACTCTATAGGATCTTGTACTCGGAATTGGATCAATTGGAAAACTCCTTTTCCAATTATCCTATCTACCCTGGCCAGGAATTTAGAGTACTATCACATAGGAGATTCACTCTCACTTACCGAGAGTGGATGATCCCTTGTTGTCTGCTCAATTGCCTCCATCGGATTTTCCTTGTACCCAATCCATCGCTATACTTGACCATCTAAATTGTGATCCATAAGTCAATGGTCAAAGCACAAGTTCCACCCAACAAGGCATCTTTGGCGACTCAGGTCAAAGGTCCAACCATACAACCGTGATGATAGAAAACCCCGATAGACAGTTTAGTAAGATACCATTCAGGGTTTCTAATTCGGTCAGTTCAGTGAACTCATTCAACTAATGAGCACCTGTATATGTATCTCAGTGTCTACACACTAATGACCAATGAGATCGGTCATTCTCATCAAATGAGAAAATATCACATACACTAGTCTATCCGGATCTTTGATGTCCCGTCTCAAGTATCCTATGACTAGGAACATTTAGATCAATTACCTCTAGATGATTAATCTCATTATCATGATCTCATCATGATTTAATCATCATTGTATTTGATCAATGACTTCATTATGATATTCTCATATAATAAGAGCTTATAATGAAGATTTGCCTAATTAATTGAATGAGATATTTCTAGAAATGTCGAATCATATCATATATGATTGACTTGTAGGGCATACATTTCTATCATTAATATGTTTTGTGGTATTGCTGCAGGTGGTTTTGTCCCTCTCCCCAAACGCAGGGGAGGGACACCTCATTACAGGAGATCAATCACAACACACTCAAGACGCATATGAGGGATGTGACGAGGGTGTTAGAGCTGAGGAGGGTGGCAGAGCGCAGCAGGGTGAGAAGGAAGAACACACCCTTCACCTTGTGCTACAGAGAATGATAGCCGTTGAACGAAAGTTGCAGATTGAAAGAGAAAAAAAGAAAGGCTCTTGAAAATAAATTTGAAGAACTCAAAACTCAGCAGAGCACAGGGAGTACAAGCAAGAACAAGAACCCTGCGGAGGAGGATCCTCTTGAGGCCATGGACGCCTCTAAAGCAAGGCCAAGAGAGAGTCCTGTGCACTCTCTTTCAATATTAAGAGATGAGGTCTGCAGCTTGAGGACCGAGCTGTCAAAGGAGAAGGAAGAAAGAGTTAATTTAGGGACATCTGTTGGCAGGGGTATGCAGGCGATGAGCATGTTCATGGATGAGACTACAGATATACCACAAGACTTTATGGTCAGGGATGAAGACCTGTCTTCCGACAAGGTTCATGACATAGTCTCCTCCTTGGTGTTGAGGGTGAAACACAGGACAAGAACCGGGCGAAAGCCGTGCGACAAGGTTACGGAATCATCATTTTATATCCGCAAATGCCCGACACAAACACCTTCAATTCTGACGGACCCTCAACACTCACTGGGCATTGTTCACTTGCAGACCATTATGGAAGAAGAACCAGAACAAGAGGGGAAGGGGAGGGGGAGGGGGCAAGTAAAGAAGGCCCCCGCAGCCAGTGGGACTAAGAAGACCACGAAGAGGACGACAACAACGAAGGCTGGGATCACAACAACTACGTCAGTTTTGAACAGCATTCCAGAAGACAGATTTTTATTGTGCGAGGAATGGCTAAACACCGCAGGCAACAGGTTAGTGTGATATGTTGTTACTAATGTCTTTACATATGTTATCATAGTTATATGTCAGTGTCTTGCAGGAAAAGGGATGATGCAATTTACATCACCCGCTGGAATGCGGTCATACTGAATGGTGATCTGGAGGACCTGTTCTACATCGATAGGTATACGTCTGTGGGCGACATAGAAGTTTACTGGGAGATGTTGACAGATGATGTGAAGTAGAACCCAGGATACTACAGATATTGTAGGTTCTGTCCTTGCTTTATGTCCACATACCAAAGTGATCCACAATTACAATGGGGTAGGGTGAAGGGTAACATCCAAGAGGCCTTGAAAGCCAAGACAGTCGACAGATTCCTGGCTGTTGAGAAGTACTTCTTCATCTGTCATTATTCTAATCACTTCATGCTGATCGTCTTGGACACAGACAAACAAAGGTGGGTAGTCTACAATTTAATCAGTTCCAATCCTCGGTACACAGCCGGTGCGAGGAACATGATTCAGTTCTTGACGGCAATGATTGTGAATGTATTTGGAGTTCCAGACATTGACGTCTGGCCCACCAAGTTAAGTGAAAGTTGTTCACAACAGCCCAGCGGGAGGTAAATGACCTTTTCTTTTCATATGTTACCTATTCCAAATAAGTATCAAGTTTTCTCTTATTGACTATGTTTCTACAATTTTCAGCGTTGAATGTGGGCTGTATGTCATGAGGTTTGCTGAACGTCTTGCCAGGAAGGTCAAGCAGCCATGGTGTCTTCGTCATCAAGAGATGCTGCAAACAAGAGTACAATTGATATGCTACTTGATGGAGAAGATGTCAAACCACTGATCCCTCCCCTCCCTTCCCCGGACCCCACTTTAAATTGATGAATATGTATAATGTACTCTCAAGTGCTGTAATATTTGAAATCTGTGGAGAACTTATTGGGTGGTACTCACAGTGAATCGGTTGTTAAACATATGTTGTTTTATTTAGAAAAAGATTAAATATTTTCAAAGTGATAGGGGGTGAGTTTAGAAAACTATTTGAGTTTTTTTCTACAAATGGAATTGTCCATCAGATTGCATGTCCATACACTTATCATCAAAATGGTATCTATGAATGTAAGCATATACATCTTGTTGAGACTTGTATAGCATTATTGCACAAGGCTAGCTTACCATACAATTTTTTGGGATGATGCTATTGCTTGTGTAGCCTACCTAATAAATTAGTTACCTACAAGAGTTCTTGATAATATATAACCATTTGAGAAGCTTTATAAACAATTACCAGATTACAATTTCTTACACACCTTTGGATGTGCATGCTATCCTCACTTAAGATCATATAGTTCTTATAAGTTTACATATCGGTCTGAGTGTTGTGTCTTCCTTGGGTATAGCTCCGATCACAAGCGATACAAATGTTTCTTGCCAAGAACACAACGTACATACATTGCTATAAATATTAATTTTGATGATAGCTCATTTTCATACTCTGTTATACAACAATCTGGCGATACACAGTTCCTTAGTTAATCTTACTCTGCAATGCCACATGTAAGTCTCGAACAACTCTATAGCCCCATGGACAAATCTGATCTAAGGCAGTTACTTAGTTCATCAACTCCAATAGATGTTGTATAGAGACAAGAAAACAATGCTATATTGCATTCTTCATCTAGTAATCAAGAAGAAAATAGTTTTTCTAATACTCTTGCATAGTCACCAGAAAATTACAATGGGTTATTTCTTCTCAAGAACAAAATTATAATCAGCCTTTTATGTCCCCAACACACGCAGTGTAGTCCTCTACTCTAGTCAAATTCATATCCATAAATGAGGTTATGAGTGAACAGTCCTTGTCTAGCCAAGGTTAAGTAGCAATTATGCTTTGACAACAATACAAAATGTTGAATTCGAATCATCCAACTTTTCTACTACAAACAAAAGCACCTCTTGGCGGAAAGCAATGTCCGGAGAATTCACTACCTTAAAAACTAATGGTACATGGTCCTTGGTTCCTTTACCTACTCATGCTAATATAGTGGGATGCAAACATATTTTCAAGTTGAAAAAGCAATTCTGATGGAACTGTTGCCGGGTAAAAAACCAGGCTAGTAGCAAAAGGTTTTACCTAAGCTTATAGATTTGACTATCATGAGACATTTAGTCCTATGGTAAAGCTAACAACCATTTATTTGGTTCTTGCTATAGATGTGAGTCGACATTGGAAAACTAAGCAACTAGATATTAATAGTGCATTCTTACATGAAAATCTAGAGAAAAAAATTTATATGGCTTAAACTCAAGGATTTGTGAATAAAATTAATTCAGATTATGTTTGTAAGCTCCATAAAGCATTATATGGTCTGAAATAGGCATATAAAGCATGGTTCTATAGATTATATACACGCCTCATCTCTTGTGGGTTTGAAACATCATCCTGTGACCCTTCATTGTTATTGTTATACAAGGATAGCATCATTGTCTACCTTTTGGTATATGTGGATGACATTCTAGTAATGGAAAATCTACTAAAACTCTACAAAGCTTGATTCACATTTTGTTTACTAGTTTCTCTTTGAAGGATCTTGGGGACTTACACTACTTTTTGAGAATTGAGGTTCAAAAAACAAAGGATGGCCTTCATTGAACTCAACAATAGTATGTATTGTACATTCTTAAGAAAGCACAATTTCTTGATTCTAAACCTATCAACACTCCTTTGGCTGCTTGGACAATTCTCTCTCAGCAAGATGAAGATTTATTTGATGATCTTACATTGTATAGGAGTCTTGTTGGTTCTTTGTAATATGTGACTTTAACTCGGCCTAATGTTGCCTATGCCGTAAACAAGTCTTGTCAATTTCTATCAACTCCTAAAATACTCATATGATAATTGTTAAGAGAATTATTTGGTATCTAAAGGCTACATACCAATAGGGTCTTAGAATTGTTCCAAGAAACTTTGATCTGCATATCTTTACAAATGTTGACTAGGTTGGATGCCCTAATGAACAACTGTCTATAAGTGGATATGACATCCACTTGGGATCAAACTTAATTAATTGGTTTGAAAGAAAATAGAGGGTTATTTTATGTTTAAATATCGAGGTTGAAATGTGGCAATGGTAGTTACAAAGCTGTTGTGAACAATTCAATTAGTTAAAGAGCTACACATTCCACTTAACACAGTTCCTACTATATGGTGTGATAATATATCTATCAGCCCATCTTATGTTTAAGGCTAGGACTCGTCATGTCGAAGTCAATTTGCGTTTCATTAGGCAGTTGGTTCTAAATAAGACTACTGCTATTAGACATATTGCCACAATAGATCAAGTTGCTGACATTTTCACAAAGTCATTGGCATCTCATCAATTCAGGCAACTTAGAAGCAAACTAAACATGGATGACCCATTCAGTTCGAGAAGGCATAATAGACAAGAAGATCATGTATTCAAACTAGGATGACATGTATTGTCATGTGTATTTCTAGGTGTACATTTATTGTGGCAATTGCCACACGTAAAATGATATGTTAATATAAACTATAATAGAGTATATATTGGGCATAAAAGAGAGGCGGGGACTCATTTAGAGGTCACCTAATTTTTCCCAAATCCCTCTACTTTGTTCTATGCTTCTTCTACTTGGATATCCACCTCTTCTCTTCTACATTCAATCTTGATATGCATACCATTTTTGGAATTTGCATATTAGTTTGTATAAATTAATAGATGAACATATATAAACCTTTTGAACTTATATAAACTTTTCGAGCTTGGAGAATAGTTTTTAGCTCTTAAAAACATTGCTGCATCATTTTATTGATAATACTTATAATCTACCGGCACTTAAAAGCAACATTTAGAGTTAATTTATTTTCCAATATAAAAATATCTAAAAATTGAAAATGCTGTAGTACCTTCTATATACATTCCCCCCTCTGTCGCTCTTTATATTTATGTTATTTACTTTTTATTTTCTTTTTTTTATCTTTGCTACGACCTGTATTTTGTGTAACTAATGCTCCACTTTGAAATATGTTTAACAAGCTTTTAGGTAAGGTTAATTTTAAGTTTAGGCAAGCTGAAAATGTGGAGCAACCGTGATTTGTATTTGCAAGTGGTAATTCAAATTTTATCAAAATTCACTCTTGATTCATATTCGTTTACGCATATATTATTTGTTATATGATACCTGTTAGACTAGATATTTAGATATAGATATTATCCAATTGTAAATCAAAATGGACACGAAAATATCGCTCACTCTATTTAAGATGTGCTCCGAATAAGTCTTTTTATAATAGTACATAATGTAAATAATTTTATCTTTAAAATTATTTTATTTAAAAATATACTTAAATATTCTCTAATATACGTCAATAAACATAGTTGATACTCATAAATATATGATACCTTTTTATATTTTATATTTTATTTCTTTATTAGACATATTAGTCAAAGAAAATTTAATTAAAATTTTGAACTGATTTTTATTCTTATCCTCTCCAAATTTCTCGAGAATATCCCACTTGTAATATTTGATTCAATATCTATCTGGACCGAATACAGATTATCTGTTCAGCTAATTGAAATGGACATGGAAATGTCATATATCCACTCCCTATGAGCTATGTTTGGAACCCTATATATCAAGACACAAATCAACCTCCTTTTCAAAACCCCTCTTCTCCACATTGGACCCCTCCTCCACTTTATCATCTAAAAATAAATGTTGATGGGGCTTTTTCGAATTCCACAGGCTCTGTAGGCATGGTGGTGCGGGATGAGAGTGGAGCTATGATGTTTTGGAAAACTAAAGTCTTTTCTTCTTCTTTGCATCTGCAAGTTCTAGAAGCCCAAGTTATCTTCATGGCATGCTACCACTACGCCAAATTCGTCATTTACCTATGCGAGAAAAGCGTAGGTAAAGCTTATTTTCCCTTAGGTATTTCAATTTACCTACGGGACCCCGCGTAGGAAGTCGCGTCGGGCTAGGACATGTCGGTAAATATTTTACCTACGGTAGGTCCCGTAGGTATAGTACATGTACTATACCTACGATTCAACAACACCCATAGGTATAGTCCCTATGTATACCTGCGGTATATATACCCGTTGGTAAAACATGATTACCTGTTTAGCAAGCGTAGGTCAAGAAAACTGATACAAACATGCATACCTACGGTTCCTCACGTAGGTAATAGTAGTGATAAAAAAATAATTGGATCTGTGGCAGCGTTTTACATTTACCTACGGCCAGAGACCGTAGGTATTCATACAAGTTGTTCAACCAATCGTATACACATTGTTCCACAGCCACACATATCCATACAACCACTCATACACATCAATGCATACCATGTTCCATTCAATCACATTGTTTCATTCATACAAGATGTTTCATGTTCCATACAACCTGTTACATACAATATTGGTCCATCTCTTCACACTTTTCCATATATCATGTTTCATACAACATGTTTCATTCATACTTCCATTGAATCACATTGTTTCATACATGTATCCTATTCCATACAACCTGTTTCATACATTGGATGACCTCTTCACAGTTTTCCATGCTTCATGTTTCATACAACCTGTTCCTATTGCATCTATACATTATTCCATACACCCATTCATATTTCAGCTCTTGACACACATTGTTCCATACAACCTATTTCATTACACATTGTTCCATTCAAATCTCAAATTTCAAATTCAGTTTAACAAAAACATTTACACATACGAACCAAATCAACATGATGTTTACGATCAACATGATCTCTTTTTATGTATCCTCCTCCTTCCACGAAGGAGACATCTCTGGAATTAACACCCAAGTGAGAGGCTAATTAATTATATCTTTACCTTATCACAGGGCTGAAGTCCATACTTTTTAATTTCATATAGATCAATTGTTCATTTTAATCTGCTTGAACCCCCATGTGGAAGCTAGGCTTCATTTGTTTTGTTCAACTCA
This sequence comes from Cryptocoryne crispatula var. balansae, assembly GCA_036172225.1. Taxonomy (NCBI): domain Eukaryota; kingdom Viridiplantae; phylum Streptophyta; class Magnoliopsida; order Alismatales; family Araceae; genus Cryptocoryne; species Cryptocoryne crispatula. The sequence continues at coordinate 23,336,472 of CM069920.1, forward strand.
TATTAGATATAAGAATTCATGGTAAGAGAACCACCAACCTGTTTATGATAAAGATCTCATTTTTCTGGCGCAAGAATAAATTTGAGAGTAAAATACCAGACAACTTAATTCCCCATCTAAATTTTTACTTGCCACCAAACTTATATATTATACTAGCTTGGAACTTGCTTTAATTAGCACCATTTGTCAAGGGCTATTTGGCACCAGATTATTTATGGAATAAATTTGATTTATCTGCTAAATCTTAGAGATAAATAAATTTATTTTCTAAATTTTGAGGATATATAAATTAGCCAAGTTTATATCCAAATCAATCTTATACCAAATTGCCCCCAAGAGATAAGTTGGGCTGTGTTCGGTGGCTTAATTTATAAGGAGGGATTTCTTTTAGAAATCTCTGATAATTTAAAAGCTCAACCAAATGTATCATATTTGTGTTAACTTCCGTGCAGTTAAAACAGAAGAGAGATTTTGGAAATTAAAAGAAATAGCTAGACACACATAAAATAAAAGAAAAAAACCTCTCCTGAACATGAGTTTGTGAGTTTATCTCCAAGTCAATCTTATACCAAATTGACCACATGGATGGGAAAGCTGGAAGGAATCTGGATGGATGCTCAGAGCACTAGAACAAAAGGGGGATCCATGTATTCTGACCCAACAGTAGCCCAGAAAAGGATGGGAAAGATGGCCACTGGTCCAGAATATCTGACCCAGCAGTAGCCCAGAAGAGGCATGGATCTGCACCTAAGTTGTGGATCCAGGAATTGTAGCACATAAGCTACAAAAAGACCCAGAACAACCTGACCCAGCGGTAGCCCAGAAGAGGCATGGATCTGCAAAATTATATGGTCTACAATTCCATTTAAACCTGCCTCTTATTTGATTCCTTCTCATGTGTAAAATGTGATAGAAGTAGAGACCATTACTAAGGATGCGAATTTAAAATGGTATATAACCAATCCAAAAAAACACACAAAATTGGGACTTACATGAATAAAATTTGTCCATTACTGAAAAACACAAGCACCAACCAACATACATCAGAATTACATATTACATTGAGCTTCTAAGTTAAAAATAAAGAAGTCTAAGACACTGTTAGAGTAACACAGTTACATATGTATGATACACCGAAGTGAGAAGAGACAAGTGTTTTCAGTTTTCCAACACAACCAACATACATCAGAAATACATATTTCAAATGTCCTTCGTGGATGCACCAGTAAGCAATATTGGTTGAAGATAACCTTCGTGGATGCTAATGTAATCAATCTTGGTTGAAGATAACTCGCAATGGCCATAAAAATAAAAATAAAAGAAGTGAGCAACATGAAAATTTGTGTGATGTATCTTCAATTGTAACAATGACTTACGTAATCTCTCCACCAGATTATATGACTTCCAATGGCATCCTGCATCTTCTTCCTATGATTGTCCTTCATAAACAAAGGGGCATTCGGGTTTGTGACAATGAGAACTGAGACCTCATAAAAAACTTCCCCAAGACATCTGTCCATCACCATTTTTGAAGGGTTGTCACTGATAAAAAAACCTTCAGCAACACACTGACCCTCTAAATCCATGAGCTTCACCCTTCTCCCTACCTATTGATATTGTACACCCAAAAATGTACAGATTAACATACTGAATGACCACAGGAATTTAATATAAATTGTATGCATACTTCACCTAAATGTTAAAAAAACGAATCTCTTTTTTTTTCAGCCCGATGACTCAAGAATAATCTAGAAATGATCCCGGAATTCCTAAAACAGAGCAGGTTCTAAGAATCTAAATAGAGACAGACCAAGATGGAGGACGGACACCAAGATCATAAAGGGCGACCCGGCCCATTACATATCATAAGATTGATATGATTAATTTGACATGATCTAGTTATCTTTTGGTAAGAAAAGCAAGAAAAAAATATGAGATTTGTGGGGGTTTACATGCTATAGCAAGGGTTTTCTTGTATATGAGCATGCATTTGTGATCCAGTCTATTAGAGGGTGGAGGGAACAATATATATAACTTTTAAATCATGCATGTGAGATCCATTAATATGATATAAGTGATTGCATTTGTATACATGTTGATGTATCATGTGGTGTTGTCATGGTGTGTAGGTTCGGAAAAGGAAATCTCTGAACATGTCCCTCCTTACGTTTGTCAACCCTTTTGAACCCTTTAGGAGAGAATTCCATACTACTCCCATCGGAATCAAATTTTTACTCAAATTTGTATATATAGTTGCTCCCACCGGTGTGGTTCTGTATATGAGGGGACAAAACTTTCAATAGTTTCATGAGGGGACAAAAATCTGTTATGTATAACCATGTTATGCAATGGATTTATCATAAAGTTATGCTTTCTGCTTTCATGCATTCTATAAAAAATCTGTTCTGTATAGAAAAGGGCAAAACAAAACATCAAGGTAGAAGAAAACATACTCTATGTACATCTGGAAAAGTTCCGAGTCCAACTTGTTCTTTTCTGTGGATGAGATGTCATAGATGTCTGAAATATGTTTGATTTTCTTCGGTGGGAGTGGATTGGATGATGTATCAAGCCCCCACAGCCCCTTCTCCTTGGACTTGACACCATCAGATTTGTATGACAGTGATTCCATAATCTTCTTCCCCTTGAAATTGACACTTTCAGTAATTTTATCTTCAATAGTAAACGGAAAAAGTGTAGCTACAAACCTCTCCTGAATCAACATCTTTTAAAATCCCACCTAGACAAAGAAAATTTGGAAACAAAACAAAATGTATGCACCATCGATAGTGAAAACAAAATAAACATATAAACATGATTCTAAATGGAACAACACTGTCTTTATCATAAATATGTAACAATGACATTCATACATAAACATGCATACATAACAGTCTATATCAAAATTCGATCGACATAAGCATGCATGCGAATATCAAAATTCAAAGTGAATGAGTTACATTAAACTTCAAACCCATCTATATCGGATCTATGAACAAGTTATGTTCTGAATATCATTATCATCTTGGTAACTTTGTCTTTGCTCAGCTTGTGTTGGTTGTATGTCCAAAAAATCGGCCTTGTCTTCAGAACTATGTCTTGATAAGTTGTAAAAATCTTGGGGAGTTGTCTTGCGAACAACACACCAACCAAGGTTCCTAGGATCCTCCACATACCAAACTTCCTCTGCCTCTCATGCTAGAATATAACATTCACTTGTTCTTAACTTACATAAAAGATTTACAAGGGTAAGAGGTCCATCCTGTTTGACACCTCTATGCACATCTACCCAATCACACTTAAACAATATTACCCTCATGTGTCCATAGTAATCAACTTCGAGAATTTCATGAAGAACACCGTAGTAAATCACATTATCTTCAGCGCTCAGCATAACACCCGAGTTTTGGGTCACTCGACGTTCTTCAAAACTTTTAGTGTGAAACCTAAAACCGTTGGCTATACATGATTCATATTTCTTAACGACGTCCATTGGCAAATCTTTAATCCAACGAAGATAAGATGACATGTCTCCTGTGGTCATCTCTTGTTCCTTGTGCACCTAACGAAATTAAAATTATCATTTATCCTTAATGATAATTTAAAATCATAACATAATAAATTTAACCTTAAATCCAACGGAGCTAATGCTAGTTACCTTAAATTTAAGCCATTCTACAAAGGTACGTGTATGAATCTGTTCCACATCAGTCTTAAGCAGCTCAGGACAAGTTTCTCTAACCTCATCAATGTGGACTCTACATTGAAATCAACAAACAAACAATATTATTTTGGATGCTTGATGGAGATGTACAAATAACATAATTTTTGTTATAAAAGTACACTGACTTAATCAAATTGTTCATAGCGGTACAGTTGAATATGATATATTTATGAATCTCTTCCAACTCATTAATTTGTAATCGATATGTTGTAACTGCTCCAAGTGGGCGACATGTCTCCATGAAAATTTCCCATCCTTCCTCCACTTCTTTTGGTCTATATTCTGCTTGTCGACGTGGCTTATTGAACCATGTATCTACATCATCATTTAGATATCGAGAGGCAAAAGTGATTGTCTCTGCAACAATATAACCTTCTGCAATTGAACCCTCAGGATAAGTCTTGTTTGTCGCATAAGACTTTAGTTTAGCCAAATACCTGAAATGATATGAAACAATGATTACTACTTTCATTTTAAATGACAATTAAAAACCTTCTACTATTGATGATACCTCTCAAATGGGTACATCCATCTATATTGAACCGGCCATGCAAACCTCGCCTCCTCTACTAAATGAATGATCAAGTGTACCATGATATCAAAGAAACTGGGAAGAAATATCATCTCTAGTTCACATAATACTTTTGCAAAATGTTGGCCTTGTTGGTAAAAGTCTTCAGCATAAGCAACTTTTGAACATATATTGAGGAAGAAGTGAGAAATGTCGCTTAGTGAAGAAGATAGATTAATATTTGGGAGTGCCCTAACGGCAATTGGAAGTAATTGTTGTATGATCACATGGTAGTCATGACTCTTCAACCCCCACAACTTTTTATCTTTGTTGAGAAAGCGCTTTGCAATGTTTGAAGAATAACCATCAGGAACCTTAACAGATTGAAATAGCTTGAAGATGATATCTTTCTCTTTTCTACTGCAAGTGAAATGAGCTGGTGGTAACATTATTTTGCGTGGTCCAAGTTCTTGTGGATGAAGACATTCTCTTATACCCAACTTTTGTAAGTCTTGACAAGCCTTAAAGCCATCTTTGTTCTTCCCCTCAATGGATAGAAGGGTGCCTATGATACTCTCGCACACATTCCTCTCAATGTGCATAACATCTAAATTGTGGTGAAGCAACAATGATTTCCAATAAGGTAGAGAGAAGAAAATACTCATTTTTCTCCACCCAAGGTACTTTCTATCATCTTTTTTACTTCTCTTCCTCTTTTTACCTTTCTTCTTGATGTCTTATTTTGCAACATGAGAGTTAAAATGCTCTAGTTGTTGTAAGATTTGATCTCCCGATAGCATCAATGGCTTGTCACCCCATTCTTCATGACCATCAAATTCTGTTCTCATCTTTCAGAATTTATGATTGTTTCCAAGCCATCTACGATGAGCTGTGTAACAAAATTTCGTACTACACTCTAACCAAGTAGAACATGTGTCTTTGTTACAGTTAGGACAAGCTAATTTACCTTTAGTACTCCAACCGGACATGTAAGCATATGTTGGAAAGTCATTAATGGTCCATAATAAGGCTACACACAACCGAAAAATCTCGCCTTTAGCTACATCGAAGGTATCAATACCATTCCATAGGATTTGTAGCTCCTCAATCAACGGTTGTAATAGAACATCAATGTTGTTACTGGGACAACAATATATTGGTACTTTTCATGCATTCCCAAGGTGGTAGATTATAAGGTACAACCAACACTGGCCATGTACTATGAGTGACGTTCATGTTCCCATACGGGTTGAACCCATCAGAGGCTAATCCAAGACGGACATTCCGACATTCTAACCCGAAATCATCAATGGCATCTAATGTTTTCCAGCAAGCCGAATCAGCGGGATGTCTTAACATACCGTCCTCCTCGCGTTTTTCATGATGCCATCTCATGTTGAGTGATGTTTTTGAACATGTGAAGAGTCTCTTTAGTCGTGAAATTAATGGAAAATGACGGAGAACCTTTTAAGGTACTCTTTTTTTTTTCGAGCTACTCGATTTAAATGACTTCCACCGGGATTCACCACATTTGGGACAACAATTACACTTCTCATATTCTTTTTGATACAACATACAGTCGATTTAAAATTCTTCCATCCAGGATAAACAGGTTGGTTGACTTATTTTAACAAGTCCAAAAAGGATTTCGAATCGTTATCATATACTTCATCATCACACGTCGGAAAGACATCGGCCAACATTTCATACATGTTTGATTCATCTACACTTTCTTCAAATCTTCCCTGACTTGACTCTTCACCATAGAACTTTCAAAACTGTTTGTCCTTTATAACACCGTCTATGTAGAGGTGTTCTCTAATAATATGCATTTCACATTTTTTCAAGCATGCGCATTTCACACATGGACATCTTATCTTACGACTCGATGGTATACTTTTATATGCAAACTTTAAAAAGTTCTCAACACCATCGTAGTAGCCGCCCACATTTCTTAGCAAATCCATTCAGCTCCAATCCATATGACTATAGATAAAAACATGGATAAGAATTAAAAATGCATCCTACAATTTTGAAACATGGATAGCATCGCATCCATTAATATTCTTAAACTTTAGAAGGAATGATGGAAATGACTAGTTGAATCTTCAAATAGACAACAAGTAATCCTTAAAAGTTAAAGTGAAAATCTAATGTCATTAACAAGTTGGTCAATCAAACGAGGAATGGGTCAGTTGCCTTAAAAATTGAGTAAGCATATAAAAATAAAGGGATGCAAGGTAGATTATGTTGTTAGTTGGAACACAAGGGGACACTTGGTAACTTTATATGTTATATATGTAATAAGTGGGATACAAAGAAAATTATAACATATTATTGCTAAAGATATAGTGAACATGTGTCTGATTGCAAATAAGAAGATGTATAGTCAAATATATGGAAAAAATGCAACTACAAACAAAATCATTAATGAAAATATAAAATTCTAACAAGAGGATGAATGATTGACAAAATATAGTTAGAAATTTATGGCATAAGTGTTACCTCATTTTCGAAGTGGCAAGAGGGTAATCCAATCAATTAACTCCAGATATTAGCACCTAAAAGTAAAGACGTACATATCATAGTTAAATTCAACTCATTTAGAAATGTTTACTTTAAAACATTTAAGCAAATGTTCTACTTTATCATACTTTAATTTCATGATAATACTAATGAATTTCGACTGTTAACTAAGTGTTCATTAATAGTTTCGACAAATGTTCAAGTAGTTTCGACAATAAAAATGTTCAGTAGTTTCGACTGAATACAAATGTTCAAGTAGTTTCGACTGAATACAAATGTTCAAGTAGTTTCGACAATAAACTACTTGAACCCTAAAACGAATGCCCCCATTGTAACACTCCCATCATAGGGAAACGATGGGCAGAACATAGTTCGAATAACATCTTGTTAAGCCCCAAATCTTACTGTACGTATTGAACGAGCTAAGATATATGGAACCCAAAATCGTTCAAAATAAAGGAAAGGTGCGAAACACTTACAAGTAGAATCGCCAAGGATGGAGAGCGGGAATCGCAGAGGATGGAGAGCGGGAATCGCCGTCGATGCACCGCCTGGAAACGCCGTCGATGGACCGCCTGGAAGCGCCGAGTGGAGAGCAGGAAATCGCCAACGGTGGACAGCGGAAGCGAGCGTCGGGGGCTGTGCGAGGAGATGGTCGATCGAGCGGGAGTAGGTATTAGGTAAAATGCTCGGATCGATCTCAGCCGTCCGCATATTTCAAATGGACGGATTAGATTCATTGATCACTTATAATGTTTACCTACATGATGTCTTGCGTAGGTAATCCGTAGGTGTTGATACATTTACCTACGAGCAACTAATTGGTAGGTATACTATGTCGGTAAATGATACATATACCTACCAAATTCTCACCTACGCGATGTGTTCACGTAGGTGAAGATGAGTTTTGGCGTAGTGTACTGGGTGTCTAAATATTCGAGGTCTATCCTAATAGAAAGTGATGCAAAAACTATGGTGGAGACATTAAATCTGACTGGGTCCATGCTTTGGAGATCTCAGCACATTATCTATCCTTGCCAGGACATTCTACATAAAAACTTGAATATTTCTGTACATTATGTTCCTCGTTCCTATAATTTCCTCGCTCATCACTTTGCTAAATGGACTTTAGCTACTAGTACAAAATCTATGTATCCTTCTGTTTTTCCCCCTTCCGTATCTTTGCAACTTTTTAAAGAACTTGTTGGTTAATAGTTATTTTCCTTTTTGCCTTGTTCAAAAAAAAAGAAGACACAAATCAACCTACGCGTGTATACTTTTGTATCCATATTTAGAGAAATAATAACATTTTAAACTTGTAAGACCTAAAATTCAAGACCCAATTAATTATTTGTGATTCATTTTCAAGTGAAATATAATTTACTATTTTATGGAAAAGGTTTAATGCATTAGTTTAAAGTAAAAAAATAACAGAATTTTCTGTCTCATCGAATCATATAGTTCTGCCAGCCGAGCATAGCTCGGTTGGCACCCCCTCCCGCCGGGTTTGCGGGAGGGCGGGGGTTCGAGGATGCCGGCTGCATCTGGCTCTCCCCCTGGGGGGGAGTTATAAGGTGGGGACCGAGCTGCGGGGCTCTATCCCCTGTCACCCGCGCGCGCAGCGGGCTGCTGGCCAACGCGGCCATGTGACCAAAAAAAAACCATATAGTTCTTATATATTCTCATCCTAAAATAATGCTAAATTCTCTTTACGTTTTTTATATTGCAGCTTGTTTGTCATTATAAATACCAAATATGTGGATAATACAATATGATTAATGGTTTTCCAAGTCTATGGGCACAATTCTCCAAGGCGGGCTTCAGATGAAACTGTATGTTGACAAAAAATATGTAATTTTTTGTTGGAATTACATATACAGCATAAATAAACATGAGTAATGTATGTTAATTACTGTGTAGCATAAATAATCGTGGTCAATGGCTCATTTGAGCATCAGCATTCCCCTGCCACAATTTGGGCATCTTCTTTCTTTTTCGGCACTCAGTCTTCTTCCAATTATCTCCGTGTTGTTCTCAATTCTGTTAAACTTGGTTTCAGAGCAAGTTGTGCCATCAATGGAGGAGTTTGCAGCCAGATCTTAGGAAGGAATCAACATCAGAGTCACGAATGTCAAACTAGAAAACCCTTTCTTCTTACAACCTTCTGACAATCCAAGTACATATTGCCCTTGTTTTTGTCCTCCTCAAAGGGAAAAACTATATCCCATGGCAAAGAACCATAATTATCACCTTTCAGCCAATAACAAATTGATGTTTATCAATAGAGGAATTACCAAGCGATCCTATCTACAATATGTGGGAAAGGAACAATATGGTGTTGTACTATCTACTAAACTCCTTCCATTGTGACATAGTCACCAGAGTCATCTATCTGGAGAGTGCGTATGAGGTCTGGACCAACCTCAAAAAGAGGTACTCACTTGCCCTAGGTCCCATAATTTACAATATTGAAAGGAGCATCTCCATCACTCGACAAGGTCAATGATTTTGTGACCAAGTCTTACAATGTCTTGAAGGCTCTATGGGATGAACTCGGACAAATCAATCATGAAGAAGAAAATCATAATCGAAAGAGACAACTAATAGTTCCTCATGGACTTGAGTCACACTTTCACTACTTGAGTGACACTTTTACTATCGTTAGGAGTGTTATTCTCCTAATGGATCCTCTCTGCTGAATGTTGCAGTTACCTATGCTTTAGCTCTATACAAGATGAATCATAAAAAATTGTTCAAACAATCTTTCTGATGTCTTGGCTATGATGGTTAAGAATGGGCGAAGAGAAAGAAATGCTAAATGCAGTGACAAGAGAATATGGTGTTCATACTACAACATATTGGGGCACCTTTACGAGCTGGTGCTACAAGCTCAATGCACCCAAATGTGCATACTATCATGTGGTCGGACAAGTCAAAGATGAGTGCTATAAACTGAATGGCTACCTTGTAGGCTATGATATGGTAAAACAACCAAAAAAAATTGTCATCAAGGAAAGGATATAATCATAGTCCGAGCAAAGAGCAATTTGCTAATCTCATCAAAATGCTGCGAATTGGTAATGCTGTGGAATTGCCACAAGCCCATATAGTTGAAATAGAAAAAATAAAATGGGTCCTCGACTTGGGGGCTACTACCCACATTTTAGTCACTCACTGCTCAAACAATATAATGCTAAACAAGGACCATCTGTCTCAAATATAAAACTTTCTAATGGAGAAACTGTCAAAGTCTTAAGTGTTGTTTCTACTCAATTGAACAATGATATTGGCTTGTCTAATATCTACATGCTTCTTCTTTTAGTCACAACTTGTTTTCTATTAGTCAACTAACTAAGGAACGAAGTTTTTCTATTACTTTTACCCATCTCATTGAATCAACAAAGAATTAGGGTCGAAGAAGAAAATTGGAGTGGGTATCGAAACTAGTGGGCTTTACCTCATCAACAAGGAATAATTTTTTCTATTAGTTGAAGTTATTGACTACCAAAATTGGCACAAAAGACTTGGACATCCCTCCGGAGCTCCAACAAATTTGCAAACACCTCAACCTTGAGCTACCACCTTTTGAATGCTTTATATGCCCTCTTGCTAAGCAAACTAGACTACCCTTTTCTATTAGTAATACTTGCACATATGAACCATTTGCTCTCATTTTTGTGATGTTTGAGATCCCTATCATGTAAAGGCTTGATCGAGAGCCAAATATTTCCTCACCATTTGTGGATGAATATACTCAACTCATCTAGATTTACATGCTCAAGTTCAAATATGATGTGAGTGGATTCATTAAAATTTTTATCAACTTATATAAAGAACTGTTGCCACCTAATGGGATCGAGTTTTGTGATAAAGACCTAAAAAACCACTTTATCAAAAAAGGAATACATCATGAAAGGACTTGTGCCTATACCTCACAACAAAATGAGGTAGTTGAAAGGAAACATAGATACCTTCTAGAGGTTTAGAGTCCTCAAAATCTAATTCAATGTTCCTAATTAAGAAACTTTGTAATGAATGCATGCTCACAGTTGCTTGCCTAATCAACATGCAACCTTCAAGTAAAAATGAAAACAAAACCCCTTATGAGATATTGTTTTATAAAAAGCTGGATTATATCTTAAGAACTTTTCATTGTTTGTGTTTTTTCTTTAGCTCACACCTTTAGCCAGGCAAATTGGAACCTTGGGCTAAAGGCTATAGATTCATAGGGTACCACCTAATCAAAAAGGTTATAAACTCATGTATTTGAATGATAAGAATGTCATTACTAGCAAGTATGTAATCTTTCATGTAAACAAATTTCTTTTGAAGATCACCACCAAAAATAACTCCCATCTAATACCCATTTCTATTCCTGATGTGCTTAATGAGAATAACACCACCACCTGCCAGTCATGAGCTAGACATTAGTCCAGAAATTTCTGAAAATATAATTGAGCTGAGAACTTATAGATTGAGGCAGCCACCAAGTATTTAGAGGATTATATTATGGTGCCCAGTCATAATCTCCTACTCAGATCAAGAATTACCCTCTTCAGAAGTACCTGGCACATCCCAAAATTTTCAACCAGCACATAGCCTTTCTTACTAGCCTCTCTAAGGAGCTTGAACCCTTTGATTACAAAAAAAAAAACAGATACCACATTGGGTAGAAGCTATAAGAATTGAGCTTAAGGCTTTGAAAGAAAATAAGACCTAGATTTTAACATGAATGTCTGATCATATAATAGCTATAGACTACAAGTGGGTATACAAAGTTGAATATAACTCCAATAGCAGTGCCTCTAGGTACAAAACCAGGTTAGTAGCAAAGGGTTACAACCAATTGGAATGGTTGGATTATCACAAATGTATGCATAAGTTGCCAAGCTCACTACACTAAGTTGTATCTTTTCCATTGTTGCTATCATGAATGAAAAAATAATGCAATTAGGCATTCAAAATGCCTTTCTGCATGAGGATTTTTCCGAGGAGGTTTTTATGAATGTTCCATTAGGATACAAATCAAGTCGAGAAGGTTATGTCTGCAAATGTAGAAAGTAGATCTATGAATTAAAGCAAGCATGCTATAATTGGTTTGCCAAGTTTACCACCACCCTTTTCAGTTAAGGGTTTGTTCAATCAAGATCTGGTTACTCTTTTTTTTACATAGAAAAAAGCAAAAAGTGGTTGTTTTAGTATGTTGATGATATTCTAATTAGGGATGTCAATGGTAGTGGATTATTTGATTATCCAACCTGTTTATTAACTTAACGAATAGTTAAAGGATCATCAAAAATTTACAAATAGGATATCCATAACCAATTACTGATTATCTATTTTTTAGCAGATACGATCACAGATACATTATAAATCGAAATCGAAAAACCGTTTCCATATTTGCTAATTAAAAAATGTTTCAATAGTTAAGAAATACATCAACCTCAAATATGATCCAACAACCAAGAAATACATCAACATTAGTCCATATGATTATGACCACAAAAACCCTAAAATTTGTGAGAAACAACAACGTCAACTTTCGGAGCTATGGCATTGCTTTCGTTCCATTCCCATCCTACTAGGATTTTGACACGATCTTTATTCCTCTTTCTTCTTGAGATACTTGCAAGTGTAATAGACTGTTGGAGGGAGCATAGCTGCACGAGCACCTATTCCTCCTTGACGTCGGATGAAGTAGATTCGGGTCACATACTTAGTCACAGCACATACACCACTGCCGTGATCACATTGTTCACTCCCAGTGCCTCAAATGACAGCGAGATGGTCAAATACATAGGTTATTTTCGGATGCTAATAGAGATGATGTCAGTACAGTTATATAATTCATAAATAAATCAATGCCATGAGCAATGTTTATGGGCATTGGCTGAGGATATGGCGCAAACATGTTAACAAAATGTCTCGTTAAAATGGGGGAGAGAACATCTCCTACAACTATGTTACTATTTGTATAGACAATCTTTTTAACCTAATTGAAGTTACATTTATGATGGATATGTAATCGAAATTTTTTTCTAGTATTGCACGTTTACTTTATGTGGATTGTGGATGTTTCTGATTTTATTATACATTATATTTTGTGTTATATTTCTATCATTAAAATTATACATCAAAAATGATATCATCTTACACAACTATTATTATTGAAGAAATAAAGAATAATTAGTAATGCTTTAAGTATCCATTAACCGACCATAAACTATTTTTTAGTGGATATTATAATGCGATTCACAGATAGACCCATTACCGATAGTTGACGAACAGTAAGTGGATACTTTTTATTTTATAGGATACAGATACTAATATTACTATTATTCGACCCATTTACATCCCTAATTCTAATTGTTAGGAACAATCATGGGCTAGTTAACACTTTGATGAATGACCTGAGCAGGACTTCCAAAAAAGAATCTTGGGATGCCAAAGTACTTCATAGGATTAGAAATAGCCATATCCACTGTAGGTGTATATTCATAAATCAGAGAAAGTATGTCATTGACATCATCAAAGACCGTGGGATGATGGATGACAAACCAATGTCAATACCTATAGAACAAAAGCATGATATGTATTCTGAAAGTCCCCTTATGACAAAACCAGGCAAGTAGAGAAGGCTAGTGGGTGTAGGCTTCTCTATTTGATAGTAACAAGACCAAACATTTTTACGGTTCTCAATCTTCCACAAAATCGGCAATGTTCACAAATGCGGATTGGGGATCATGTCCCTGTACCTAGAAATTTACCATTGGATACAGAATATTCATGGGGAGTATAATATGATCTCTTGAAAGATAAAGGAAACAACCCACCGTGTCTGGATCCTTGATAGAAGCGTAATATAGGGGTATCGTGGTTGGTATTGTAGAGATCTAGTAGCTCACATATATATTAAAAGATTTAAACAACGAGGTTGGGACTGCCACAATTTGTTGTAATGGCAAGGCCACTATCTACATTGCTTCTAATCCAGTCTTTCATGAACCAACTAAACATAAAGAGATTAATTGCCATTTCATTAGGAAGAGAATTCACTCAAACATGATCGAGACAAAGCATATTGGCACTCATGAATAGACTATAGATTCATTTACAAAGGCAATACACTTGTGTATAGATATCTTATTTCTAGGTTTGTGAGAACACTTTACTCACCAACTTGAGGAGAGTTGTTGCAATTACATATATAGCATCCTCTGTCGGCCATTACGAGCAGAACCATGAGGAATGTATGTGACTGTGCAGCATGAATAAACATGGTCGATGGCTCATTTGAGCATTAGCATTTCATTGGCCATAGTTTGGGCTTCTTATTCCTTCCTCAGCACTCCGTCTTCCTCCCAGCGCTTCTGTGCTACACTTGATCTTGGTCAACTTCTTTCGAGGGTGATTAACTTGAAAAAATATTTTCGGACAGCACAAGTTTTGATCTTGGGTCTCTATATACAACGACTTCAGGATATTCGTATTTCTATCTTCGTAACATAAGCCTTTATAAAATTACATATAACTCTTTCTGTAAGGCTGATTAATGTATGATTTATATATTCCTATATAAAGTTTTTCTATGACTAACCCATAATTTTATCATTCACCTGCATCAAAGTATGAACATTAACCATTAATAATCAACTCACTATAGAAATTAGGGATCAGATATCAATAGCAGTAGGTCAGCCGATTTGGGATAGCTAACGCCCTATTTGGTAACATTATTAGGTACCTCTATCATTATCAATTTTAAAATTGATATTGATAGGAACCATTAAGAGGTGTTTGGTTGATTGTATCACTTTTAAAATTTATAGTACAAACAAAATATATTATGTAATATAAGTGTCGACTTATATTATTTTTGATATTGATACTCCAACATTTGAAAATATAAATATCAATATTGATATAGTATCAAAAATGAAACTCTAACCAAACAGGTCATAAGCTTTGGATTGACTTATCCAACTTGATCTGACTTGTAAGAAAGAACCCAAAAAAAAGAGAGCGGATCACCTCAGTCCCCGGGTGGAGGGAGATCCCGCAGTCCTCAATAGCATGAGGACACCTTGTGTCGTGGAAAACGAAGCATCGGTGCGCTTTAAAAATGACATGATGTCCTTTCAACTTCTCCATAACTCGCTACCGAGCCTAGTTTAACCCGCTACCGAGACTTTAAGGACTTACTACCGAGACCTGTTACCGAGGCTCTATTAACCTGCTACCAAGCCTTGAGGACCCACTACTGACCCCTATCAACTCGCTACCGAGCTATCGAGACTTCAAAAATCCACTACCGACCCTCTACTAACCCACTACCGAGCCTAGTTTAACTTGTTACCGAGACCCGTTACAGTTGCTACTGACCGCCTATCAACTTGCTACCGAGTTACCGAAACTCCAAGATCCACTACTGAACTACCGAAGCTTCAAAGACTCACTACCGACCCTTTATAAACGCACTATCGAGCCTAGTTTAACTTGCTACCGAGACCCGTTACAATTGCTACCGACCGTCTATCAACTCGCTACCGAGTTACTGAGACTACAAAGACCCACTACCGAACTACCGAGGCTCCAAAGACCCACTACCGAGCCTCAATTAACTCACTACCGATCGACGACACATCTACTTTACTCCTTCTTTAAAGCGCACTGACTCTTCGTTTTCCGCGACACCAGGTATCCTCATGCCATTGAGGACTGCAAGAGCTTCCTCCACCCGGGGATTGAGTTACTGATCCGCTCTCCAAAAAAAAAGATCAATTAATTCTCGGTGGATTAATTGGTGGTGCTGAGCTGACTCAGACTAATATTGATTTAGATTGGACGAACCCCAAAATGAAATTGGCGGGAGATATTCTATACCTGATCTTGCTGATCTATACGCCGACTCGGTTTTGCTGGTGATCATAGATCAGAGATCACGGGTATCATGATCTGATCGATCAGCTACCTATTCGAGCTTCCTCGCAGTTCATCCAAGTATCCTTTTCATCTCATTCATGTCCAAATTATCCTCGCTTTTACAACTTCCACAAAGTAGCAGATGAATGAACATGGTCAAGACGAAGAATTCTGTCTCTCCGTCTATCTATATATATCCGTACGAATGATCAAGCGACAGTACGTACGAGGAAAAGGACGAAGATGTTCACGTTACCGGCCGGAGATTGAAATACAACACAACTCGCTGCCCCTCTGGCACATTCGTGGATTCTCTCGGAGACCCGAGGCGTTCTTATCCAGAAGAGCAGTACCGGCCGCCTGCATGCAGACATGCGCAAATAATAATAATGAAAGCCAATTAATATAGATATAAATCTAGTCTCCTCCCGATCAAACAATTTTCTAAGCGGTGGATGTGATGTAATAAGATTACCATAGGAGCATACATATACCGCGGCTTATAATTAAAGAGACGGAGATGTCACAGGTCTCCTGTCCTCCCGCAAGATATCATGACCCGCGGATAGCCCTCGCATGTCCCTTCCTTTGTCATACTCATAAATGCGTTCTTGTCCGTTTTTTTTTCTGTACGTAAAAAGAGAGGGAATCACATGATTTTGACGGTAATTCAAGGGGGAACGAGACGAAAGGAGAACGAGACGAAAGGATAGGGATCGAGCAGGTTCCATGCAAAGCTTTTCCTCAGGAGGCACAGCTAGCTAGCTAGCTGCAGCTGGTGCCTCATCGATAACCACCTATAGCTGGTGCCTCATCGATAATATATATGCGTCCGCTTCTCCTGGCCGTAGGGAAACTAAAGTAGCACACCACGAAGGAAGAAGATAACGTACCTGTTCTTTCATGGACAGTGGATGAGCAGGAGAAGCACATCTGATCGATCGATATCGTTGCTGGACCCGCACGAGAAAGAAACAAAAGAGTAGTAGTACGTCCTCATGAACATTCTCTCTCTTTAACCTAGCTATCATGTTCTATCCGTATATATATATATAACAATAATAATAGTCCTCATGGGTCAAGTTTGATCTCCCAAGGCGGCCCGAGAAAGGTTGGATTTTGTCTGGATTAATCTAACCCCAATACTCATTGGTCGTCGAGCTAAAAAAGTGTTCGATATCAATCAGATTAGCCCGACTCGGCCAAGATCAATCATGCTCCCAATTAGTTCAAGTTGACCTAAGTTCAGCTGATTCTCTAGCTAGTCTATTACTAATAAACTAATAAGACTGTAATCATGCAATTTCGATCTTGCTATCAAGCTCTACGTACTCAAATGGGCATGTGGTTTAGGGTTTAGTCGGCGCGCACAATAACTCTTCCATCATTTTTATCGGTACTAAGTACAATTTGTTTCTCAGAACATGTTGGATATCAAGTGATTTAATCTCTCATTGGATATCAAAGAGAATATTTTTATGTTTATTAAATTTGATCCTAGTTATCCAATTATTCTCCTAGTGGTACTTTTGATAGTATATCATGAGAATATTCTCGTACTTATTAGTTTGAGTTTTGGAGTTTTTCACACTGAGATTAAATGATAGTTGCACTTCAAATAATGTTTTTCCCACAACTTGTAATTATTAATGCTAGCTACACTTCAATCGCATCCTGGCTTGTAATTATTAATTGTAAGCCTCAACATCGTCTCATATATGTACAAGAGCTAACTAAGAATTAATATTATGCCAACTGCCGTAGGTGATAATTAAGGAGAAAATTTATCTCCGTTAGGGCTGCGCATGTCAGGGATTCTTGACAAGATATCACTTGCTTCCGTGACGAAAATCCGACGACCACCGGCCACGCACATACGCGATGACACGTACGTCGACACCCAAAAGATAGTCGCGACTCGCGACGTGTGATATCGTCAAAGTAGCGGTGTCCCCTCTTCTGTTTGGTTCGCACGTCTCATCATCGCCTTGCAATATCGACACCACTGCCTGAATTATGCGGGAAACGACATAATATATATACACATACATATCTTGAACGTTCCCCTTGGCTAGTGGCCATTGTCCCCTCCACCCCGTCTCTCTCTAGCTCTCGCACACATTCTATGTAGCGTAACGACGCCAAAGCTTTACAGATCATAGAGCTCTTTATCCGCTATGCAAATTCGTATTCTCTACTATGCTTTTAGGGTTCATAGATTGACAGAGCGCGCATCATACGCGCTTTGTGGAGGAGAACGGATCACCTCACTCCCGGGTGGAGGGACTTGCCTTAGTCCTCAATTAGAAACGGCCACATACCCATGTCACTTAAGTGACAGTTCAAAAATCGATTTGGTGAATCGCTACCAAAAAAGACTGAACTGCTACCGACGTCTTAGTAATTAACTCCCTACCCGTTGGTAACGAGTTAGTAAGACGTCAGTAATAGTTCAGTCTTTTTCGATATGTGGTCATTTCTGATTGGAGACTAAGACAAGTGTCACGACCCGGATTTTTAACATGCACAACGGAAGATAATCCGGCGACGTAATGGGGAAGAATATCGGTCTGGAACCAAATAAGACTAAAAATCATAATCCAAATTCATAATTCCAAACTTTACAACTTAATAACATAATAATCAAACATCTATCTAACAAATTAAATACCAACATTGAATGAGTACTCCACTAGCTCCTCGGACTCCAAAACACCACTACGCTTCTGCTGCGCTAAACCTGCACTCCTGAAAATATTAACAACGGAAGGGGTGAGTCACCACAGACTCAGTAGGACTTACACCCGAACTACCCCACTATAATAGTTATTTTTATTGATATACAATACATATTAAGCCTAAAAATCAGATTATAATACATAGGATTTAAGCTAATTATATATCTTCAATTAAATGATTACAAGATCATTCTATTACCCCATATGATAACATGACTCTATATGCATTAAAGACCAACAAATCCTACACATTAGACTACTCTAGGTATGCCCAGAACACATAGACCTGACATAAAACCAAGGACACATCTAGAACACTAACATCTTAGGCCAAAATACACAACCACTACAAGATTAACTATTTTTTGAGACAATGGAAAACTGTCCCAAATTAATATAAAATTGTCCCTAATAATTAATAGGGATGACTAAGCACCCGTCGCTAAACCGTCCCGAAAAAGTCCGTCGCCAATACTTTTAGCGACAGCAAAAAGAAAACCGTCCCGAAAAAACTAATTTGGGACGTTTAATTTAGCCGTCTCAAAAAGATCATTTGTGACGACTAAAAAAGTTGTCCCCTAAAGATTATTTGTGACGACTAAAAGAGTTGTCCCCAATAAAATTATTTGTGACGACTGAGAAAATCGTCCCTAATAAATTTATTTGCGACCCTTGAAAAAGTTGTCTCCAATTAAATTATTTGTGACGCCTAAGAAAGTCGTCCCCAATATGATTATTTGTAACGATTAAAAAAGTCGTCTCTAATAAAGTTATTAGGGACCATTATTTCTTAGTCTCTAATAACATAATTAGGGATGGCTATTTAATAGTCCCTGATTACCTTATTAGGGACTAATTTCATATGTCCCAAATAATAATTATTTGTGGTCGTTTTTTATTAGGGTCAATCATTTATAATATTAGAGATGATAAAAGCCGTCCCTAATAACTAAAATTTTATTAAAAAAATATTTTAAATATTTAATTCTAATAAAAGTTCTAACCTGTTAGTCTGCAAGTTTTCATTCAAATAAGAATTGATCACAAACAAAGAACAAGTACCACAAATCATTGCTAAAGAAGTCACTAAGTATGTCATAAAATTACACGACAACATAAAAGTGAATGTCATATCAAATACAATAACTCACTCATCCTCACCAAAATCTCCCTCATCTTCTTCCTCTCCCTCATTTGTTTCCTCATGTTGTTGTGACATCATGGAAGCACCTTTGTATTGGTTCATCTGAGCGGCAACCATGTCACGTATTTGATTGTTCATACTTTGTGATATTTCTGCAACTTTTTTGCAGTACCTTGTGCAGTGACTTGAGAAGCTATTATCTCATCCATCTTCTCTTGTTGCATTTTCAATCTCATTTCCTGATCTGTAATGACTTTCTTCAAATTTTCAATATCTGACTCATATTGTGACTGCCTTTGAATAATATTGTGGTATGATGAGACATTATT
The DNA here is from genome assembly GCA_036172225.1 of Cryptocoryne crispatula var. balansae. NCBI lineage: Eukaryota > Viridiplantae > Streptophyta > Magnoliopsida > Alismatales > Araceae > Cryptocoryne > Cryptocoryne crispatula. Next base: position 23,356,366 of record CM069920.1, read on the forward strand.
GCTTCCATTTATGGTGCCATACCAACTCTTCAGAGTTTGTCCTCTACCACCACATCGGATTCGTCCTGGTTTATCTCTTCCCATGACTTGAATGAATGCTTCCTCAGGAGTAAGTGGGGGTTGACTGTTGTTGGCATCTGATTCATTACTACTTGAAGGAGCTTGAGTCATCAACTGCATCATATGATCCTGAAACAGAATATAAGATCGGTGATGAACTTCATAAATTAGATATACAGAAAATACTATGAATGAGCACTTATGTTACCATCATTTGACGACTTTCTTCGCTACCCCATATAACATTGCCATCTGGTTGAGGACGAGTTTGAGACATTTGAAAAACCTCTGGACGTGTAGGACGACGACCTTCTTTTTGAATCTGTTTAACATTATTTATATAATATTTTCTTTAAAAGGATATTTCTTTTATCAAAGGTGTAACCTTAGGGTACATCAGAATAATATTTCCTCATATAGATGGGTTCAAAATGAGAAATTATGGATAATCAATGAAAGAGATGGAAAAGATCATCATCTTCGTACGCACGTAGATGGATGTAGTTTTAGTCAAAACAAAAAATAAATTGTGCAAGAGCTCACTTACTTTTCCACGGGTTCTTAAACCGACGAGCAGCAACTTGGTATGATATATATAGGAAGAGAGAAGATAGATCTACAAACATAAATTGTGATTTATTTAATTCAATTTTTCACCATCGTCGCACATGAAGATACATGCAGCTTTGGACAAAATAAGAAATAAATGGTGAAATAACTTTATTACCTTGCCACCTGATATCAATCAAAAGAGGATAAAAGCTTCGATAATGGACAATCGGGAAGAGAGGACGGTCTAGAATAGAGGAGAACAAAAATCTGCAAGGAAGAACCGTGACACCATCAAATCAATCTTTCCTCATCCACATACATTGATAGATGTAGCGTTAAGTAAAATAAGATCTAAAAAGACTCACCAGACACATTACGGCATTCTGTACGCCACGCCATGATCCTTCTCTTGGGCATGGCTGTCGCTGCACGTAACTAGGGTTTTTGCCCTCTGTGGTTTTGGCGGTTCACTTTTCACTTACCCAAATCAGTACTTACCCAAACGAATGTGAGAGAAACGTGTGCTGGCCGGAGTTGTAACTGTCTTAAAAATATAAAGAGTTAATATTTATTTATTAAAAGTAATGTTATAATTAGTTGTAACAAATACTAACTTAAAAGTAATACATTTAAAATATTATATTACATGTTAATATTATACAACCGTACTTGACAAAATATAGATGTGGTTAAATGTTAACTTTTTTTATTCTTAATATGATATTTTACATATTCATGTTAATAATTTTGGTATGAGATATTTTGGTAACTTATTAGAAAGAAAAAATTTATTTTATATTTTTATCATGTTTAGAGAAAAATAATATGCGTGTACAAAGGAATATCATAATAAATAAAAAATATAAATTATTAAAATTATTAAATATAAATGCTAGAAAGAGTATAAGTAAAATTTTACTTAAAGAGTAAAAATTATAATTACTAGATTAAATTTAAGTGTATGACTTATACTTTTACTCAGTAGGATGCAAATATAATGAGCGACATTGATTCATGTAGTATGTTGTTCAAACTCATCTCGTTTAATTACGTTTACTTGAGTTTCAATTCAAGCTTGAGCCTATACCCGTATACTTGTTAAAATCTTTGCTAATTTTGAGCCAAATTGATTAAAGCACATAGCTTAACTTGTTTTCAAGTTTAAGAAATCGACTTTGAAATAAAATTGAACCAAATATCGAACACCACTATATATATAGTTAAATAGTTACCGTTCTCCATATTACGTATTCTCTATATATTACAATATTATGTTTATATACTATAGTGTTATTAGTTATTTATGTATTAATATTATATATAATTAAATTTTAATAATAATAATATTTATTACTTAATAACAAAATAAATTATTATATATTATAAAAGTAATCAATGATGACTAAATCAACTATAAGTAAAAATGAAAAATTGGTGATGCTTAAAACCATCGTCACTAACAACAAATATAATTGAATTAAAAAAATCATCACCAACAATTCGACAACAAAGTTTTACAACTAAAACTAATGAAAAAATAGTGACGATTAAACATGTGATCTCCCGATAATCAACAATTGGCCAATCCTTACAACGATTCTTGATAATAAAAAAATTAGTGATGACCACATCATTTTTTTACAACCTGTCCTAAAAATAATAAATTAGCGACAACTAAAAAAAGTGTCCCTAATAATCACAATTGGCGACAACTTTTTATAATGGTCCCTAATAATAAGAGAATTGGGACGAATATAAAAAGTCGTCCCTAATAATTAATAATTGGCGACAATTGTTTACAATTGTCCCTAATAATAAAAGATGGCGACGATTAAAAATAGTCGTCCCTAATAATCAACATTTGGCGACGTTTTTTTACAAATGTCGCTAATAATAAAAAAATTAGAGACGACTAACAAAAGTCGTCTCTAATGATCAACAATTTGTGACGACTTTTTACAACTGTCCCCAATATTAGAAAATTAGCGACGACTTTGAAAAATTGTCCCGAATAATCAACAAATAGAGACAATTTTTACAACTGTCCCTAATAATATACTTTTGGGGACAGGTCTATTGAGATTGTCCCTAGTAAAAGTTTTTGGGATGACTCTTGTAGGTTGTCTCCAATAAATCGTCGCGAATGATACTTTTTCTTGTAGTGAACTAAACACATGTCTGAGTAAAATATCATGCTCCATCTGAAAAATGTAGTCACATCACAAAACTAGCACCAGATTTACCATATAGTAGGAAGTAACATATAGTAACTAAATCCCATAGTACTTCTAGGTAGGGGAGTACTTAGGATAAACCGCGGTATCCGGGATCGAAGGATGCTCCGGATTCAACTAATCTCCGCTGCCCATGGGCCACTAACATAGTCTGGTGAAGTACATTTTCATCACAATGTAGCTCACTGCACTAACCACATTCCACACTATGCAAGCATATAATTAACTCAGACAGTAAACATGAACATTTAATTGGCAAATCAAACATGAAATACATAGATGAACACCCATGGTTCTATGCACCACATATTTGCATACCACACCACAATCTAGCATAAACCAGAATCAGTCTATCATATGATGCATCTAAATAGGATCATGCAAGCTACAAACTAAACATATCAAACACATGCTTAGACACTATTACCTATTGCATACATGAAACTAAACTAAACTCTAATATCACAATACCTAAACCTTACATCGGCTTTTTAACAAATCAAGATATACATTAAAGATTATCGCGATGCAACCATGCTAGACTAACTAGGTTTAAACCTATCAAAATCTATCATGACAACTAATATACATGAACACTAAATTAATCTAAACATGCATGGTTCAAAACAGACTAATCTAACTCAATCTAATCATGATAATAAATCTAAAACAACCCATTAATTAAAATCTTCTAATCCTGGTGATCTAAACATGATTCTTACGGTTTAATCAAGTATATTAGAGTGCTAAGAATAGCCGAGACGCCTACCTTAACGGCGACGACGAACGGCGCACGGAATTCCAACGGAATCGATCCGGGTAACGAGTGTGTTGCCGCGGTCACGACGGTGATGAAAAATCAATCCGGATGGATGTCTTGACAATCTGCTAGAAGGAGTAGAATAACATAAAATAGAAGAAAAGAGAGAGGAGTGATCGGATTGGAGAGAGAGAGAGAGAGAGAGAGAGAGAGAGAGAGAGAGAGAAAACGATAGGAGAGAGAGGGCGATATGAGAGAGGACAAAGAGAGGGGCTACCGTGGAGGGGGGTCGGCGCACGGAGGCGCACGACACTACTCGCGTGGGCGGTGCAGGTCAGCGGGGTGAGGCCGCGGGAGGCGTCGGCGACCAACGGAAGGGGGGGGGGAGAGATGAGCGCGGTGGCTGATGGTGGGGTCAGCGGGGTGGTCGCGCGGCCAGGCATCGCGGGATGCAGGTGGCGCAAGGCGGTGCACCAGGTGGCTGGCGGCCGCGGCACACGGAGGGGGGTGGCGGCAGAGGCCGCAGGCACAGAGACGGACGGCGGTGGCGACGATGGCTACCGCGGCTGGGTGGCGGTGGTGGCGCGGGGGCGCTGAAGGCGGCAGGAGCCGGGGGAGGGCGTCGGCGGGGGCGGCGGTGGACGGCGCAGGCGGCCACGGGGTGGGCGGCCGAGGAGGGGGGGGGGAGGGGGGGGTGCGCGGGGGGGGGAGGTGGCGGACGGCGGCCGCGAGCGGGATGGAGAGCTTGCGTGGGGGGGATCCGGATGGCACGAAGGGGGGGTGGGGAGACTGGCCGGTGGTGGGCGGGTGCAGCACGCGGGAGGCGGGCGGCGGCATCGTGCGGGAGGCAGCGCACGGGACGGAAGCCGCGGGCGCGGGTATAGGCAGGCGGCGTGGAGGAGGAGGGCGGGCGAGACCGAGGGCGGCTGGCGGAGGCTGGTGATAGCCGCACGGGTGGCGGCGGCGCCGGCGGGCGCAGGTCAACGGGGGAGACACGGCGCCGGCGGGTGGGCGGCCAAGGGCGGTGGGTGACGACGGTTCGCGCGGCCCGTGGCGGCGACGGCGGCGGGCGGGCGCTGGAGGGCGGCGGACACGCACGGCGGCGGCGAGGCAGGGCGGCGGTGGTGACGCGCACATGCGCGTGGGGAGGGGGCGGGGCCTCGGGGGCAGCGAGGTCAACTGGGGGGGGGGGGGCGGCGAGGGTGTCCACGGGCAGGATGGAGAGCTCGCATGCGGGGACCCGGATGGCACGAAAGGGGGGGGCAGGAGGTTGGCCGGGTGCGGGCGAGCGCTGCGCGCGAACGGGAGAGAAGAAGAAGTAGGAAGGCGGCGCGGGAGGGAATATACGCATATAGAGAGGGAGGGAGAGTTCGACCTGGAGTGGGAGGAGGGGGAGGATAGAGTTCGATCCGGAGGAGGAGGCGGCGGTTCAGGAAGATTATCCGGAGGGAGAGTAAATTGGAAAGGATAAAGAAGGAAAGTAGATTAATATAAATAAAACTCATAATAAATATAATAAATTTTTTTTTATTTAAATATCCTGGTTATTACAACAAGTCCCTCCACTTGAGAACTGAGGCGATTCGCTCTCTTTGTGGAGTGTTAGAAAAAATAGTCCCACATGCGCTCTCCCACTCGGCGGCCTATATGGTCAAGCCTTTGACTAGTTAGGATAGAAGCAGTTTCTCTTCATATTAAAGATGAATGTTACTTCAATTAAACTATATCTTTTAATTCTAACTTGTTTGATGTAGAAGGTATTGATATGAAAATTTAAGATAAATATCAAGTTATGTTCTTTGTTTTGTTTTCCATAGTCATATAAGAATTTTCTACAAGCCTCATTATATGGCAGATATCGTCTTTAATGAAGATATGAAATCATTTTTTGTTTAAACAATTACTTGATAAGGATATAAACAGCCGTGATTTAGAGGGACAACACTCCAAATGTTTTGTTGACAGAAAAAAAAGAGAACACAAATCCATATGGTGAAATTAGTGATGAGTGCAATCTAAGTCAATAAGCAAAAATGAAATTTACAATTATTGTGGAGACAAAGGCCGAATGTTGTAAACTCAAAAAGAAACACCGAACAAGAAAGAAACAAATAAAGGTGAAAATAAATTTAGTGGAGACTAGTACCATAAAATATAAAATATAAGATTTTTTTTCTTTTCAAGCCATATAATCTAAAGGTGATTGTATCTTAAATTTTGGTTACTTGTACCATATGACTCTAAATATAGAGTTTTTCACTACATGTGAGTAAGTTAATGGTATAACTATCTAGAAGAGAAATAATGTTTCCTATAAACCAATCGGGATGAGTATAATTGGGATAAAAATATGTGATGTCATTGAAAAGACATTGGAAGATGTTAGGTATGTCCCTGATTTAAAAAATAAGTTATCTTTTCGACTACGCTTGTGGATAATAGGTGAAGGTACTCAATTAATAATAGAGTTATACAAATTAATGGTATATCACTTAGTTCTAACAAAAAGTAAAATATCTAGTGGTTTATACATTTTATTAGATATTATTATTTTTGTGTATCGACCACTCCACCCACCTATATGTTAGAAGATGTGATTAATTTAAGTATCTCCATCGTCCTTAACATGGAGAGACACTACTTTATATATAATGTCACGCCCTGAACTAAAACACACGTAACTACTATATTCGACAATGTAACCGGGGGGAAATAGCTCCTTAAATATATCGATTGTAAATAGAGAAGACAATATCTAATTCAAATTTGCAATTCCAATATTTCTATTAAAAATATTATATGAACTAAATCTAAAAACTCAAATATATATAGATTTAAAATATCAAATGACTTCTTCATGAACTCTTTGAATTTCAAAACACCATGCTTATGCGTAAAACATGATTTCCTAAAAATATTAAAGGATTGGGGTGAGTCACATGTATTGAGTAGGCTGCTCACAACAACTCTTACTTACCGGCATTGTCAAATACCAAACATGCATAAAGTAAATTTTTTCACAAACATGCATGATAATACATCAAAATAATCATAGATCAATAATGTCAAGAGCAATCAATAAGTAATAATGATTGAATCATGATGGGATCATAGTAAGGAGATCAATTATTTATATGTATGTGATCTAAAGTTCCTAATTAATTATAGGATTCTTGAGACGGGTCATTAAGAATTTGGATAAAGTATAGTGTATGCGATGTCTTCTCATAAGATGAAGATGACTGATCTTATTTGTTCTTATTGTGGAGAGACAGAAATACATAGTTCACTGAATTGATTGAATTAGAAACCCTGCATAGTAGTTTACCTAATTGTCACTCAATATTTTCTATCATTACGGTTGTACAGTTGGACCTTTCACCTGAGTTGTCAAAGATGTCTTACTAGATGTACCTTACTTATGGATCAGGTATAAGGGAAACCTAATGAAAGTAATTGAGCAGACAACAATGGTCATTTGCTCTCTATATGTGAGAATGAATATCTTATGAGATAGTACTCATAGATAGGATAGAGAAGATAATTGAAAAAGAAGTTTTCTAATCGATCTAATTTTGAGTACATGATCCCAAAGTATTAGTTTACAAAGGGATTGATAGTCAAAGTTGAATTTCTATCTAATTGAGGTATTGGATAGATGAGAGCTTATATCCACGAGGTAACTAATGGTGAAAATTCTCAAGAGAAATGATATCATCCTCAAAGTCATTTAGGATCTCGGGATGTGCTTATACCCTTCATGATCGAAAAGTCATTAAATCTATTATTAGTTAATAGATTCAATTTAAAATAAGTTGTTATTTAACTTATAAAAAATTAAGAGTTTTCATAAAAAATATAATTTTTATAAATATAACTAAATTTTGCTAAACCTTATCAACCCAAGAGTGTCATGTTCGTGACCAACTTTCTCTTACTCTCTCGCTTCTTGAAATATATTTTTTATGGGTGAAGCTCCATCTAGGATGAATTGAAACATTTGGTGCAAGGGAGAACTCGTCTATGGAGGAAGTTCATATGGACATCACTAGAGTTCTTCCATAGTGGCTTGGGGAGCATTAAATTTTCTATGCTCGTTCTTCTCCAGACTTAAAGAATTTTAGAATCCCACAAAGATATTTTTTGAATTTGGTTCTCAGTATGCCGCTCAATTATGATTGAAACTACGACTATAAAATTCAAAAGAATTATCACTTCCACTGTACCAAAAGTTTTAGAATGATTCTATATAGTGGTATCAAACCCAGTTTGATGTTTAAGTTGAAACCAGTAGCAAATAAACATTATTTTATATACTTTATGCATTCCCAATTTTTTACAAACATCTTTATTGATAGAACAACAATAATAGTATGTGATGTGATTTTCAGAATGATTGGCTTTAGTTGATTCTAATGACATAGATATTTTTAACGTCGCCCTCCATTTGAAATTTGGATCAATGGAGAGTTTTGTATGGCATCATAAAGTGGACATTTTAATATTCCATGCACCCACCTTTGAAACTAAGGATTTTTGAAATTCTTTTCTCCGTAGAAGTGTTGGAAGCCTTATGAGGGTGTTTGAAGAAGGTAAACATGATTTACCTTTTCCTTCGTGCATTTTTCAGAATCGAGTGGTGGTGGAAGTGTTGGATTTTGGTTCCTTTTCTAGTGGGATTGGTATCTGGGATGGTGACCTCTTCTTTCCCCTATTTCCAAAGTTTGATTTTTTTTGAGAAAGATAGCACCATATTTGAAATGCTCGTTCTAATTGTATTTAAATTTTTTTAGATTTTGTCAACATCAGGAAAGTCCATATTGGGGGAGAAATTCACTGTTGTTATTACCTGTGTCATGGAGGCATTATCGAGTGGAGATGGGGTCTGACGTAGACCCAGTAAGTGCTCATGTGCAATTTTCACTGTAGCATCTACTTTGACCCCTACGGCCTATAGATGGGAAGTTTGTTATAATAATAATAATAATAATAATAATAATAATAATAATAATAATAATAATAATAATGTAATAATAATAATATGATTAATATTTTTTATTTTAACTTTTTATAGCCAAGAAAATTTTGGGAAAATGCCATAAAATTTCATAAAATTTTTAAAATTTTTGAAAATATTATTTAAGAAAATATTAGAAATTTTAATGATTTGTCAGATGATGTTATGCCCTGTTGTCATAGATTAATTTATATTTAATTTTTAAAATTATTTTAAACTTTTAACTTTTAAAATTAATGTCTAAATTAATTTCGTAAAATATTATTTTTCAGAATGATTATTAGGACAATAATTTTACACTCTATAATTTTAGAAATGTATAAATTCTCTGTAATTTTTATTGTTACTTGTTTTATGCATATAAATTTTTTATATGTTCTTTTCATGTTGGTTACTCCATAAAAATTATGAAAAGCATGAAATTAAGAGTTTAAAAAATATGTGCTATAATTTTATGGAAAAAATATTGTATCATATATTTATTGCATATTCACTTTTTATTCATGTGATTTTTAACAGTATGAATGCATGGAGATCATGGACTTAGGTGTAATTATCATGTGATATTATTTAAATGTTGTGGATGTGTTGGGGATGCATGCCTCTTCCTCTATCTACTTAGTCTAAATGTAAATTCTTCCTCCCTCCATTTATGTACTCCTATTGGTTAAGACCAATGTTTCTTATTGAGATATGTACAATTGGGTTCTTTGTACCCTTAAATCGCTTGTAATGACAATAGAACTAGATTGTGGATGAGGGGAGAAGGACCACTTGGAGAAGTATTTTTTAGGAAGCAGAGACATTTCTACATTGGCATCAAATGCTAACTCTTTGTGGTTCACACCATTCTAACTTCAGTGTTGCATAATTAAGGTTTAAAGTCTATGATCATTCATTTTAATTTCGTGCATATGTGATTTGTTGTTGTATGATATTCTATATACCATAGATATAAGATATTTCCACAGGTATGCATATATGTAGCACATTATGAAAAGGCTAAAATAAAATTCTATTTTATTTAAATTAGGGCGATAAATATGAGACGTTAAGAAACTCACATAGCCTTCTATTGTTATGGTTTTAATGAGGCAATTTTAGATAGGATGGGTTTGTTGTGTTACAACAAGGCTCATTCAACAATTGATTGATGATCATTGCGAAGGCTATTAATCAAACTTTGGGGTGGGTCATTTGTATGGATTGATTGTGCTACCACAAAGGCTATGTGAATAATCTATTCTTATAATTTAAGAAGTGAGTTTGACCAAACTAGAGTATATGATTTGTTGTGTTACCACAATGTCATAACTTTAGAAGCTAAATATGACTAAGAGTTGTAATAGTTGTAACTGGCAAGAGTTGGCTACCTACTAAGTATGAGGTGATTTGGTATACTACTACAATGTCATCACCATAAGGTTAATAGAGTTGTGATATCCTATTTTTGTATGAGGGTTATGCAAATTCTTTGAAAATTAGTGGGAGTATAAATTAAGATAAAAGATCGTATCTTAATTTTTAATTGATTGTGTGCATTGTTATTTAATTTTATTTTCATTGTAAAATTAAACAAAAAACCACTAATTGAGAAGCATAAGGGATGTCTATAGACTCACCGACCCAAACTTCTTTGACTGGTTTAGAATCTTAAGAATTGATCTCTTAGTTGGCCAAAGTAGCTAACCAACATAAGAAGTCGGTGCCTCCTAAACCATTTAATGATGCAAGAGAAGATGAGATCTTTATCTCACATAGGAGATGCATGTATTGATGGACATGAGATCCATGTATTACCCTCTAGTGGCAAATAAATTGCAGAGGCAACATGTATTGATGGACATGAGATCCATTATGGCTCATTTATATTAGCTTATTGAGGGTTAGATAGATAACAATAAATCTCCAATACTTCTTATTGGTGAGACCAATGATAGAAAAAAAATCATTAGACGGAATAGAAAGACAAAGTTAAAAGTCAAGAAGGCAGCCAAGAAATATAAAGTCCTAATAAGACAAAGAATAGTACTTTCATTATTATGATGATGGTTATTGAAAGAAAAATTGCCAAATGTTGTCTTGCTGTGAAAGCAAAGGTGGAGCTTGAGAAACTTTATATATCTCAGTCATTGATATTTACTTGTCATAAATATATATTGTAAGGAATCAATACATGACAGCGGAAAAATTTTGATTCCATAAAACCATGATCTTTGCCTTGATCGATGCCGAACGAGTAAAATCGGGAACCGAATATGAAGTAGAACGAGAGTACCTCATGGGATTTCTAAAATCCTTCACCATGGATGAAGAGAGGACATTCCTCCTTGCTGAAAACCGTTCAAGTGTCCGGTCTCTAGCGGTATCCACACGATCTGCTTCAATAGACGAGTTCTCTCTTCCTTCGGGCCTCCAGAAACCTCCCAGATCCAAGCTTGACCATGGGAGATCACCTTCTAGAGGAGAGAGGAGGGAGAGAGGAGGCTTGGGACGTGCTCCAGCCCTATGGCTTGTTAGGGTTTGGCTTCATAAGCCATTTATATATAGAAGATGGAATTTTTCACAAAAACCCAAAACTTCTATAAAATTGCATCCATGCCCTCATCTTATTGACCAGATCTATTGTGTGTGACCCACTAGGCCCAATAGTCAATTTGGTTGAAGCCTTAATTAATTTAAAAGAACAATTCCTTTAAATTAAATCAAAACCGTTATCCGATAACAGTTTTTACGCTTCGATCATAAAGGGTACAAGCCACATCCTATGATCCCAAATGACTTTGGGGAGTTAAATAACATCCATTGAGCCTTTCCATCATCAATTACCACACGGATTTAAATCCTCGTTCATACAATGTCCCGGTCGGTCAGGGGTTCGGCATTGACTGTCAACCCCTAAATATTCCAACTCTATGAAATCTTGTACTCAGGAATGGATCAACTGGAAAACTCTTTTTCCAATTATCATATCTACCTTGGCCAAGGATTTAGAGTACTATCCATAGGACATTCTCTCTCTCTTACCGAGAGTGAACGATCCCCTATTGTCCGCTCAATTGCCTCCACCAGGTTTCCCATATACCCAATCCATTAACTATATAGGACCACAATACTAAGTGATCCATCAGTCAATAGTCAAAGTACATAGTATGCCTGGAAAGACATCTTTGGCGACTCAAGTCAAAGATCCAACCGTGCTATTGAGATGTAAGAATAACCTGATAGACAGTTCGGTAAGATACCGATCAGGTTTTCCTAAATTGGTCAGTTCAGTGAACTCATTCCACCAATGAGCACATGTGTGTGTATCTCAGTGTCCCCACACTGATGACCAATGAGATCGGTCATTCTCATCATATGAGAAGATATCACACACACTAGTCTATCCGGATTCTTGATGTCTTGTCTCAAGGATCCTATGACTAGGAACATTTAGATCACATACCTCTAGATGATCGATCTCATTATCATGATCTCATCGTGATTCAATCATCATTGCATGTGATTAAGGACTTCATTACGATATACGCTTCTAATAAAAGCTAGTAACGAAGTTTTGCCTATTTAATTGAATGAGATATTCCTAGAAATGTCGAATCATATCATATATGATTGGCTTGTAGGGCATACATTTCTATCAATCTCCCACTTGCACTAAAGCCAATCACCCATCTGGCTGATCTCTATTAGCTCAAGGTGAAGCTCAAACACTCTTTGAGTATCTGCTTCAGTTAGTGGATCTGTAATGTTATTAACGGAAGATACTCTATCTTTAATTATATCTCTATCAACTAGATTCTCTCTGATTCTATGGTATTGCCATAGACGTTTGAAACTTCTAATGAGACTTTGGCTCTACCCCATTGTTTTCTCAAAACAATACACTTTCAGAGAAAGTTGAGACAATTCCATAAGCTAGATGAACATCTTCATCTAGCCATCTTCTCAAGCAATATACAGTCATTATTCAATCTACTTTAGATTAGTTGTAGAATTAGCAGTGTTCTCTTGCATGGAACTCTTCCAGCTCACTGCACCACCATTATATTGACTTATTATCAGACTTATCTGATTAGAAGCTTGTGTTCATAAAACTACAAGACTTCAAGTCTTATCCTCCATACATTAGAGATATATCCATAGTGCTTCTCAAGTACTCAAGGACACATCTCTAAATTATCCTGTGACTCTCACAAGGATTTACTTGATGAATGCTCATAACACTTAGAGCATTAATGAAGTCATGTGCGTAGCATCACAAATGTGATAGGTCCTATTGCAAAAGCATAAGGGCTATACTAATGTGATCTCTTTATCTCTTAAGAAGTCTATGAAGACATCTCTTTAAAGATATCAACTCCACACTTCATAGGTAAGAAACCTATCTTGGAGTTTACCATGTCAAACTCTTTGACTATGGTTTTTACGCACATGAATTGGGTAAGGCCAAGAAACCTTTTAAATCTATCTCCATAGATCTTAAAACCCATATTAAGTTTGGAGGATTAATTGATAACTAGTGTCACTTATGATAACATACTTACTTCATTCTCAATGAGTAGTATGTCATGCATATATCATGTCAAGAAGATAATAGCACTCCCACTTATCTTATATAAAAATACAAGGCATGTCTTCATTCTCAATGAAGTCATAAGATTTAATCTCATTAAACCTTATCTACCATCTATGGGAAGTTTTACTTGAGTCCATAAATGGACCTTATGCACACACTATTTGGATGGTTTGGAACTTGATTCCCAAAGGTTGTATCATATACACCTGTTTCTCAAAAAATAACATAGAGAAACACTATCTTAACATCCATTTGACATATCCTATAGTCATAGTGTGTAACAATCAAATCCGAATGGATTAATTCCATGGCATAGGTAAAAGGTCTTATCATAGTCAACTATTTGACATAAATGATATCCCTTTTAACTATCCTTACTTTGAAGGTCTCTACCTTCTAATATACTTCAATATATTCTTTAGTGATCCATTTATACCCTATATATACTAAATCCTTAGGTGGATCAATCAAGTTCTGAACTTGATTAGAATAGATAGAGTTTATATTGGATTTTATTGTTTCTTCCCATTTTGAATCAATATCTCATATTGCTTCAATATAAATCTTAGGATCATTATCCTTTTATCTTATGTCTCATTTCTTCCATCAAAGATATGTCTCACATATCTCTTAGGTCGATTAGACATAAGAAAAGATCTATGATTTGCCCTTGTGTAAATATAAGCTAGCACCTTAATAAAAGTGTCCATGGATTGTGGGACTGGAACAACTTCCATTTATACCTTGCTCCCACTGTCTTTCTAAAGGAGGGACTCTTCCTCTAGAAATATGGAGAGATGAGCAACTCATACCCTTCTCCCTAAGGGAGGCATTAATATCCTTAAGTTTCCTTAGGATATCCCACAAGCCAACACTTTGTAGTCTTATATTCCAACTTGATTAGGTTATACTTCTTTACCAAGCCAGACATTCTGAAACCTTAACTTGCTTAAGGTCAAGCTTTAATCCCTTTCCATATCTAATATGGAATAATTGGAATAGACTTGAAAGGTACCGATTTAAAATCAAATGTCTATATTGAGTGCTAACCCCTAAACAGACAAAGAAGAATTTTGCAAAGGTTGTCAATGTCCATATTATGTCCTACACAATATGGCTTCTCATTTTAGCTTCTCAATTAAGCTAAAATGTATAAGAGGTGTCCATCAAAATTAGATTATACTATCCTTCCTTTATGTGTAAATTATTACTTAAGTATCCCCTCTTTGATCTCATCAAAGAGTTCTAATACTTTTTTCATTAATATTTCCTCTTCATTCTTAATCTCAAATAATTTCTCTAAGGTTTTGGATTTGTACTTCATAAAGTACATATGTCCATACCTAGAGAAGTCATCTTTGAAAATTAATGAAGTTGAAATATTATTCTCTAACATTAATAGATATGGGCTAACATGCATCTAGATGCATGAGTTCTATAAACTCATTAGCCCTCTCTCCATGTCTAACAAATGAAGAGTTGGTCATTTTGCTTAATAAGATAAGACTTACATATAGTTAATGATTCTAAATCATTTACCTATATGTTACTATCCGAATAGTACTCCTTAAGTCTTCTCTTATAAATATGACCATACTACTAAACAATAGATTGATCAATATCAATCTACTTCGCCTAATGAGGATTTTTCACACATATTATAAGAGCATGCATATCTGATATAAATAAACTTTTTATTATGCTCCTTCTGATAAACACTTTACCAGTTATCATTTTTATTCCATAGAATAAATCTCCATTTATTCAACTAGGAAATGAAAACAATATTCTTTTAGAAGGATAATTAAGACAACTCTAGAAGGCTATAGAAAATTTGTATCTCCCACTAGTAATGATGCAACATTTTGTACCATTTCATATGTAGGATAACAATCTTCTTTAAGTCTTCATTTACTTGCTATTATCTACAACTCATTGTAGATATATGATGCGTCTCTGGTATCTCATACTATTATATGCACCCCTAGTATCTTATACTAGAATACACATACATAGTATCTTATACTATCAAATGTGTATATAAGACAAGTAAATATTAATGACATAGATACATGGAGCTTCTCAAACTCCACCTTTGCATTATGTGCAATACACTTTGCACTTCTTCTTCTACTTACCATCATCATGATAGTAGAGGAATGCTATGTCAAATTTGGGTTATAATATCTTGACTCACTTCTTTGACTTTTAACTAGCACCATCTATTTCTATCTAATGATCTTACTTCTTTCTATTGGTCTTACCAATAAGAAGTATTCAAGATGTATTATTCTTCATCGCCTTTAATTAGCTCATCACCATGAGCCATGATGGATATCAAATCCATCTATCCATGTTGCCACTACTAATTTTATCTGATAGAGGCTAACATCTGATATAAGGTAATTAATACATCTTTTCAATGAGATAAGATCTTATATTCTCTCACTTCATTAGATAGTGTAGGAGATACTTACTTCTCAAGTAGGATAGTCAATAGGTCAACTATGAGAACTATTCTCTTAGTTCTAAACCGATATAAGAAGTGTGAGCCATTAAAATACTTAGCATCTAGCATGCTAGATTAATGGTGGTTTATAATATTCTACAACAGAGATGTAATTATATTAACATTACAGACATTCATTAAAATTAAGATATGGTCTTTCATCCTAATTTATACTCCCACTAATTTTCGACGAATTTGCATAAACCATCATTATAAAAAGACGGGATATCACGAAAACATCCTAGTGGGGACCAAGACCCTACTAACTTTATGGTGATAACCTTGTGGTAGCACAACAAATCATCCCATACTTAATAGGTAGGCAACTATTGCCAGTTGCAACTCTTGAAACTCTTAGTCATTTAGCCTCTAGAGTTATGATCTTGTGGTAGCACAACAAACCATATACTTTAGTTAGGTCAAACCCGCTTGTTACGTTATGAGAATGGATTCTTCACACAGTCCTTGTGATAGCACAACAAAGCCATGCAAATGGTCCACCCCAAAGTTCGGCTAATGCCTTGGCCATGATCTTTAATCCCTTGCTGAATAGGCCTTGTGGTAGCACAACAAACCCATCCAATCTAAGATTGGCTCATCAAGACCATAACAACGGAAGGCTACGTGAGTCATTCTTAATGTCTCACGTTTATCGACCTAATTAGAACGAGGAGGGATTTTATTTTAGTCTCATCAACATAGGTGCTACATATAAATATTAATATACCTTTGGAATATCATATATTTAAGGTATAATCTGTAGCACACACCACATATCAAATATGCATTAAAACATAGGTGATTATGGACTTAACCCTAAGCATACACCTAAGGCACCCCTATAGGTGCAATTCCTTGCTTCAGAAGCTTGAGTTGGCATGCTCCCACTTCAGAAGGGTGCTTCTCCAAGTGGTCCCGCTCTCCATTCTACCACGAGCCGGCTTCTAACCATTACAAGCAGCTAAAGGGTATATAGACCCACAAATGTACAACTCATAATAAGAAACCTTGGTTTCAACCAAGGGGAGTACACAAATGGAAGGAGGTAGAATGTACAATCAGATTGTATAGAGAGAGAGAGGAGGCACACGCAGGCCCCATTTAATAGCATAACCAACTTAATTAACCAAGCAATCAAAAGCAAAGCATATTTAAGTCCATGATCACCTCCATACACACACCAACATTCATCACATGAACATAGAGCGCATACGTGATAATTATATGAGATATATCATATATACCATCATAAAA
Organism: Cryptocoryne crispatula var. balansae; assembly: GCA_036172225.1. Taxonomy (NCBI): domain Eukaryota; kingdom Viridiplantae; phylum Streptophyta; class Magnoliopsida; order Alismatales; family Araceae; genus Cryptocoryne; species Cryptocoryne crispatula. The sequence continues at coordinate 23,373,331 of CM069920.1, forward strand.
TTATATACTGTAATTTTGAAATTCCAAATTTCATGCTTGTCGAATTTTCATAAAATAAATAACATGAAATGCACACATATAAACAATTTACATGCATAAGACAAGCAATATAAAATATTCAGATGATTCATGCTTTTACAAAATTTATCAGAGCATTAAATTAATGTACAAATCATAATTCTTCAAAATCATATTTTTCAGAATTTATTTGAACACTAATTTAATCAATAAAGATTTTAAAACAATTTTAAAATCATTTATAAAATGATTCTATGGCAACCAAAGTCCAAAACTATTTAATAGGTTCATAAACATTTTAAAAACCTATTAAATAATTTCTTAGAACTTATATAATCATTAATTTCATTAATTTTGATCTTAAAACAATTTTAAAATCAAAATAGTAGAATTCAATGACAAAATAGTAAAAATTTATTTAATAAGTCATTAAACACTTTAATAACTCATTAAATAAATTATACAATTTTTCAGATTTTTTTTGGAATTTTATAGCAATTTTTCGGATCAAAAATGAATTTTAAACAATTTAAAAATCATTTTCGAATTATTTAACTGGCGGCACATTGCGCCGGACAGTCGGCGCCGGCCACGTACCCCGGCGGCTTGCGCCGAAGCACCGGCGGCCGCGCGCCGCGCGCCGTGCACCCTCGTGCGCCGCAGCGCGCCCCCGGGGCTAATGTGACGCGGCCGCTTACCCCAGCCCGGGGCGGCTGCGCAGCTGCCACGTACCCCCTCCCCGCACTAGCGGGTCCGGATCCTTCGTCTTCTTCGCCCGATAAAGGCGGGGCGGATTACGGAAACCCTAGAAAAATGCCCGACTTTCGGGCCAGATTTGGTGGGTCAAACGGTGTCCAAAAAATCCGAAAAAATATGCGTTGGAATAATTAAAGAATAAGAATTCTATTTTTATAATTTTAATTTAATTAAAAATTCTATACAACGCGCAGTTTCTGGAGGAAGTTGCCACGGCCGCAATTAAACCAAACCGCAAATACCTCTCAAATCCGGCACCTCCAAGGGCCGTTGAGTGTCCAATAACTTATGTAAACTCTAGTAAACTTAATTTCCTATCTTCCTACGTCATTATATAGAGGTATTTGAGTCCAAATAGGTAAGTTCATCAACTCTTCTAATTTCGGCCGGATATTCGGATATGATCATCTTAGCAACTTTCCGAACTCATTCCGGACTCTCCGGATGGCCAAAATTCATGAGGTTTGCGGTATTCGAAAGATCTCATCCACGAATATGCAATGAATCTAACCAAACACAGTTTAGTATCTCATACGAACTGTGGTGATCAAATCAAAACTGCTCTGTATACAGTTCTGGGAAAGCAAAAATCACATGAAATCAAGCCAATTTCGATTCAACTTCGACCAAGGCTTCAACCGGGCTCTGATACCACTGTAAGGAATCAATACATGACAGCGGAAACATTTTTATTCCATAAAACCATGATCTTTGCCTTGATCGATGCCAAACGAGTAAAACCGGGAACCGAATATGAAGTAGAACGAGTGTACCTCATGGGATTTCTAAAATCCCTCACCATGGATGAAGAGAGGACATTCCTCCTTGCTGAAAACCGTTCAAGTGTCCGGTCTCTAGCGGTATCCACACGATCTGCTTCAATAGACGAGTTCTCTCTTCCTTCGGGCCTCCAGAAACCTCCCAGATCCAAGCTTGACCATGGGAGATCACCTTCTAGAGGAGAGAGGAGGGAGAGAGGAGGCTTGGGACGTGCTCCAGCCCTATGGCTTGTTAGGGTTTGGCTTCATAAGCCATTTATATATAGAAGATGTAATTTTTCACAAAAACCCAAAACTTCTATAAAATTGCGTCCATGCCCTCATCTTATTGACCAGATCTATTGTGTGTGACCCACTAGGCCCAATAGTCAATTTGGTTGAAGTCTTAATTAATTTAAAAGAACAATTCCTTTAAATTAAATCAAAACTGTTATCCGATAATAGTTTTTACAGCTTTCTGATCATAAAAGGTACAAGCCACATCCTATGATCCCAAATGACTTTGGGGAGTTAAATAACATCCATTGAGCCTTTTCATCATCAATTACCACACGGATTTAAATCCTCGTTCATACAATGTCCCGGTCGGTCAGGGGTTCGGCACTGACTGTCAACCCCTAAATATTCCAACTCTATGAAATCTTGTACTCAGGAATGGATCAACTGGAAAGCTATTTTTCCAATTATCCTATCTACCTTGGCCAAGGATTTAGAGTACTATCCATAGGACATTCTCTCTCTCTTACCGAGAGTGAACGATCCCCTATTGTCCGCTCAATTGCCTCCACCAGGTTTCCCATATACCCAATCCATTAACTATATAGGACCACAATACTAAGTGATCCATCAGTCAATAGTCAAAGTACATAGTATGCCTGGCAAGACATCTTTGGCAACTCTGGTCAAAGATCCAACCGTGCTATTGAGATGTAAGAATAACCTGATAGACAGTTCGGTAAGATACCGATCAGGTTTTCCTAAATTGGTCAGTTCAGTGAACTCATTCCACCAATGAGCACCTGTGTGTGTATCTCAGTGTCCCCACACTGATGACCAATGAGATCGGTCATTCTCATCATATGAGAAGACATCACACACACTAGTCTATCCGGATTCTTGATGTCCCGTCTCAAGGATCCTATGACTAGGAACATTTAGATCACATACCTCTAGATGATCAATCTCATTATCATGATCTCATCATGATTCAATCATCATTGCATGTGATTAAGGACTTCATTACGATATACGCTTCTAATAAAAGCTAGTAACGAAGTTTTGCCTATTTAATTGAATGAGATATTCCTAGAAATGTCGAATCATATCATTTATGATTGACTTGTATGACATACATTTCTATCATATATATCATGTTATTAGATATTATATGTGTATATCATAGAATTAGATATCAGAGGTACATCTCATGGTATGAGGTACTAGATATGCATCTTTTGTTTGAAAGGAGTTATAGATAATGATAAGTAAATAATGTCTAAATAAAAAATGGAGGTCATCCTACAAATAGGAACTAGTGCAAAAGTTGTATCATTACCAGTGAGAGGCACAAACTCTAGTAACCTTCTGGAGATGTCTTAATCCTAGAGATTGTTATTGTGTTCTTTTATAATTAAGAACACTATCTATATTTTTGACTTAAATAAATTATGGTTTATCGTGAACTATGACAATGTTAATTGTTCTATGACTCTGGATGACAAAGTGGTTTTACCAGTCGGAGCTTAATAAATAATTTATTTATAATATATATGGAAGCTATCATAATATGTGCAAATATTACTCCTAGGAGAAAATGGGTTGGCAAGGATCAAAATATTACTCCTGGGAGAAAATGGGTTGGCAAGGATGTGTCCTATTGACCAAACGTGTTTATTTGAATGAAGGTTTGACCACTTACCCTAAATAGGACATGTCCTTGTTGACCATACGTGTTTATTCTAAGCTATGCTCATAAACAACTGGTGGGAAAAAAATACCTAGAGTTCCGGCCACACAGATGCGTCTATTGGAATGGACGTGCGCATCTATTAAGCTTGGATGCATCATTTGTCCCCTTTGATACGTCAAAAGATTTGATCTTGCGGACTTCTAGTTGGTAGGGATAGAAATCATCCTATAAAATACTAGAACACACATATTTTATTAGTTTTAATAAAATAAAATAAAATAATATAATATTTGTTATTATCTTCTTTTTTAAATGATGTATTTGCTTTCTCTACATCTCCATAATAAGTCTTAAGATCTCTACATCTGTAGATACATGTTGTTCAAAGGTAAAAGGTTACTACATAATAAACAAGTTGATAATCGTTAAAAATACATATTAACTATCATGTATAAAGTAAAACTATGATTATAATATTTACCTCGAGATATTGAAAACTAGAAACTTTTTTCTCTTGTGAAAGAGTGATGTAATGTTGTTGTCATAAATTATAATACACTCTATTGCAAAATCCAAGGTGGGAGGTAAGCTCTTGACCATGTGAGCCTACACTTGACCCCTTACTAATTCGACATTCAATGTATCTACAGGGCTTAATGTTCTCACATTATATGCTTTGGCCACACATCTTCCACCTTTACCTGAGGTAGCTGATTAACCAAAAATCATAATATAATAGGCCACTAATATGTATATAATGATTCTAATAGGTTTTGTAAAATATATACCTGAGATGAAAGAATATGGATTGCCAACAGATGGTCCAGACTGAGAACCACCTTCCTAAAATGGTACAAGCTTAGCAGGTGTTGCTTGAGTAGACCGAGTTGGATTTCTTTGAGAATGAGATCTAGATCAAGAAGTAGATCGAGGTGAAACTCTCTAAGAATGAGATCCACCTGGCCTACTAGTGGATCTACTTGACTAGTCTTGAGATCCAACCAACTGAGAAGGTGTGGTAGCTTTAGCTGCTCGTCGACTTTTACTGAATCTCTTCATATGCCACATAATAAAATATAATTATGGTTTGACCTAAAAGACCTCACAAAACAATATAAATTGATTATCGAATTTGGGTTGGCCCAAAAGGGATTAGGAAAATAACCAAATCGATATATTAGAGTCATTTAGTATAAAAGGACTTATAAACTGATCCAAAATGGGTTACTAGTTTGGATTGGCATAAAAACCTCAGAATCTAATCAAAATTGGTTATCAATTTGAATTATCTTAATTGACAACGTTCTGAGTTCTAGCTATTTTTTTGTCCTTTGGCAATTTAGGACAATCCAAACTAGAATCGGCTTGGATTGGCCTAAATCGCCATGGTTGAGTTCTAACTCTTGTTTTACTTTATATAAGCATTTAGGCCAATCCAAATTAGTTACCGATTTGGATTGGCCTAACCAACCATGGTTTGTATTCTAACTCTTTTTTTGGTTTATGTTCGTTTAAGCCAATCCAAACCAATTACATGTTTGGATTGGCCTAGACGGCCACAAATTGGGTTCTAACTCTTTTTTTAAATCATATGACCATTTAGATCGATTCAAACTAGAAAAAGATTTGGATTGGCCCAAATGGCCATGGTTTGAGTTTTAACTTTTTTTTTTACTTTGTATGACTGTTTAGGTCAATACAAACTAGTTATTGATTTGGATTGACTTAAACAATCATGGTTTGACTTCTAACTCTTTTTTGGGGGTTGGATTGGCCTATAGTTTGGGTTCTAATTGCTTTTTTATAGTTTTATGACAGTTTAAGCCAATCCAAACCTATTTGGATTGGCCTAGCTGGCTATGGTTTAGGTTTTAACTCTTTCATTTTGGTTTTTATGATCATTTAGGCAAATCCAAACTAGTTACATATTTGAATTGACTTAAACAGTCATGATTTGAGTTCTATTTTTTTGGATCTTATCGTCATTTAGTATAATCCAAACAAATGGTTACAATTTGAGTTCTAACTTTTTTTTCTTATTTTTATGACCATTTAGACCAATTCAAACAGATAACTAATTTAAATTCAAATAAAACTAAACCAAACTGTACCACTCTTATTCAAAATTCATTTATGAAAGTATAATTTTTATATATATTCATATGTCCTATAAATAATTTTAAGTTGAAAATTTTAAATAGTGATCACGTTATTTTTATTTTTTTATTCATATAGTTTGCTTTTAGTTACCTTATTCTTCTTTAACATGGATCTCTTCAAAACGTTTACCAAATTTAATTTTTTTTTAAATTATAAAATTGAGTAATACATTTAGTTAATAATATTACATCTATACATAATCTACTAAATGACATTCATATAAATCCTAAACCTTAAAACACATTCTATGTATTAATGACATACTTATGCAATCAAAATTACAACTATATAGAGTCTAAACTAATCATATATGTTAACCAATTAACATTAAAGGCACAATTAAATAAACTCTAAGTCAACAGTAAACGCTAAAACAATACTAGATAACTTAGGCTTATGGATACTTGAAAGAGGAAAGGGGTGGGTTGTGGTGATTTAAAACATAATGCCCTTTTTGGTTAGAGTTTCATTTTTGGTACTATATCAATATTGATATTAATATTTTCAAAGATTAGAGTATCAATATCAAAATTAATACAAGTTGACACTTCTATTATGTAATATGCTTTGTTTGTACTACGCTAAGGGCAATCTTATTGAGAAGATCAAGCTGAGTCACCTAATATTAAAAAGAAGACTATAAGCCAACAACTTAGTCGTTCAATGTATGGCTCTCGCAATCCAATGCCAACTCCTCTCTCTCTCTCTCTCTCTCTCTCTCTCTCTGGACACACACATATATGCACACACACATAGATATGCACACTTTCATTATCTCTATCTATCTACATGGCCAATTATGAACCTACCGTGGCCTTGGCCAGGTTCACGCCATCTTTGGAGCCGTTAATAAATAAGAGTAAAAAATAATAATAACAACGCAAATTTTGGCTTGTAGTTGATTCTTTGACGGCGGATTGCAGGCCATGAATGGGTGATTATCTCAGGATCTTGCCAAACAGATTTGCTAGGTCAGCTTGGTTTGTCCAGTGGCATATGCGCATTCAAGTGCAGAAAGCAAACGCTCATCCAAGGACATGGAGATAATATTCTTCAACTCCCAAATGAGGTGAGATGTGATCTGCATTGTAGAGTGGGTGTGAGAGTTTAATATAATAATTCTCTATGACAAGACAACTGCAAACAGATTAATTAACGTGAACCATCTTGATTGAGACGATATGCTTGTCAACGGATGTTCCTGCATGCTCGCTGGGTATTAATTTCATTCCACTGCACATGCCTACATCTAATTATAAAGTGGGGTGAAATTAATCAAACAAAGCAACGCTTGCTTGTTGGGTTTGACCAACTGAACTTAGCTGACTTCCGATCACATCATGCTCTTGTAATTATTTCCATACTAAAGCTCTTGGGCACTTCCTGACTTCAAGCTTCAACCGGACGGAGAATGTAATGACCAGAATATTTAAATAAATAAATAAAAATAGATATTATATTTATTATGAGAGTTAATATTATTAATTTTAAATTTTTCCCGTTTTTATCTCTCTCCAGATCTCCTACCGAAACCGCCACCTCCCTTTACTTATCTCCCCCGCTCTTTCCGCTATTTCTTCCCCCCTCCCGGTCGAACTCTCCTCACCCTCTATTTACGTATCTTTTTCCCCTCCCGCGCCCCACCTTCCTCCCTTCTTCCTCTTCTCTTCCGCGCGCACAGTAGCCCGGACGCCACCCCATCTTCCTCCTTTCTTCTTCTTCCCTCCCGTGCGCGTGCAGCGCCCGCCTTGCCGCATCAGCCCCGACGGCCACGAGCCCGCCGGCCACCTTGCACCACCCGCCGCCGTCGCCTCCCGCGACGCCCGATCTTCTTCCCCCCTGTTTCGCGGCCCTGCGCCACCCTGTGCCGCCGCCGACGCCAGAACACACTGCTGCCGCCGTGTCACCCCGCCGCACTCGCCCCGCGCTCGCCGTCGCCCATCCGCCCTCCTCCTCCACGTCACCTCCCTCCGCGCGACGGCAGCCGCCGTCCGCCCGCGACCGGTGCTGTGCCGACACCCCCCCTACGCAGCCGCCTTTGTGCCGCCCGTTGACCAGCCGACCTCCCTCAGCCCGAGCGCGCGTCCGCGCGAGCCTGCACCCGCCGTCACCCGCCGCTCTCGGCCGCCCACCCGCCAGTGCCGTCTCCCCCGTTGACCCGCACCCACCGGCGCCGCCTGCCGCCCGCGCGGCCATCACCAGCCGCCGCCCGTCGAATCCCCCTCCGCCGCGACCCCCCGCCGCCCCGCCGGCCCCGCCCGCGGCAGCGGCGCCGCAGCGGCGTTCACCGCCCCACCGAGCGCCACCCGCCGCCGCCGCCACGCGTTGACGCGCCCGCGGTTGGCCCGCCGCCCGCCCGCCCGTGTGTGCGCCCGCCTGCACCGCCCAACCCCGCGCGCGCTGCGCCGCCATGCACCAACCCAGCCCCTCCGCAGTGGCCCCTCTCTCTTCTCTCTCATATCCCCTCTCTCTCCTATCGTCCTCTCTCTTATTCTCCCTATTTCTTCTTGTAAGATCGTTAATCTTCTTTGTTCGAATAGTTTATCAGGATACCATCCGGTCCAGTTTTTCGTTGCCGTCATGACCGCGGCATATTCGTCACTTGGATTGATCCTTTTGGAATTTCGTGCGCCGTTCGTCGTCGCCGTTAAGGTAGGCGTCTCGGCTATCCTTAGCACTCTATATACTTAATTAAATCGTAAAAATTATGCTTAGATCATCATGATTAATAGGTTGGAATTAATGGGCTGTTTTGATTTATTTGCATGTTTAGATAGAGTTAGATTAATCTGTTTAAACCGTGCATGCTTAGATTAATTTAGTTATTCATGTATGTTAGTCATCATGATAGGTTGTATATGTTTAAATCTTAGTTAGTTTAGTATGTTTGCATCATGATAAATCTTAAACATGTATATCCCGATTTGTTAAAAAGTCGATGTAAGGATTAGGCATAGTGGTGGTAGAGTTTAATTTATTTTCTTTTATGTAATAGATAGTTCTGATTAAGCATGTGTTTGTTATGTTTAGATTGTAGCTTGCATGATCTTATTTAGATGCATCATATGATAGACTGGTTCTAGTTTGTGCTAGATTGTGGTGTGGTATGCAAATATGTGGTGCATAGAACCATGGGTGTTCATCTATGTGTTTCATATTTGGATTGCCAATTTTCATATATCATGGTTACTGTCTGAGTTATTTATATGCTTGCATTGTGTAGAATGTGGTTAGTGCAGTGAGCTGTATTGTGATGGAAATGTACTTCACCAGACTATATTAATGGCCCGTGGGCAGCGGAGATTAGTTGAATCCGGAGCATCCTTGAATCCCGGATACCGCGGTTTATCCTAAGTACTCTCCTTCCTAGGGGTACCCTGGGATTTAGTTACTATATGTTACTTCCTACTATATGGTAAATCTGGTGCTAGTTTTGTGTGATGTGGCTACATTATTCAAATGGAGCATGATATTTACTCAGACAGGTGTTTAGTTGTGCATTTTGGCATAGATGTTAGTGTTCTAGATGTGTCATTGGTTTTATGTCAGGTTTATGTGTGTTATGAGTATACCTAGAGTAGCCTAATGTGTAGGATATGTTGGTTTTAGTGCATATAGAGTCATGTTATCATATGGGGTAGTAGAATGACATCGTAATCATGTAATTGAAGATATATAATTAGTTTAAGCTCTATGTATTATAATCTGATTTTTAGGCTTAATATGTACTGTATATCAATAGAAATCACTAGTATAGTAGGGTAGTTCGGGTGTAAGTCCTACTGAGTCTGTGGTGACTCACCCCTTCCATTGTTAATATTTTCAGGATTGCAGGTTTAACGTAGCAGAAGCGTAGTGGTGTTTTGAAATCCGAGGAGCTAGTGGAGTACTTATTCAATGTTGGTATTATTTAGATTGTAACTTCATAGTGTTATTTGGACAGAATTATTGGAATTGTTTAATTGAGTTGTTATTTTTAGTCTTATTTGGTTCCAAACCGATATCCTTCCCCATTACGTCGCCGGATTATCTTCCGCTGTGCATGTTAAAATCCGGGTCGTGACAGAGAAGGCATAATGCATATCAATGGCTGGAAGTATTGATTTCTTGCTAGGAGCCCATGAGATTGTCAACGTGCTTGGCGGACATCTCTTGGCTGATTAAGAGCTAATGGGGTGTTTGGTTGCATGATAATGAAGGTTTTTATTTTAATTTTTAAAAATTTTAAGAAAACTTGTTAAAATTGGTGTTTGACAACCATGACAATTTTATGTTTTGAAAGTGATTTTCTTCTTAAACAAAAAAAGAGGGTCTCACCTCTTTCTTTTTTCTTGTGGTCCCCCACTTTATTTGGTCATGTGCGGTGGTTACTCTTTTTTGTAATCACATCCCTCCAAACATGATAATTTTATGTCATGAGTTGGTTCACTTTTTATTTTAATACAATTTTTTATCATGAAAGTGTACAAAATATTTTTTTTTTTTTTTGAACAAAGACAGGACCATATTCATTAAACAAGACTAAAGAGCTTACATAGTTTGAACAAAGATAAACCAACACAGACACTAGACCGAGTCATGAAGAAAGTGATCTTGGAAAAAGAAATTTCCAAGAAGAGACTGTACCACCACGAGATGACCGGCACACACAGGTGCAAACGTGGTCGGGTGGTCCAAGTAAGAACTCCTTCAGGGGAGTTTGTAAACTGCAGCGAGACCGGAAGATCACTCCAAACAGGAGTGGATAAAGCCCAAACCAACGGTCTCGGGAGAGATTTAGCGTCTAAAATGCTAAATGTGACAAAGACTGAGTTAAAACCCGGTCTTTGGACTACAAACGACACCGACGCAGAAAAAAAACGAAACGAACGTAAGTAAGCCGAGCTCCACAGATCCAACACAACAAAAGTGTATAAAATGCCTAAAAGAAATTTTAGGCAAAGTGTTGGAAAAGGGAAAGTGGGAGGGAGGAGCATCCCTCCCTCCCAAACCTAACGCGACCTCAAAACGACTATGCTAATAATACTAACAAGGGTCAAAACCCGGACGAACAATACGCTAGGTACAGAGAACCAGCAAAATACCACGAAAGGATGAAGCAGCTAAAAAGAAACCTCAACACAAGGTTCCTGCCGGCGAGGGGGGCCTCGGATAGGGATTCCACCGGGGATGGCCGCCGGAGAAGGGGACCGCCGGGAGGGGTCCGCCGCGAGCAAGGTTGCCGCCGGAGAAAGGGGGCCACCGGGGTTCCGCCACAGAGATCACCGCCGGAGAATAGGGGCCGTCGGACGAGGGATCGCCGGGGTAGGGTGCCGCCGCGGGAGCAGCCTCGGGCGAGAGGGCCGCCAGGCAAAGGGACCGCCGGGGAGGGTTCCGCCGCGGGAGCTGCCGCAGGCGAGGGGGCCGCCAGACGAAGGACCGCCGGGGGAGGATTCCGCCGCGGGATCTGCCGTAGGCGAGGGGGGCCGCCGGACGAAGGACCGCCGGGGGAGGGTTCCGCCGCGGGAGCAGCCTCGGGCGAGAGGGCCGCCAGGCGAAGGGACCGCCGGGGGAGGGTTCCGCCGCGGGAGCTGCCGCAGGCGAGGGGGCCGCCAGACGAAGGACCGCCGGGGGAGGGTTCCGCTGCGGGATCTGCCGCAGGCCTCCCCTGGTCATACAACCATGCTTCAAAAGTGTACAAAATATTATCATGCAACCAAACACCCCATAAGGTACTAATATCTATTTTAAAATTCATACTACAATCAACGCACATGGTACGTAATGTAAGTGTTCACATGTTTCGATTTTGATAGTGATACCTTCTATCTTCTAAAAATATCAGTGGTAAAACTAATATGGTATCAACATAATCCATAAACCAACATCTTGGATCAGTATAACCATATTTTCCTAGAAAAAAACTTAGTGTGTTAGACTAAAAATCATTTGGCACACTGGTGGTTCGACGCCAATCCAGCCAACTTCCTTAATCTTTTCATGACGATCTTATCCAGATATCCTGCCGGGGAATACCATGCATGCTGTTGCATGACCCCATGAACTGTTGACCCTGATGACAAATCAACAAGATATATATATATATATCACAAATTACGGTCTCATCTTTGTTCTTTGAATTTTGTTATCTGTGTAAAATTATTCTAAGAAAGTCTCACAAAAACATGGTAATGTATTAATTAGGCCGGAACTGAACTACGTGTACGTAGACCCTAATATTGGTAGAAGTTCTTGGGTTCTTCAATACCGACACCAAAATAGTGGGTAATTTAAGGCATAATCCATTATATTACATTATTATTATCATTAGCGTCATCGTCATCGTCATCGTCTCACATCTCAAGGTGACCATCTTCAAGAACATGTACTACTTGTACATCCCAATCGAGAAAGAATATTTGCATCTTCTTTCGGCCTAGCTTCTTTGATTATTTGCCCTTCCTCTATATAGAATGCATTAATTAATTCGAATGTCGAAATAATACAAGAACACTGAAACAATTATCATCGGCCGTCATTCGACGGGCTTTTCATTCCACTGTCAGATTGAAAGAAAATTACATAATCCAGTTTTTGTTTTTCTGCACCTCTCTCTCTCTCTCTCTCTCTCTCTCTCTCTTCTCTCTCTCTCTCGGCCCCAGGCTCAGACTGATAAGCTACGTGCGTTGGGTAGACATGGAAGGGGTGATCTTGATGACGAGACCGGGGAAGACGTCGTCGGGGTCGTGGATGTGGGGGTTCTGCTCGATGATATACGGGTCTCCGCACCTGTCGCTGATGCTGTGCAGCGTCTCCCCTCGCCCACCACGTATATTTCCTCGCACGGGCGCGCCGCCGCAAACGCCGCTCCGCGAAGCTTGCAGCCGTCCCTCGCTGCCGCCGAGCTCCCTGCCCCAACGCAGCCGAGCAGGACGAGCCCCACGAGTACCAGCGCGCAAACCCAGGTGGCGCTCGCCGAGTCGCGCACGGCGGCGGCGGGGGGCGTCGTGATCCGCCTTCTGGAACCAGCCATCTTGCTCTGACCCGCCGGCAGGAAGGCAAGCAACGAGAACCAGTCGACGCGACGGCGCTGAGATAGAAAGAGCGGAGCTCTACCCGAGACAGGAAGTCGCCGACGGCGGGGGCGCTGCTGCTTATAAAAGATGAAGAGAGGAGTGCAGAAACTGCCGATGAAGTGGGGGGATAGAACGTGCAGGTGCTGCGGCCGAAGAGGGAGGTCGTGGGCTGCGTCGCCGCCGCCTGCGGCGGAGGTCGCCGGGAGGGAGGGGTTTCCGTTGACCCGAAATAGCTGCTCGTGGAAGATGATAAAAAAATATAAAAAGAAAATGGGGGCAACGGAGCTGGTAAACCCGGACAGACGTGATCCGATAACTGGATCCGAATACGTAAGAATCAAACATTTGAGTAAATAATCATAATCTAAACTTATAACTGATGAGTTTCATATACGTAATTTTCAACTTCCACATGGATCGAAATTCGACAGGTAAACATATACTGATTTTATTTTTTGATACTTGAAATATTGCAAATTTTGGGATAAAACTGTGACACTATAATTATTGTTGTTTATGTATTATTAAAACAGCTTGCTCTATGAATTTTACAATTATCTCGAGCTGGCCGTATGATCAGTGCGTTATTTTTCTCTAAAAAGATGTAGAACACATGAAATGGATATTCATTAATTCTTTCTTTAGTACCCATGCTAGCCTAAATTGAGAAAATTATAATTTATTTATTTTCTCTCTCGGAACAAGGATGGATCTTAGTTTGTTTATCCAAAATTAAAGTATAGGGAAAATCATAAAAATAGGAGAAAAAAAGATAAATTTCAGAAAGATGCTTAGAGTTAGACAACATGTTAAAGTTACAGGAGTCTTGTCACACATTTTGGTCCATTTTAATCATCGAGCCGTGCTTTGAAGCAGCACTCGGTTCATCAATTTGGGTATATATGGTTACTTTTTTTTTGGACAAATGGCGCAATGGCGCGCGCCACACCGCGTGGTGAAGGATCGAGCACTACGCTTGATCCCCACTAAATCCACCCCCCCTCGGGGTGGCCCGGACAGAGCCGAGATTCCAACACCCCTGCTCCCCCAGGAGCAGGGGCTCGCGCCAACCGTGTTAAGCTCGGTCGGCAGATATATATGGTTACGTTGTTCACTATTGGTTAGGTTCAATTTTAAATTATTTTTTTTGAAATTGATGTCAAATCGAAAAGAGAATCAAATTTCAATTTAGTTCAGTTTAATGATTTGCTTGAATACCCCTGGTAGCAGCTCTTACATACGAAGACTTACGGCAAGACTGAAGTATTTGGCATTCATGATGAAATGAGTCTCTCTCTCTCTCTCTCTCTCTATATATATATATATGTATATATATATTGTTTCTAACTTGTGGCTCTCAACCTTCTTATACGTATGCCTAGTCTTCACTTGTATATGATATGATTTCTGAATAAACAAAATATTTTATATTTTAAACTATTTTCCTATTTTAATTTAATGTATTGTTTTATCACATTTATAATTACTTTACACCATTATCACGTTTACAATTGCTTCACACCCAACACCTCATACGAGTTAAAAAATGTTAAGGAATATTCAAACATTTATTAGGTTTTTTTTCTGTTTTAAAGGAGGACTAAATCAATGTCTTGGGGTTCTAATGGTGTTTAATTATGTGAGAAAATATTACCCTAAGGGTCTGTTTGTTATCATAAAATTTTGAAAATAAACTTGGGTTATCCTTTAAATTTTGAGGATAACTCAAATTTATCCCCAAGTTATCCCCATACCAAACATCACCCGAATGTTTGGTCTAAATGTGCAATATAGGAAGTTCAAAATAAAAATAGGTTATTGTGCAGGGTTTTTTTTTTCAAAATACGTACAAAGTCGACTGAGACCTACGTCTGATGAGCGATCACAATTCTTAAAGTCAGCGGAACAATTAATTTTGCAACAAGTGGACCAAATCAAGGTCAAAAGTTGACCAAATCAACAAAACTAGTTTTTCACAAAATTTCGAAAGATGGTTTGTTAGGGTCAATTTAACATTATAGCAATTAACTTATACCAAGCAAAATTAAGTTGACGTATTGTTTCAAGACAATTGACCAATTGGGAGTCACGATCTAAAAATAATATTATCCACATTCATACTCTACAAGAAAAATAATTCACTTGTTATTTGTTAACTATCAAGATCATCTAATCACATTGTACTATTTACTTAAAAATAGTTTACAATGAGATGATGAACAGTAACATATTGATAAAGATATAATACATACATGATCCAAAAATGTCAAAACAAAAAGTAAAGTACTTATAAAAACATATTAATCAGAACTAGAAACACAACACGAAAGATATATATATATATATGTGTGTGTGTGTGTGTGTATTAGAACTATGTAGAGATTATCCTATGTTTCCATAGAAGCGTAAAGTGCAAGAAAAGGGGGAAACAGGGACGACATAGAAGATAGTACAACAATTTGCAATAATTCTTTGATAATACCATAGATGACACAAATCTCATCTCTCATCTCCTAGGTACGTTTTTGACAAACTTAGTAAAGGAATGACGTCAGCATGAGGCACATAAAATCTTTGCATGTAATCAGAGAGTGCAGCTGTGCTACCTACTCCGGTGACTCACGGGCATCGAAGAAGATGGCCTACTGGTGTGCCTGCACTTGTCCTATGAAAGATGGAGGCCCTGGCACCGCAGAGGTCACTAAAGTTGAAGGCCATTCATAGAAGCGTGGAGAGAGCACGGTTCCCTTTTTGGTGGATGAGATGTTTGTAGCTTTCGACCCGTGCCTTGTCACCTCAAAGAGGAGAGCGGAGGTCCTAGGTGACCACTTGAGTGTGCACCGTCAGATCCCTCGCAAAGAAAGGCATTTAATATTTTGGGAGTGCAACAACTATTCAATTAACCAGTTAAGTGAACACTAAACATTGTCTCTCTTTTATGAGGGGTCTGATAGTGCACTCTCAGGTACTTGTCTGAGGGCCCCCATTCTCTATGAAGAGAGGATGGTGTAACGTTACCATTTTTAGAAAAAAAATAGTTAATAGATTTTATTATTATTTTACTCTCTTCTCTCCCTATTTATTTCTTCTCTTCGGTTACTCCCTCCCCCACCGAAACCCAGAGTCTGTCGCTTTTTGTTCTCCTCCGAGCCCTAAAACTTTTTTTCCCTTCTCGGACGCCGCCGTCGCGCCCTCCATGCGTTGTCGCCGCCTCGGTCCTCCCGCGCCCGCCTGCGCGCGACCACGTGCCTCGCGTCGTCGCACCGCCTCGTTCGTCGTTCCCCGCTGACGCCACGGTCGGTGCGACCGCCAGCCGCCTGCAGCCGCCCTCCGCGTCACCCCGCCGCCTCGGTCGCCCCTCCGCCCACGCTCACGACCGCCGCCATCGCCACGTGCCGTTCCCCGCCCGCCCTCGGCTGCCGCGCTCGACGGCCGTGCACGCCCACCCGCATCCACCCGCCGTTGACCGCCACCCGCGCACGCCACGCGCCGCCTACACTGCCCGGCCGTGCAGCGCCGTGCGCCGCCGTGCGCCAAGCCCCCCTCCGCGGTACCCTCCCTTGCTCTCTCTCCTATCGCTCTCTCTCCTATCACCGCTCTCTCTCTCTTCTAGTATATTTGTCCCTTTGAAATTATTTATCCTCTTGTTCCAACAGTTTGTCAAGACACCTATCCGGCTCAATTTTTCGTCGCCGTCGTGACCGCGGCAATTTCGTCACCTGATTTGCTTTCCTTGAAATTCCGTGCGATGTTCGTCGTCGCTGTAAAGGTAGGCGTCTCGGCTATTCTTAGCACCCTTATATACTTGATTAAATTGTAAAAATTATGTTTAGATCATCATGATTAATAGATTGAAATTAATGGGCTATTTTGATTTATTAGCATGTTTAGATAGAGCTAGATTAACCTGTTTAAACTGTGCATGTTTAGAGTAATTTAGTTATTCATGTATGTTGGTCATCATAATAGGTTTTTATATGTTTAAACCTAGATAGTTTAGCATGTTTGTGTCGCGGTAAATCTTAAACATGTATATCCCGATTTGATAAAAAACCAATGTAAGGTTTAGGCATAGTGATGGTAGAGTTTAGTTTATTTTCTTTTATGTAATAGATAGTTCTGTTTAAACATGTGATTGATATGTTTAGGTTGTAACTTGCATGATCCTATTTCTATGCATCTAGTTTGTGTTAGATTGTGGTGTGGTATGCAAATATGTGATGCATAGAACCATGGGTGTTCATCTATGTATTTCATGTTTGGATTGCCAATTTCATATTCATGGTTACTGTCTGAGTTATTTATATGCTTGCATTGTGTGAAATGTGGTTAATGCAGTGAACTGCATTGTGATGAAAATGTACTTCACCAGACTATGTTAGTGGCCCGTGGGCAGCAAAGATTAGTTGAATCCGGAGCATCCTTCAATCCCGGATACCGCGGTTTATCCTAAGTATTCCCCTGCCTAGGGGTACTATGGGATTTAGTTACTATGTGCTATTTCCTACTATATGGTAAATCTGGTGCTAGTTTTGTAATGTGGCTACATTATTCAAATGGAGCATGATATTTACTCAGACAGATGTTTACTTGTGCATTTTGGCATAGATATTAGTGATCTTGTTGTGTCTTTGGTTTTATATCAGGGTGTATGTGTGTTATGAGCATACCTAGAGTAATCTAATGTGCAGGATATGTTGGTTTTAGTGCATATAGAGTCTTGTTATCATATGGGGTAGTAGAATGACATTGTAATAACTTAATTGAAGATATATAATTAGTTTAAATCCTATGTATTATAATCTGATTTTTGCTTAATATGTATTTTATATCAATAGAAATCACTAGTATAGTAGGGTAGTGCGGGTGTAAGACCTACTGAGTCATTGGTGACTCACCCTTTCCCGTTATTAACTTTTTCAGCTGATTTCGAGGAGCCTCTTCCTGAGGAGGACTTTGGAGAGGATTACGAGGAGGACATTGGAGGTGATCCAGAGCCACTCGAGGACCCTGAGGACGAGGAGTTTGGTGACGAGTGATCACCATATATCTTTTAAGTTGTTTGAGTTTTCCTTCTGATATTGGTTTGGTATTTGCTTGGTTTGATTTTATAGATGTTGGATGGACTATGTGTTGAATCCTTCTTAGTTGTTTGATTGTGGCTACTTATGGTATTTCTTGGAGTTTGAGTTTAATCAGAATGTTATAGGTTGTTTTAAATTATTCAGATTTGATGATATGATGTGGATTTAGCTTGTTCTCTTAAATTGTCCCGATTTTCGGATTTATTCCGCTGCGCATTTGTATTTTCGGGTCGTGACAGATGGCCTCCACAGCAAAGGCTATCGAGGCTGGTTCTTGGAGAAAGATGAGAGAGCACATATATGTGGAGGAAGAGGCTGAGAGAGTGGCACTGTCGCTGTAGCGTGCTGGCTACCGATGTCACGACCCAGAATTTAAATAACACAACCACAAATATGCAGCGAAAATACACAATGTCGTGACAGTGGGATGAAACCCAACACATGGATTCTATAAACCAAACTAAATATACTACAAAACCTCCATTAAAATCCAACGGATTCATGAATTTCCAAACTCAAATTTCTCCAATCATTTTGTTTTAAGATCTATCAAAACAAGAGAATAGAACCATACGATTAAGTCTAACAACATTCTTGTTCAAAATAATCAAGACCAACTACCTAAGTAGAGAATATCAATCATCTCCAAGTGCAAATGACTCTAATTTCCTTGGGTTCCACCTGATCCTCATCTTCAAGCTCTTAAATCTTCAAAACCTGTTGAAAAAAATTTAACCCATAATGGGGTGAGTCCGAAGACTCCGTAGGATTTACACCCATTTCTTGCCGATCAGATAACTAACATATAATCAAGCAATGATAGATAACATATCTAGATTAAGATGTAATACAAATGATAATAACATGTCTTCTATATTTATCCATAACCCATATCCAAACCATGATTATCTTGTAAGGAAAAAGATTATGCCAATGCTACTTAATTCTAGACCAATGCGCACATGACCATACAAGCTAGACAAATATCATCTAAATGACCTCAAGACTTAACTTAACATGATCATATTAAAACTAGACAAATCTGATTTTTCTAACATGACATAGTTTAACATCCATACATGACACACAAGTAACATATTTCATATCCTTTCCAAAACACATAGCCAAAGAGCAAGGAATTGGTCGTCTTGCTTCACATGTACAAATACTTCCACCAGCTCTAATATATATAAAAGTAGCATATACTAAGCTAGCCCAAAGTGCACCTAAGCAGTGGTGACACTAAGGGAAAAACCGCGGTAATCCGGGATCTGTGGGAGGACCGGATTCATCTAAGTTCCCAACTGCCCACGGGCAATTGACTAACATAGGCTGGTGAAGCCTTCATAGCATGTCATATCAAGAGTTCATAACATAATTTCAAATCATGACATACTTGACCATACCATGCATACAAGACATAACATCATAACGAACTTGACAAGACATATGATAACCCGACATAATTGAACTTGTTCTCAATGACAACTCGTACTAATCATGACCAAATTGACATGACTGACTATGCATAGCATAGCCCATGATCTGAAACCAAATTAAACATATTTTACCATAACTAGACAAGACTTGTACTAATCGATTTGGTTGACATATTCTAAATCAAACATATACCAAACTTGACCATATGAACATAATCATATCATGCATGACACAATACATAATATGAAACCAGACTAATCAAAATTTACATGATCCTCACACATGCAATGACAAACTGAACTAGACATACTTAATTACATATACAAGACAATTAACTTAAAACAAGTTTGGCATGAACTAAACAAATTATATTCTGACATAATCAACCATAATTTGACCTAAACAGGTTCTAAAAGGTATAATTTGATGACCCATGAGTTTTTCCAAATCTCCACATAATTATATTTCAATTCTAGGTCCATTCTAGCACATAATCATATACATAAATAACATATGGTCAAATCTCATAAAATTTATTTCTACCCATCCAGAATCATGCTAAACATGTTCCATAATATACAAAATACTAATTTCAGGTTTCTGATTTCAAAGATTTTGAGAATCTCATTAAGCATAAGTTCAAAGTCAAAATCTAGACAACTTAAGGTCCATAAACTAAATCATGCATATTTTCTTATCCAAATGAGCTCAAATACATAGACAAGCTTGAGAAACCTACCTGGAAGCTCTTGCGAATTTTCCTGATTTTTCTGAATTTTTCTGCTATTTTCTTAGCTTAACTCTGATTTCTGGAATTAATAAATCTAATAATCCCAAAAGGCCGAACCGGCGTTGAATATTGTGAAAACTAAGTTTTAAACTGTCTTTTAGTTTGATTATTCTATTAGTATATTGTGAAAACAGGCCCAAGAGTAATTGCATATTCAAGATAACAGTGAAATTGATCTTATATTTATGTAAGTAAGGCGACTCAGGGAGCACTCAACAGCAATCAAGTAATTAATCACACCAGAGACAACAAATTTTTACATGGTTTGGCATGGCTAGTTACTTTCATACATTTATGGATAAAGTGTAGAGAACCACTATAAAAATAGTATAAATAGATGCCCAGATCTGACACCGATAGCAGTGATTTTCTAATGTCTTCTCCGGATAGTACCATAAAAATAGAAGAGCACCGGAAGATGAGAAGACCTAGATTGGTATAGACGGAGCACTCTCTCCAACTTGACTAGAATAGTTTTGACTATTATATATACATGTTTGACCCAGAAGATTATCCTCATATTTATAGAGGAGAAATGCTAGCTGTAGAATAATTATAAAATGAAGGGTGGCTCTCTGATCCATCCTTATTTGCACCATTTTCTTCGCCTTTGACGTGGTCAAATCTGTAATATTTTTCTATTTATAAATATTACTCTCTTAAGAATTGTTTGGTAAATATTTAATTTGAAAATAAATCAAATTTATCTCCAAATTTTAGAAGTTAAACTAAGTTTATACTTTAAATAATCTGGTACCAAACAGTGTCCTCGTAGACTATGCTCCTTTCTTTGGGACTATGACACTTTAATAGGTAACTACAGACGTTACCAATAAGTTAAAAGGGTCTGTTTGGTTCTACCTATGAACACTTATGGGGTGTTTGGTTGCACGATAATTGAGGTTTTTATTTTAATTTTTAAAAATTGTAAGAAAACTTGTTAAAAGAGGTGTTTGACAACCATGACAATTTTATGTTTTGAAAGTGATTTTCTTCTTAAACAAAAAAAGAGGGTCACACCTCTTTCTTTTTTCTTGTGGTCCCCCACTTTATTTGGTCATGTGCGGTGGTTACTCTTTTTTGTAATCACATCCCTCCAAACATGATAATTTTATGTTATGAGTTGGTTTACTTTTTATTTTAATACAATTTTTTATCGTGAAAGTGTACAAAAAATTATCATGCAACCAAACACCCCATTATCATCAAACAACTTTTCAAAAAAATTGAAATCATTTATATCCATTATTTGGTTGTTAGTATGTCACTTTCCATGAAAATATTATTTGCTTGTAAATAAATTTTGTGAAAAAAAAATTAGTCGTTTATTTATATGCAAGTAATTATATCAAATAAATGCAAAATTTCTTATTATTAAGAAGTTGAAAAAACATGAAAACTTGTGTTGATACAAACATTATCCCCTTTATAGAATCATTTTTGTATGATTGGAATAGGTTCCAACATCTGTTTTTGATAATATTATGCAGCAAGAGATGTTCTTATTAAATATCAATCTATGAAAAATAATTTACGATAAAATAATGCACACTAGAAACGTATCTAATTCGTGCTCCTCGTTCTCTTTCTCACAGCTCCGAAGCCAAGGATATAGAAAATGGCGTAGGTAGGATATGTGAGAAGTGAAGCAACTCTTTTATGAGAGTGTGGGAGGTTAGGAGAGGGTGGAGGGAACACCATCATCCCTCTCACAAACAAACGTAAATCCTACTAAATTTAATGATGATTTAATTTGAATTGATCTAACTATCCAATGAGACCCACATTTGTTTGTAAGGGGGTTGAGAGTGTTCTCTCTCCCCCCCCCCTCCTCTTTTATTGGGATGTCATTAAGTTCAAGATCAATGGAAAAATATATCCATCGGCTCCCAGATCTCCAATGTCACGACCCGGAAAATACAAATACACAGCAGAATAAATCACGAAATCGGGACAGTTTAGGAGAACAAGTTAAATCCACATCACATCATCAATCCTGACAAATTAAAACAACCTGTAACGTTCCGATTAAACTCAAACTCTACGAAATACCATAAGTAACCACAACCAAACAACTAAGAAAGACTCAACACATAATCCAACCAACATCTATAAAATCAAACCAAGCAAATACCTAACCAATATCAGAAGGGAAACTCAAACAACCTAAAAGATATATGGTGATCACTCGTTACCAAACTCCTCGTCCTCAGGGTCCTTGAGCGGCTTTGGATCACCTCCAACGTCCTCCTCGTAATCCTCTTCAAAGTCCTCCTTAGGAAGAGGCTCCTCGAAATTAGCTGAAAAGTTAATAACGGGAAAGGGTGAGTCACCAATGACTCAGTAGGTCTCACACCCGCACTACCCTACTATACTAGTGATTTCTATTGATATAAAATACATATTAAGCCTAAAAATCAAATTATAATACATAGGATTTAAGCTAATTATATATCTTCAATTAAGTGATTACAATATCATTTTACTACCCCATATGATAACATGACTCTATATGCACTAAAATCAACATATCCTGCACATTAGACTACTCTAGGTATTCTCATAACACACATACACCTAACATAAAACCAAAAACACAACTAGACCACAAATATCTATGCCAAAATGCACAACTAAACACCTGTCTGAAAAAATATCATGCTCCATTTAAATAATGTAGCCACGTCACAAAACTAGCACCAGATTTACCATATAGTAGGAAGTAATATATAGTAACTAAATCCCATAGTACCCCTAGGCAATGGAGTACTTAGGATAAACTGCAGTATCTAGGATCAAAGGATGCTCCAGATTCAACTAATCTCCGCTGCTCACGTGCCACTAACATAGTCTGGTGAAGTAAATTTCCATCACAATGCAGCTCACTGCATTAACCACATTTCACACAATGCAAGCATATAAATAACTCAGACAGTAATCATGAACATGAAATTGGCAATCAAAACATGAAATGCATAGATGAACACCCATGGTTCTATGCACCACATATTTACATTCCACACCACAATCTAGAACAAACTAGAGTCATTCATGTAAGAAATCGTCCATAAAAATTTGGTGCAGCGGAAGCGATGATTCCTATGGGTTCCTTTAGAATCCGACTCAATCAGAACCAAACGACGAAAATAAAAATAGAAGCTCAAATCGGGTTCGAATATACCTGATAGGGATTCATATAATCCCATGGAGAGGAAGAAGATGAGCTTCTTAAGCTCTTCAAGCTTTTCAAGTGTCCGGTCTCCAGCAGTATCCACACGAACTTCATCCACAGCAGGTTCTCCCTTCGTGCCGGCCTCGAGAACTCTTCCCAAACGGAGCTCCATCGACCATGGACACCTTCTAGAGAGAGCAGGAGGTATGGAGGAGGATAGGGATGTGGTTTTCACCCTTGGCTTGATGGGGTTTGGTTGAAACCATTAGTATTTATAGAGAATTATGAAATTTTTCATAAAAACCCAAAATCTCTACAAATAACGCCCTTGCCTCTGTACTTGTGGGGCATACATTTCTATCAATTCAATAATAAGATGTATCTAAATAGGATCATGCAAGCTACAACCTAAACATATCAATCACATGCTTAAACAGAACTATCTATTACATAAAAGAAAATAAACTAAACTCTAACACCACTATGCCTAAACCTTACATCGGCTTTTTATTAAATCGGGATATACATGTTTAAGATTTACCGTGATGCAAACATGCTAGACTAACTAGGTTTAAACATATAAAAAGCTATCATGATGACTAACATACATGAATAACTAAATTAATCTAAACATGCACGGTTTAAACAGGTTAATCTAACTCTATCTAATCATGCTAATAAATTAAAACAACCCACTAATTACAATCTATTAATCAAGATGATCTAAACATAATTTTTACGATTTAATCAAGTATATTAGAGTGTTAAGAATAGCCGAGACGCCTACCTTTACGGCGACAACGAACGACGCACAGAATTTCAAGGAAAGCAAATCGGGTGACGAAACTACCGCAGTCACGAAGGCGACGAAAAATCGAGCTGGATAAACGATCCTACAATCTGTTGGAAGAAGGAGAAAACATAACATAGAGAGGTTAAGAGAGGGGCGATAGGAGAGAGAACGATAGGAGAGAGGAAGAGAGGTACCACGGAGTGCTTGGCGCATGGCGGCACACACGTTGCGCGGGTGGGCGGTGCAGGCGGGCGCATGGCGCGTGCAGGCGACGGGCAGTCAACAGGGAGACGGCGTCGGCCTGAGCGGCCGAAGGCGGATGGCGGTCAACGGGGAGATGCAGGCGGTGCAGGCGGGCGGCGATGACACGGCGGTCGCGGGCAGCAGGACACGCGGCGGGTCATGGCGGCGCAGGCGAGCGCAGTCGCACGGGCGGCCGAGTGCAGGTGGGCGGCGCGCGGGGCCGACATGCGGAAGGTAGCGGCAGGCGGCCGCTGTCACGCCCCGGATTTTCCTAACACGCAGCGGAATTAATCCTGTAACACGACCGGGGAAAATAACCCTTAAACTACGTCGGTTTAGAAAAAAATTGACGACTAACCCAGGATCCAATACATAATCAAATAATTCAATAAACTGAAATCATACCACGATACACCAATTCATATACCAGTCAAAAAGAATACCTAATGACCTTCCAAATAATCCCTCGAGAACCAGATCACCACGCTTCTGCTGCGCTCAACCTGATTACCTGAAAATTGTTAAAAGATTTGGGATGAGTCACACCGACTCAGTGGACACCCCTTCATCCGCCAAATCGGATAATAAATGAACCTAAATGATAATTATATAAATACCCAGTGCTACTCTTGTTCTATATATGTATAGAACTAAACAATATAATATTTATCTGGCTTATCCACATTTTTGATAAACAACCAACCACTAACTATACAGACCCAATCGGCACCTATATGTAGGCACCCGGATGAGCTGGCTCGGCTCGCGCGTGCGTCGGTGAGGGAGAGAGAAGAAGAGAAGGAGCGTGTGTAGTGTAAGGTGAAGTGTGTGGTCGCCAGGAGCCGAAGGCTCCAAAATGTGATTGAGTATTAAGCAAATGAACTAGAAGAAGAGAGAGTTTGACCGTCGTACCTTGGGGATGTAAACATGGGGAGATTGTTAGGTTCTAACTTCTCCTTTCTCGGCTGACCGAGAAGGGAGAGCTTCAGGGAGTTCTTTCACCTACGATTGGATTGAAGCTTCACTCCGGTCGATCTACCTAAGAATGTGCTGCACAAAACATGAAGAAAGACAAATGAAAATCATTAGCTCTGGCGCAAGTATAGCAACAT
Source organism: Cryptocoryne crispatula var. balansae (assembly GCA_036172225.1). Classification (NCBI taxonomy): domain Eukaryota; kingdom Viridiplantae; phylum Streptophyta; class Magnoliopsida; order Alismatales; family Araceae; genus Cryptocoryne; species Cryptocoryne crispatula. The sequence continues at coordinate 23,398,642 of CM069920.1, forward strand.
GCTTGAGAATGACTCTGAATCATGCAAAAGGGGATGACCTAACCGGATCGGGACGGAATCCCAACCCCTATTTTTGGTAGGTTTTTAAACATATATGAGATGCAAAATGATCTAAGACATGCCAAATAACATGATGAACAGTGCTAAGACGAAAAAGGAAGACAAAAACTCGATTAAACGGCGATCGGACTCTGAAAATGACAAAAGGAGCTTTTGCCCTCCTGGTGCCCTGTATATAGGGCGCTAGCTGCAGGTGCCCCCCTTATAGGGCGCGTTGACCAGGGTCAAAGCGCCCCGTATACGGGGCACTAAGTCTGGCTCGAACAGATTTTCTTCCCCTCTTCGCAATGCCGCTTCGGAGTGCTGGGCGGCTTCTGGGACGAAGTAGGGACTCTTCCTTGTAGACAATACTCAAATGAAGCCAATGGAAGGTGGTTTGGATGCTGGATAAAAGAGAAGAGACGGATAGAAGCTCTCAAAGTTGGAGAAAAAACATGTTTCTGGGTGACAAAAATAGAAGGTTTTTTGGGTTTTTGGTGGACGATTTTGGATCGGTTTGGAGGCTTATGGGGGGGTGAAAATGGCTTAGAAACGTGGTGTTGGATGAGCTCTAGGGTGGCACGAAGTTGGGACCTCCTCCAAGCTCCAAATGAAGGTCTATTTATAGCTCAAAAGAGGGCACTTTGGCCATTTTCGAAAAATAGTGCCACGCGGCATAGCGCCCTGTATATGGGGCACCAGCATCATGAGGTCTGTCAGGTCGACAAGACGAGTCGCTGCGTGGGGTCAAATCAGCCGGTCGAATCGATTTGATTTGGTTCCAGGCGCCTTGTGTATAGGGCGCCTGGTGCCCTATATACAGGGCGCCTGGTGCCCTATATACAGGGAGCGAGGTGCCCTGTTTATAGGGCGCCTGGTGCCCTATATACATAGCGCCAGGTGCCCTATACACGGGGTGTTTGGCTCGGCTGATTGCTCTATTGATCCCCTTCGGAACGTGCCAAAAACTTGATCCGTCCGGAAAACACGATCTGCTTTAAATATTCTACATGAAAACAAGAATTTAAACTCTCCAACTGGGCCAAAATTGCGTGTCTACACTATAAATATCAAAAGAATAATCTAACCAGAAATGATAAGGTATGCACGAATATTTATTACCAACCTATATGATGAAACTATACACAAATGAGACACCATGGATATTATGCAACATGACTTGGTTAAGATAATCTAATGCACATCTAATGACCATATACACTAATCATGCCATAAATGCACCTATCCTCTAATATAATATCACGTCTTTTTCTTTTTGGCAAGGAATGCGTCGTCTTGCAATCTCAACTAGCTACCACTAGATCTATCATATATAGTAGTAATATATAGTAAAATGAAGTCCCCTAGTGCACCAAGGCAGTGGTGGAACTTAGGACAAACCGCGGTATCCGGGATCGAAGGATGCACCGGACTGTTCTAATCCCCGCTGCCCACGGGCCACGACTAACTAGTCTGGTGTAGCTTAGTCTTCCATTTCAACTAATGCACACATGCATTCATTCCAATCATGGCATGCCATGTCATGCCATACCACTTGCTATGCAAATAAGATAATTAACATGAATATGTGCAACTAATGCATTTAACCATCTATAAATAGAAATGCACATTTACTTGACAAAACATTCTACATGTCAAAAAGACACTCTATCTATAATGCTAAACAAATGCATTTAACACCTGCATGCATGAAATATGCTGACATAAACATATATACCCAATTAAATAATCAGCAATATGAGATATTAATATGGAGTTTACAAGAAATCTAATTTTCTAAATGATTTAAAACTCTAACTAGTTTAATCAACTTGCAATCATAAATATTAACATGGACCCAATCTAGTTAATAAACAAGGAAATATCAAATTCACAAATTATTAAATTTAAATTCTAAAGCACATGGTAATTAATAATTAGAATCAATTGATTTAATAAAATCAATACTATATAACATGCAACTACCAAATTAAATATGACGTCTAAATATGAATAATCACCGCATCCAATATCCACCAATATATTTAAATTAATATCTAAAGGCGGTTGGTAAATTTTAAATATTTAAAATTTAATAATATTAGACGCGTCCGAGATGCCTACCTGAACGACGCTAGAAGGAGGGACACAGGGTGCTAAGGTGCTGGCCCACGGCGCTTGACAACAGTGGTCGGACGACGGTCGAACGGCGCTGGTGCGGCGCTACCGCAAGGCTGCTTCGTGATCAACGCCAAGTCAAGAAGGGGAAGCGGGACAGCCACATGGGTCCCGGTTGAGAGGGCTGGACGACGACAGGCACAAGTTAGGGAGAGAAAAAGAGAGCAGAGCAATGCGGGCACGATGGGGACGGTTGGATGGCAGCTCTCATAGGCAGAGCCGCGGCGGGGTGAGCTACAGGGCATAGACATGAGCATGCGTTGGAGGCGCACAATCGAGCGGGGCACAAGTGCGATGGAGTCGACGAGAGAGAGAGAGCCGAGGGGAAAAGAGAAGAGAGGGCGCGATGCTGCGCGCCGTGCTCGACAATGCACCGGCCACGCACACGGGGGCTGCTGGAGAAACAGAGGAGAGAGAGAGAGAGAGAGAGAGAGAGAGAGAGAGAGAGAGAGAGAGAGAGAACAGAGAGGGAGAGAGCAACGAGGGTGCGGCGGTGACTGCAGGAAAGAGAGAGGGAGACGAGGGGGAGAGCAGGGGAGCGGCGGCTGCGACTGTGGCGGAGACGACGATGGAAGAAGAAGAAGATAAGAGAGAGAGCTAGCCCAGGCGATGATGGCGGAGACAAGAGCTGATCGGGGGAGGGGTGCCGTGTTCGCGCGGGGTGCACACGACGAAGAGAGAGAGGAGAGCGTGAGAGACGAAGGCCGAGGACGAGCTTGCCACGTCGAGGAAATGGCGAGGCGGGGCGAAGCACTACGGGTGTGCGTATGCGTGGGCGATGGCATCCGAGTGTGCAAGCGCAGGGAGAGGGAGAGAGCGAACACGGAAGGGAGAGAGCGAGAGCCTGGGGGAGAGAGAGAGGGGGTCGTGGAGCAGGGGGAGGCACCTAGTGCCGTGCCCAGCGACAGCGATGGCGGCAATGACTCGCGGCGGCGAGGCGGCGGCGGCGACGGAGCGGCTGGGTTGTTGCGGTGCTGCGCTCGCGTGGGGTGTACACCGTGGAGAGAGAGAGACGAGGGGGGGAGGAGGTGCGGCGATGCCATGGCGACGGCGCTTCGGCACCGCAGTCGCGCGCAGGGGGGGCGGAGATGAAACAGAGGGGGAGAAGGAAGAGAGTAATAGAGGGCGGGAGAGAGGGAGACGACGAGCGGGGCGTCTCGCGGCTGCACCGCGTTTACGCGGGCACGACGACGAAAGAGAGAGGAGAGCAGGGGGGCGAACGGTGATGGCGGCGGGGGGGTGGCCGCGAGAGGGGAGAGAAAGAGAGAGATGGGGCCGGGTAAGGGTGTAAACAGGTCAACTTTAGACCTGATCCGTATGGATCCAAACCCAAGTACTTTAGCATAGATCCATATTCAAACCCAAATCCGAAGCAACTACACCAACGAACTCGGATCGAAATCCAGCTTCGAAAATAGAATTCGGATTTGGGTCCATACCGCAAACCCGAGGATACTATGCAACCAAGCTCTCCTCTCTGACGGTAGTAGTAGCATCTCCGAGGACTCTCCTCCTAATGGTCAAGGGCCAAATGCGGAAACTGATGTCATCTCCCCTTTTGACAACCTCAGCAACGGGGAGCCACAGAAAGAGCACTCGCATGGTGATCCCCTTCAGCTACCTGATCGCCGGGGCCGCCTCGTTGTCGTCCTCCAGCCTCCCTGTGATCCTCCTCCAACAGTGGAGCAGGTACCAGTCCGTCTTGAAGACACAGTCGTTGTAGCTGCCCTGGTACGCCTCAAAGGCGCTGTCTTTCGTCAGCAGGTACAACTTCACCCCCTCCGGCAGGATCCCCCTCGATAAGCCATGGCCCGTGGCGCTCCAGCACGTCGTAGACAGTGGGTGCGTTGCTGGCTAGTGCCGCCGCGTGCACCACTCCAGCGCCATCCCCCGCCCTTCCGCCGCCGCCGCCACCCCCTCCCTGCCCCCCTTGCCACCCACAGGTACGGCCGCCCGCTCTCCTCCAGCGCCTTCGAGATCTCCTCCCGCTGCCGGATCGACAGCACGGTGAAGCACCCGAAGGAGAGGTACACCACCGACCCCGCCGCCTGCACGTCCAGCCAGCCCTTGTAGCTCTCCTCGGCTCCGCTGTCGATCAGGTCGCTGTCGAAGGCGGTGTCCCGCTCGTTGACCCCGTCCGTGTATGCCGACGGGAGGACGAGTCCCACGGGGACGAGCTCCACCGAGTCCAGGGCCCGGAGCTGCTCACGCTCCAGCGCTTCGAAGGTGTTGACGAGAACTCTGATCGCTCTCGGCCTCGGCAGTTGGGAGGGGGGGCCCGGCCGATCGGATCCTCGGCGGAGCATCTGGTCGTCCAGGCGCCGGAAGAGCTCCTCCAGTGCGGGGAAGAAGACGAGGTCATCGCGGGAGGTGGAAGTGAGCAGCGAAGGAAGGTCGCGGATGCGCATGGTGGGCAGCCCCGGCAGCTCGACGGGGCAGGAGGGGTCGTCGCGGCGGGAGGCGATGAGGTCGGCTTGGCCGTGGAAGTAGTGGTAGTAGACGCTGAAGACGGTGGGGGGTGGCAGCCGAACAAAGGGCATACTTTACTCACCTCGACAGTGTTGCTCCTCTTGTCGGACGCACATGTCCCGCTCGTCGACCCCGTCCGTGTATGCCGATGGGAGGATGAGTCCCACGGGGACGAGCTCCACCGAGTCCAAGGCCCGGAGCTGCTCACGCTCCAGCGCTTCGAAGATGTTGACGAGAACTCTGATCGCTCTCGGCCTCGCCAGCTGGGAGGGGGGGCCCGGCCGATCGGACCCTCGGCGGAGCATCTGGTCGTCCAGGCGCCGGAAGAGCTCCTCCAGTGTGGGGAAGAAGACCAGGTCATCGCGGGAGGTGGAAGTGAGCAGCGAAGGAAGGTCGCGGATGCGCATGGTGGGCAGCCCCGGCAGCTCGACGGGGCAGGAGGGGTCGTCGCGGCGGGAGGCGATGAGGTCGGCGTGGCCGTGGAAGTAGTGGTAGTAGACGCCGAAGACAGTGGGGGGCGGCAGCCGAACAGAGGGCATACTTTACTCACCTCGACAGTGTTGCTCCTCTTGTCGGACGCACGTACGGATTTACGGGAAACCCGAAATCTGAATATGGAATTAACACGAAAACCCATTGGGTTTTATCCAGCAAATGGGGAGTCCGAAATCAGCCAAGCACCTTCTTGGGTTTGCTGTTAAATAGTAAAACCCGCTAAATTTCTCACATCTGAATCGGATTTTAAGATTCCTCATATCCATTTACACCTCTAGGGTCGGGTTGCCGTAGGCGCGCGGCGCGAGTGGGGGGGGGGAGAAGGGGAGCGGCACCAGCGGGAAGGTTCTAGTGGGGGGGGGGCTAAGGCGGTGGCGAGGCAGTGAGATTTTTGATTTTTTTAAAAAAAACAGGATATTACATTCACTACCCCTTAAAATAAATTTCGTCCTCGAAATTTCTAATCAAGACTTCCCGAAAAAGATAAGTATAAGAATATCTACACCCTCTCCATATAATCTATCTATTCCTCTATCTTATTTCTAATCTAACTAACCAAATATCCATTTGATCAATCTACCTATCTATGATAATCATCATTCTATCTATCAAACTTTTTTGCCTATTCCTTTATCTGTCACGCCCCGGATTTAATCCTGCACAGCGGAACATAATCCGACGACGTAACTAGGGAAAATAACCCCAGAATGTATATCGATTTGGAACAAATGAGACTAATATCACAATTCCCAAGATTCCTTCTAATATATCATGCAAATAATACAATCAAATAAAACATATACCAATCTATGACATAAAGATCATCTAATTGTCTTCTCGAGAATCGATCCACCACGCTTCCGCTGCGCTAAACCTGATTACCTGAAAAAACTTTGATAAGAGGATTGGGATGAGTACGACGACTCAGTAGACACCCCATCATCCGCCAAATCGGATAGATAGAAGGCCCTAGATGTTAATTAAATAGGTACCCAGACCTACACCAATTATATGAAAATATAGGCTACTCAATACATTAGATATATGACTTAATCCATGTGTTTTACACCACCCACCAAAGCCTATAATCACACCGACCAGCACCTATATGCATCATAACATGATCTAGAAAGATGGTATGAACATATGCATAGACACCTACTATATGCTCCATTTGATGATATACTACAAATGAGACACACCATATATACACCATGCTACTAATCTTCATACTTGACAAAATAAAATACATTACTAGACCATCTATACCATACCATGCAAAATACATCTATCCTCTAACAAGAATCACATTCACACATATGCACCTATCCTCTAATAGATGCACATATCTTGTTCACAGATCTCCATTAGCAAGGAATGCGTCGTCTTGCCATCTCAACCAGCTACCACCAGATCTATCATATATAAATACCATATACTAATCGAAATCCCATAGTGCACCTAGGCAGTGGTGGCACGTAGGATGCCCGCGGGATCTGGGATCGAAGGATGCACCAGACAGTTCTAACCCCTCGCTGCCCTCGAGTCACGACTAACTAGTCTGGTGTAGCTCAGTTTTCCATTCACAGTTTCAATGCATCATGCATCCACCTCAATCATGCCGTGCCATGATCACATTTATAAGACAAATGACATACGCCATATCATGCTATGACAAATATACCATCAATGCAAATACCATGACCAACTACACCTAAACAATATGTTCATGATGCTAGAACCATAAAATGACAATAATACATATGAGCTAGTATGATACCATCACAGACTCTCAATCAAAAAATGATATGAACAGACCCAATTGTAGATACGCGAATTCGGCCCAGTTACAGGAAGAACAATCTCATTTCTATAGGTAACACTTGTTTTCTCCCAATTAGAGAGGTCGATTCGACATAAAAATAACCAAATTTCAGGAAATCTTGAGGCGTCCCGACGCCGCGACGCCTGGCGTCGCGACATCAGAGCGCCTGGAATTTCCCGCCTTTTCACCCTTTTATCCGGCCGGACGACCACCGTACCCAGAGGCGTACAAAAGTACAAGCGCTCCTCTGCCGGAGCGCCTGCAATCCCGCGCGTGACAGCCGACTTTTCAGACGGTCAGCAATGCGTTGTCGAAATCGTACTGGGGACCCAGGCGCTCCGCCGTCGGAGCACCTGGATTCCCGCCTGACAACTGTCACCACAGGCTCCGCGTGCGCCGAAATTACAGTCTGACAGCCGCACGTCGTAGGTGCTCCCCTGTCAGAGCGCCAGGATTTCCGCTGACAACCGCCGCCTGACATGCAGGGTGGTAGGTGGGGACAGGTATGGTCGGACGTGCTGATCCGCCGACTTGTCGGCGGATTTGCAGGCGCTCCCACGTCGCGACGCCAGACGTCCTCAGGTCAGAGCGCTAGGGTCACTTTTGCGCACCTATAAAAGGGGGCCCTTCCCCCACATTTAAGAGGTTCCAAGCTCCCAAGAGAGAGAGTCTAAGGAGCAGAGAGAGGGATTCCCAGAGCCTTAACTCCCAAGAATTTTCTTGAGCCTCCCCAACACCCTTCCACCACCTTCCAACCCCCATTAGAGTCTACCATCCCACCCCCAAGCTTATCCATCCTCCATTACACCTCTTCCACCCCGTTCATTCAATACCACTCAAAACCAATCAAGACACCCGCCATCATACCATTAAAGGCCATTGCAAACCATACGACGAGCGCCAAGGAATCTCCAAAGCAGGCTAGGAATCCGATCCTGCATCATTGGAACCGGGAGAAGATTGCATTGAAGACTGTTGCAGAGGACTGAAGCGCTCCATCGACGCGACGCCAGGCGACCTGTTGTTGGAGCTCCTGCAATTTCCAGAAGCCAGAAGCGCCGGGCTTCTCTACGATCTTCTTCCTTACCCTACCTCTTTCTTTCTTATTCATTTGTGTTGCATCATGCATGTTGCATTAGTATGGTATAACACATCTTAGCCTTAGGTCATTTAGATTCTCCCTTGAGAGGGGTTAGGAGCTAGTCCTAATCCGGTTCGTTCAACCCCTTTTGCCATTATTTTTTTCTTTCTTATGAATAGTTAATACCCTATCTTTAGTCCTAATCGTTGTGCTTTCATCCACGTTTCCTTTCAGGCAAGCGAGTTTCTTCAAGGCTCTCCTTCCCCGGCCGGCCGAGGAAGGAGAAGATAGAACCCCCGCAATCTCCCAGTTCAATCGAGGTAACCGGTCATCCTCATTTCCTTTACTAGTTTATCTCTTTCATTTCTATCATCGGAGCCTCTCGGCTCCTGGCGACCACACCATCCCTTCCTCTTTCATTTTGATAGGCCAAGTTAGTGTTGGTAATGCCACTTGTTATCTGATCTTCTTTCCCCTCGATTCTCCTCACGACCCGGGCCGGTCCTTCGATGCCCAAGTGACATCAAGGGCCGAGTAGTCCGGGGATCAAGGTGAGTGCGGAGAAGGAAAGAAGGAAGAGAAACGAGGTAATAGATCGGTTCGTCGGAATTATCCGCGACCGTATCTAATGGCGTGATTAACACTAACCCACCCTATCAAGACCGTGAAGAAGGAAGCACACACTAAAAACACCACGAGGACACGTGTCTCCTCCTTCCCCCTTTCCTTCCTCTCTCCCGGCGTCCACATCCTTTGGCGACCACGGTGGGACCTCTAAAGCTAAGGGAAAGTCGCTTGCTATATTTCTTTGAATGAAAGCCCCTTTCATCAAGTAAGTCTTCTATTCACTCTCTTTATCTCCACGTTTATTCGTATTTAGTTGTTTTCCCTTTAAAGTTGGAACCTCTCTTGCTCACCGCGTGGGTCCCAACTCCTTGGCTCCCGCGTGAGCCACCTCTCATCTCCCCACTCACCGCGTGAGTGGTACACTATCGGCCCCCACGTGGCCATCTCTTTCTGTTAGTCCTACCAAAGGGGCACCAGCTGCTTCCCTTTGCTAGGACATTTGCAAACCGAGCTCCGCGAGCTCAAAACCTCTACAAGCATCGACTCCCGCGCGAGTCAACTCCACTTTTAGTACCTTTTCATCTAAAAAAAAAGGGCATTGTCATTTACTGCTTTCTCAGCATCATATCACTTTTATGTCCCCGCGGGACCCCTGGCTTTCTGACTTTTCTTAAAATTTGCTGATTCACCTTAAAAGCGTCCTGATACCGCGACGCCTGGCGGCGCGGTACCGGAGCACCTGCAATTATCCGAAACTGCTTTTAGTTCCTACTTTCTGTTTCACTTCCAACCCTTATCGCTCTTACTACCCTTTAATTTTCAGCATGCAAACCTGTCTTAGTGTTTAAATCTCTTTGTGCACCATCATCTTTTAAGCTTCTTTGTACTTCTCTCACGTTGTGTTGCTTTTATTTTATTGTTGCTTGCTTCTTTATCCTTGCCCATTCCCTTGCATTAGCTTGCATCGAGGTACCGGTTCCATCCGGCCTCGTAGGTCATCCGAGAAGGGGGCTCGCTCTCCTCCCAAAGCCATACACATCCAAAACACCATTCTTGGTGGATCTCGACTTCTCTTCCGGGGATTCCCTCTCGGTTGACTAAGTTGGTTTCCGCCAAGGCCTCCGTAAGTCCCCAGACGTGAAGGATTCCCTCTTCACCGATTGGGCTGGTTGTACCATTTCCCCAAAACCCGAAGTTTACCCATTACCTATCCGTGTGAGAAATCGTTCCACCTTACGTTGCTCGGCGTTGTGTGAGCATAGGGTCCCACCCATTTATTTGAGTGGACAATACTTTGCTAAACAAGCCACTAATCTAAGGTTGGAACAAAAAAAAAAAATTTGCGCTAAGCATTCCAAGTCTTTGCTTTAACTTGTTTGTGTAAGCAAAGAGAAAAGAAAAGGAAGGAGGAGACTCTCTCCTACAAAAAAAAAAATCTAAAAGTCACCGAAAGAAGTTGTTCCTTTAAGGTAAAAAACTTCTCTGATCACGACAATCAAAGAAAATAACCTCTAAGAAGCAATCCAAAAAAATCTTTGTCAAAGAAAACTTTGCTTTCGGATAAAAACTTGTCTTCTAGAATTAAACAACTTAAAAAGAAAAAAATCTGCTCAAAAGAAAACACCCAAAAGGAAACTTTGTCTTTCTTTGCTTTATGCCTGTGTCGCTCAGGTCCGGACGAGTTATCATGGATCAACACTGCGAGCAAGCAGAGTATGAACATGCCTACTTTGGGGCAGAAGGCGAGCCGTCACTCCTTCCCGACGCTGTCTATGCCGTTAACGAACCGGAGCCCCCGCTGAGCCGGATCAAGTTTCTCCTCCACCCAACCCGGGTTCCCTTTGGGAGGCATTCTCTCATGCCGACCCCACCCAACTTCAAGCCATAGAGGCTATTCTCAAGGGCAAGTCACCCGCCGATCATGACCCTCTCACCGGCGGTTTACGTGTTTCTACCCCTCGTTCAGTAGCACGTCGACCGATGCGGCCGCCCAAGGCCATTCTTATACCGGGCCATCGCCCCCAAACTCCCCTCATCCGGTGGCTATCCTAAACCACCCGGATCCAAATTTGGCCGCACCATCACGGCCACCAGTCTTCTCTTCTAATCATTTCAATCTCCCCCGTCAAGCCGTGTGCCCACCAACCCACATTCCATGTCCGGCTGCTTCGGCCTACTTAGCTCCCCCTCCAGTATATCAAGCACCCCCTCCCCCTCCAATTGTTCGAGAACCCTCTATCGACCAGGCCATGCTGAACCGCCTAAGTCAGATGGAGGAGCAGTACAAAGAAATTCGCCGCCTGGTCGGCACCAAAGTTGCCCCTGAAATATCTCTCCCGTCGCTCCCTACTTTCCATCTTCCTCACTCCGAGATGCCGGTGTTCCGCCGTTACAACGGGTCCGGCAACCCCTTCCTCCATGTCAAAGACTTCCTATACGAATCCGTCACATGGCAGAATGATCCGAGAGCCCTAGCTTTTCTATTTAGAAGATCATTGGAGGGCTCGGCGCTTGAGTGGTTCTATTCACTTGATTCAACGGAGGCCGGTAACTTTGATGTTGTCAAGTCCAAATTTTTGCAGAGATATCAAGACCGAGTTGGAATAGCCTACTCCATCACCGACCTTGTGGCTGAAAAAATGAAGGCGGATGAGGATTTTATCAGGTATGCAGACAGATGGAGGGCCATGGCAGAGAAGCTCACAGATCCAATGTCAGAACAAGAGCAGGTCAAGCTGATCATAATGAATGCAACTCCAGCCATGAAGAACATGCTTGCCCTTCACCATCCCACCTCCATGAGTGAGTTATATGAAAAGGCGCGGTACATCCAGACCCAACTTCGGGATTCACCTATTATGAACTTATTTGATCCCCGACCTCGGGTCACCAAGAAAACCTTTCCTTCCACCTCCGGACCAGTAACTGAGGGAATAGTAAGCCATGAGCATGTTAGCGTTGTGGGAAATCCGCCTAACAATTACCCAAACCAACATAGAAACCCTCCTCCTAACAGAATGCTCCGATCCTCCAGCACCGAGCCTCGACCTCAACTTCTCCCACGGCCTCCCCAATACCAAGTCCAACAATACCGACCCCGTAATCAACAACCCTTGATGCCCCGAGCACCACAACCCAGGGCCCCAGAAACCTACCACCAGGCCCCTCCTCCAGTTGCACACCAACCAAGGAAAACCGGTCCCCGACGAGAGAATTACCCGCCATTGCCTTACTCACTTACAGATATCTTTAATGCCTTGATGGCCGCACAACAGATAGAGCTCCCAAAAGAAAGACCTCGTCCGGCCGAGGCACGGCAAACACCGGACGATATTGCATGTATCACCGATACCCCGGTCACATGATCGAGGATTGTTTTCAATTCGGGGACTACATTCATGATCTTCATGACCAAGGGAGTATTGATCGGGCACAAATGGGGGTATATATTGAATCATTGAAAACACAACGGTCGAGACCGCGAGGGCAGCGGCGACAAGCACAAAGAACAACAACAACAACAACAACTACAACAACAACCGCCACATGATCAGGACCTCGGGATAGTGCGCAATCCTTTGCCAAACCATGCGCCCGCTCCAATGGCAGCACCACCTCGCCATCCCATCAATCCTATCCTAACCCCGGCCGAAGAATCGTCCCGCCGAGGACAAGATTGGCAAATGGACCCGCCTACCGCCTCCTTCCACACATACACCCCTCACCACCCCGATAGGGCCATCTTATCCATTCCCCGTACCTCTCCTAACCTACCACCTATCATTCGTACACCGCCGCGACCCGCGAAGGGTCTACCACCGCGACTCCTCCCCCTTCGGACCAATTATCCGACCCCGTGCGCCACCTCCCTTAGCCACTACACCCCCTACCGCCCATCATTAGACCAACACCCCCGTTAACCAATCCCGTACCCATCATGCCACTAAAAACACCACAACCATCACCCCTCCCCATTCGGCCCATTGGCCCAGTAATGACCCCGCTTAGCCCTATCAATACCCCACCGCCTCCACCTAAGCATACCCGATCCCGCCGTTTAGATCACATACCGGTCCCCATCGAAACATCATCCGCCGGGCCTACACCACCTCTTGCTGCCATCCTACGGAGCGGACGCATGGTCCAACGCGTCTTTCCCCAAGCCGGTGCAACACAAGCAGCCCCGTAGATCGAGGAGGAACCGGTCGAGGAACCGATACCGGGAACTACATATGATCTGCTGAAACACCTTGATAAAACGCCAGCCAGAATTTCTATTTTAGAATTGATCAAACGGTCCAAAGTGCATCAAGAGGTACTTCAGCAGTATTTATAAAAGGTGCTTGTTAGTGAAAGCCTCCCGCCCGAGAGAATCACCGCTGTCTTGGCTCCCCGGAGTGAACATCCAGCCCTAACTTTCACTGATGAGGAGTTGGCAGCCCCTGAAGTCAGGAGGTGTGCATTGTGCTTAACAGTAAACATTCGAGGCACACCGATAGATTCATGCTTGGTGGATACCGGTGCCTCCTTAAACATCATACCTCCCGAAACATTGAATTGTTGCGGCATTTCAGAGACGGAAATCCAACCCTCTCACATCACTGTGACGGCATTCGATAACATGAAGCGGCCCGCTCACGGCACCATTTTTCTTGACATCGAGCTCGGTCCCAAGACAGTCACAGTCGATTTCCATGTGCTGGAGATGGATCCTACCTATCGGGTCATTTTGGGTCGTCCTTATCTCGAAGCATTAGGGGCAGTAGCATCAACTAATCATCAGTGTATCAAGTTCCCTCACAAGGGGCAAATTGTAAAGGTAACCAGTTATGTAACAGTAACACTAGCTACCGGATTACCTAGCCACCGATCTTCACATTAATAGAACCTCCAAGAAAAGAATGGCAGCCAAAGCAAAAGAGGAAAAACACGAGAAGAACCAATAGGGTGGCATATTATGAGAATTCTGGGTATCAAGAGGGCCAAGGATTGGGCAAGTTCTTGCAAGGCATCACGGAACCTATCGGTCCCGCCAACCGACTTACCAAGATTGGCCTGGGATACGATGGGACAATCCAAAATGGCAAAAGGCCCGGACAACGATCGGTGGCGAAGGTCTTGCAAAATACTTTACGAAAGGGGAAGTGATCCAGATTAATGAAGAGGAGCCGGGCTATCTCAATGACATCAACGGTCGTCCACGGAAAAGGCAGAAGGTCGACGAAGGTGAGGATGAATTATTCTTGCCTTTATCATTATTATTTCCAGTCGAGGAAGAAGAATCAAGGAAAGAACCACTTGAGTCGCCAAGGATCAGTAAGCACCTTGACAGTCAAATCTGCTATTCCCCCCTAATCATTCCACGAGGGCCTTCCCTCAACCTCTCATTCTCCGGGGCCGAGTCCCTCTCTCAACTAAGTCTATCCCATGGGCTCCCAATGCCCTTCTATGGCAGGCCCTTCTCGGCCCACGTGAGGAAAGAATTACTCCCGTTCCGCACAATCATCACCATTGGGCCCGAAAGCCCTCTCCATTCTACATTAGTCGGAGCCTTGGCCTCTTTGGCCATTGAGCAAGTTCAATCTGGGTCGGACCGGATGGCCCGCCCGATCCACTAAATCTTCTCCTTCTAGGGTCAACCGACTCATCTCCGATCAAGGAGGATCATAACTCTCTCCGAACCTTTCTCAAACTTTCACATTCCTTTCCCTTCGTAATGAAAATGGTGCCGTAACCCGTCCCGTACATATGGTTGGCACCGCCCGAAAAAACGTCCTTCTCACGACTCGCATCTCGATCGAGGAAACATCCGTCCTTGCCCCCAAGGACCTTCCAACCTCGAAACCGAGTCCTTGAGCGAATTGCTCTATCCTTCACCTCCTGTAAATATCACCCTCCTAATCTCTCCCTTCCATCATCATCTCAATCATTCCCCCTAGGATCGGTGTCCAAGAGATTCCGGGCTAAGGGAAAGAGGGTACCAAATGGGTTTCTGTATCAATTGAGTGACAAGAGTTTAGAATGCGCGAAATTGCCAGGATTTTGGGATAACAATATTCAGTTGGATGAAGTCTTCTATGAGGACGAAGAAAACATGGATCGATCCTTGGGAGTATATGAAGTCGGTTCAGAAAAGGACCTTGATACAAATGAGGAAGAGGATATAGCAGATGCCTATGCTTCAGGCTTGAAGAGATTCGAAGAACCCTTAGCTTCTGCTGATGAGCCTACGAAGGAACTCAATCTCGGAACGTTAGATGATCCAAAAGTTGTCCTCATCAGTGCTAGTTTATCTCCCTCCCAAGAATCAGATTTGATAAGGACTTTACAGGAATACTGGGATACATTTGCATGGACTTATCAAGATATGCCGGGACTAGACAATTCATTGGTCGAACATCGTTTGACACTTAAGGATGGAGCTGTCCCAGTAAAGCAAAGGCTTAGAAGATTCCACCCGAAGTGGCCACGAAAATGAAAGAGGAGGTCGATAAGTTGCATCAAGCCGATTTATTAGAGTCGTCCTTTATCCTCAATGGGTGGCTAATATTGTCCCGGTAATGAAAAAAGATGGCAAAGTCCGCATCCGCATTGATTTTAGAGATTTGAACAAAGCTTGCCCTAAGGATGATTTTCCCCTCCCTCACGTCGATGTGCTTGTTGATAATACGGCCGGTTTTGAAACCCTCTCATTCATGGACGGATATTCCGGGTACAATCAAATTCGGCTAGCAGAAGAGGATCAGGAGAAAACATCCTTCACTACACCTTGCGGAACGTATTGTTATGTCGTCATGCCGTTCGGATTAAAGACCGCAGGAGCTACTTACCGGCAGGGCAATGATGGCAATTTTTCATGATATGATGCATCAATGTGTAGAGGTGTATGTGGATGATTTAGTGGTCAAATCCCGAACCCAAGATGAACATTCTGAGGTTTTAAGAAAGGTTTTGCAGAGAGCTCGAGAATTTAAGCTAAAGATGAACCCGAAGAAGTGCGTGTTCGGTGTAGCATCCGGCAAATTATTGGGTTTCATTGTTAGCAAAAGGGGAATTGAGATTGATCCCAATAAAGCCAAGGCTATCATTGATATGCCCCCACCAAAGAATTTGAAAGAACTTAGGGGGTTGATTGGAAGATTGCAATTTGTCCGCCGGTTCATCTCACAGCATTCTCAAAGGTGTAAGCCTTTTTATGAGTTAACCAGGGCAAAAACAGAATTTAAATGGGATCAGAAGTGCCAGGAGGCTTTTGACGGTTTGAAGAAATACCTTTCTAGCCCTCCTGTACTCCAACCCCCAAATCCAGGCAAGCCTTTGATTTTGTACATCTCAGTTCTGAATGAATCCTTAGGTGCGTATTGGCACAAGTAGACGAGGAAGGGAAAGAACGGGCTGCCTACTATCTTTCTAAAATCTTTGACCCTTGTGAGATGAATTACACCGCCATGGAGAAAACCTGTGTTTCTCTAGTTTGGGTGGTACAAAAACTCAGGCACTATTTTCTCGCTCATGAGGTCAACCTCATCGCCCGAATGAACCCCATCAAATTCCTCCTCGAAAAATCTGTCCTCACTGACCGACTCGCCAGGTGGCAAAGCTTCCTATCCCAATTTGACATCACTTACATCCAACAGAAATCAATCAGAGGGTATGCCATTGCCGAGCATCTGGCTCACCATCCCATCCCTAGCTTTGACCCAGTCCAGCCTGAATTGCCCGACGAAGGGCTCTTTCTTAATTGTTCAACTTACCTGGTTCAACTTTCGATAATCAATACACAACCGTAATGAGCCATCCTTCTTCCTCACAAAAAGCACAGGGGCACCCCAAGGAGAAACACTGGGGCGAATAAAACCCCTATCAAGTAGATCCTGCAACTGCTGCTTCAACTCTTTCAACTCAGCCGGTGCCATTCTGTATGGTGCAATCGATATGGGAGCAGCACCTGGAATAAGGTCAATAGAAAAATCTATATCCCTCACAGGAGGTAAACCAGGCAATTCCTTCCGGAAATACATCCGCAAAATCACAGACTATCTCCACATCTCCAACTTCTTTCCTGCTATCAGCATCACTAACCCTGGTAATGCATGCTAAGTACATCTCACACTGAGACCTCATCCACTTTGAAATTTTCAGGGCAGAAACTAATAACTTGGACTTGGTGTAATCAGGACATTTATAAGAAAAATGCTGACTACCAGGGATCTGAAATGTAACTTTGCTTCTATGACAATCAAGAACAACATGGTGTGATTCTAACCAGTCCATCCCTAGAATGATATCAAAGTCATCCATGTCTAGAACATACAATGCTGCCTGTAAGGTGTTCCCTGATATGATTATCTCACAATGGGGCATAACATGAGTAACTTCTATAGTTCGCCCGGAGGGATCAGTCACTCCGAGAGGGCTACACTCCTCAACTAACAAACCATGGTACTTAAATAAATATGTAGCAAAGCAGAATGACACAAAGGAATTGGTAGCTCCAGAATCAAATAAGACACGTGCATGGAATCCAGAAACGTGTAAGGTACCTTCTGTCGCAGTAGCCACGTGGGGAAGATCTGTGCGCTCCATGGCAAACACCTTTGCCTGAGTGGGACGCTGCTACTGCTGTTGCGGAGCTCTAGGTGCTGTAAACTGCCTCTTCACTGGTCCAGGCCTCTGCTGTGGTGCTGAAGTCTGTGCCTGGAATCTAGGAGGGGCTGGAGCCTGATATGGTGCTACTGCTGCTGAAACCTGCCTTGGCTGAATATGAGGACATCGAGAAACCAGGTGGCCAAACTGGCCACAACCAAAGCATGCACCCTTGCCACGGTAGCACTGTCGACCAGGATGAAAATAACCACACTGACTACACCTTGCTTCCCCTAACTGCTGGTATTGAGATCTAGCGATATCTGGCATTTTTCTCTTGCGATCCATACCCTGTTGCTGGTCCCGAGCTGGAGCTCTGCTAGAAGATGCTGGTGGCCTATAAGGCCCAAGATCCCCTTCCACCCGACAAGCTGCCTCATAAGCTGAGGCCAAAGTGGCCCAAGGGGTGGACATCATTCTGG
This sequence comes from Cryptocoryne crispatula var. balansae, assembly GCA_036172225.1. Classification (NCBI taxonomy): domain Eukaryota; kingdom Viridiplantae; phylum Streptophyta; class Magnoliopsida; order Alismatales; family Araceae; genus Cryptocoryne; species Cryptocoryne crispatula. The sequence goes on from CM069920.1 coordinate 23,416,364, forward strand.
TCCTAATGCCTCCTCTGAGCCCATGCACAAACTTTCTGGCTCGATCAGCTTCATCTTCGCAGATATAAGCAGCATAAGACTCTAGCTCCACGAACTTGTTCTCATACTGCATCACTGTCATCACTCCCTGCTCCAATTGCATGAATTCTTGCTTCTTTGCATGGCGAACATGGGGTGGGATGTATTTGTCTTTGAAGGCCCTGACAAACTCCTCCCAAGTGATCTCAGTCACACGAGCACCTGCAAATTGGGTGCGCAGGGCTGCCTCCCACCACATTGCTGCTGACAACTGTAGCATGTGAGCTGCTAACTTAACCATATCCCCTGGAGGGCACTCAATCACTGTGAAGATCTTCTCTATTTCTCGAATCCAGCTCTCAGCGATCATAGGCTCCATCTCTCCCTTGAATGCAGGTGGATCCATCTTGCGAAACATGTCAATCACGGCACCCAGATGTGGTTCCACCCGAGCCTGGGCATTCTGTGCCATGCCCTGAGCAATCATGGCATTGAAGCCTTGCTGAGCCTGTGTCTGTGCCTGCATGGTCTGAAGAAAACCCTGAAATGCATTGGCCCAATGACCACCATCTGGTGCCTGTCCAGCACCTGCAGCTTGCCCTGAATTAGAAGAACCCTGCAAATTGTTATCCACCACTGGAACATCCTGGGGATCATCATTACCCCTCCTACGATTGTTTCCCCTTCCAGCCATCTCCTGAATAGGCAAAATAACAATTGATAAGTCCAAAAGATCTACACCATCAATCCAAATAGTAATTAACAAATTACTTAACCACAATTCACAACCTAAAATTCCAAACAATCCAACAGATTGTGTTTTTATTATCTTAACCAAACCTTGGCTCTGATACCAACTCCTGTCACGACCCGGAAAACGCAGCGGATTTTTTTTTCCCGGATTATGACAGCGGGATAAAACCCGGAATAGGGAGGTTTGGTAACAAAAACACAATCACCAAACATAACCAAAATTAACATAACTGGTCCAACATCACACCCATCATCCAAAAAGCAAAGCTAGATCAACATCAAATCACAAACTAAACCGTTCACAACTCCAAGATCAAATAACAACACAACATAACTAAAGGTCCAGAATTAAACAATCTAAATAACTCCAATGAGACATCATAAAGTGCTGAAAAATAATGTTATAGTAACTAAGCGACCATCTCAAAGACCAAGAACACGAAAATCAAGCATCTCCAAGGTCGGTGTAATCCTGCTCCACCAATGGCGTGTCTTCCAAGACCGCTTCAGCATTCTCCTCCTCCTCAAGACCTGTTGAAATAATTAAACCACGGGGTGAGTCATAAAAATGACTCAGTAGGCACTCCATCGTCCGCCAGATCGGATAGCCAAAAGGCCCTAGAATGATATTTAAATAAATACCCAGACCTGCACCCCTTTATAAACATATAAGTAAAACTAGTCAATACATTAACGATTGACTTAAATCACATCTTTTACACCACCAACCAGCCTTATGCCCATGATGACCAGCACCTATATGCATTTTGATATGTTCTAAAAAGATTGAATAAACATAGACACCTACATGCATAGACATCTAGTATAGGCTCCACAAGACAATAGATTATAAATGAGACATTTCAAACATACCCTATGCAACACAAAGTGATGAATGACAAAATAAACTACCTCACCAAACCAACTATGCCATACAATGCAAACATGCACCTATCCTTTACAAAAGAAATTACATCGTTTCATATTGGCAAGGAAAGCGTCGTCTTGCCACCTCAACTAGCTAGCACCAGATCTATCATATATAAGTACCATATACTAATCGAAATCCCATAGTGCACCTAGGCGGTGGTGGCACTTAGGATGCCCGCGGGGTGCAGGATCGAAGGATGCACCAGACGGTTCTAACCCCTCGCTGCCCTCGAGTCACGACTAACTAGGCTGGTGTAGCTCAGTTTCCATTCACAGTTTTCAATGCATCATGCATCCACTTAATTATGCCATGCCATAACCAAAATATGCAAGAGATGACATACACCACATCATGCTATAACCAACATGCTACCAATGCAATTGATATGAACAACAACATCTAAATAACCTGTTTATGATACTAGAACCATGAAGTGACAAGCACAACTAAAGACTAACATGATACCATATCCAACACTCAACCAAACATATTGTAAACCACCCAATCGGACTTATCTCTTGGTTAAAAGGTCATAACATAGCCCAAAAATCAGATTTAATATGACTAGTAAAAGACATTAACTAATATGGTTAACTTATCATCACCTGTACAAGGAGAATATCTGAAAAAGGTAACAAGGATTAACTTAATTATATACTAACTGAAAAGGGATATGATCGACTAAGATCTACCAATCAACATGCTATACACGACATATATATAACATCCCATCATGATCCTCAATATGCACCAAGGAGAAAATAACATCATTAAAAGCACTATCTAACTACAACAATTAACACCAACCCGGTTAATCAAATTAGGCCAATTACTACAAGTCATGGAGATTTTTAAAGTATGTGATTTAAATGATAGTAGACACGTCAAGAGTGCCTACCGGAAACCGTGCTGGAGAAATCGGAATTTGGCGACCGAAAAAGATATCGAACGTTGACGACGCAATGTACCGCTTGAACCGGTCGAAAAGGGTTAAATCACACCACTTAGGTTGCTGGAAAAAGAGTATACACAAGAAAAATAATCTGTTGTATCAAGGGAAAATTTAGAAAAATTAATTGAAGAGCATAATGATATGATATGGACAAAGTATAAAAGAAAGAGGGGGATAGGGTAGGAGAGAGGATACTTACGGCGGTTGATAGGGGGGGCGGCGCACGGCGCCGGGAGAGGGCGCACGGCGGCCTGGGGAGGGCGCATAGCGGCGCAGAGGCGGGAGGTCGCGCGGGCGGGTGAGCGCCGGGCACGGGCGTTGACCGGGCGGCGCTGCTGGCCACGCGGGCGGCGGCTGGCCGCGCGAGGCGGGGCGGCCGCGTCATCCGTTGACCGGGGGCGGCTGCCGCGTGTGCACACGCGGACGAGGGCGGCCGCGAGACGGAGGACGGAGCCGCTGACGTCGGCCACGGTGGCAGCGCGGGCGGGTGAGGCGGCTGGCCGCGCGGGGCGCTCGCGGAGAGAGAGACCGCGGCCGATCGCCTGAACAGAGAGAGAGAGAGACGAGGCGACGCACGCAAGAGGAAGAGGCGGCGCACACTCGCGAAGGGAACGAGAGCGACGAGGCAGAAGGGTTTTCAGGGAGGAAAGGAAGGAGGAGGCGGCGGTTTCGTGAGGGAAATACGGCAACGCGGAAAAAATTTGGTAAAAAATGGAAGATAAATGGGGAAGAATTTAAATAACAATAAAACACTCTAAAAATTAAATTAAAATATCTTTAACCTATATAAAAAAAAACACGCACGTTACATTCCATCTATCTATCTATCTATCTACCTTATCTATCTTTCTAACTATCTATCTATCTATCTCCTATCCACAAATCTAATCGTCTATTCCTCATCTAATAACTAATTCCAAACTCTATACCCAATCCAATGATCCATATCGAATTATCGACTCTTTCTAATCCAAACAGATTACATAAACTCGGGCTAGTCAAAATAGACCTTAAGGCCGAGTTCATGCTCTGTTACCAAGCTTAAACATATAATTCTAACCTCAAATATATATAATTCAAACCATCATTCACATTAAAAATCAACAATCCCCAAATGGATCGATTTTGATTTATCCAAACCGACATCTTTTACCCAGGTAGGTAAAAATAGACCTTCTTGCTGGGTTATTGCTCTGATACCAAGCTGTCATGCCCCGGATTTTCCTAACACGCAGCGGAATTAATCTGGCGACACGACCAGGGAAAATAACTTCTAAACTACGTCGGTTTGGAAAAAAATTGACGACTAACCCAGGATCCAATACATAATCAAATAATTCAATAAACTGAAATCATACCACAATACACCAATTCATATACCAGTCAAAAAGAATACCTAATGACCTTCCAAATAATCCCTCGAGAACCAGATCACCACGCTTCTGCTGCGCTCAACCTGATTACCTGAAAATTGTTAAAAGATTTGGGATGAGTCACACCGAATCAGTAGACACCCCTTCATCCGTCGAATCGGATAATAAATGAACATAAATGATAATTATATAAATACCCAGTGCTACTCTTGTTCTATATATGTATAGAACTAAACAATATAATATTTATCTGGCTTATCCACAATTTTGATAAACAACCAACCACTAACTATACAGACCCAATCGGCACCTATAAATATCAAAAGAATAATCTAACCAGAAATGATAAGGTATGCATGAATATTTATTACCAACCTATATGATGAAACTATACACAAATGAGACACCATGGATATTATGCAACATGACTTGGTTAAGATAATCTAATGCACATCTAATGACCATATACACTAGTCATGCCATAAATGCACCTATCCTCTAATATAATATCACTTCTTTTTCTTTTTGGCAAGGAATGCGTCGTCTTGCCATCTCAACTAGCTACCACCAGATCCATCATATATAGCAGTAATATATAGTAAAACGAAGTCCCCTAGTGCACCTAGGCAGTGGTGGCACTTAGGACAAACCGCGGTATCCGGGATCGAAGGATGCATCGGACTGTTCTAATCCCCGCTGCTCACGGGCCACGACTAACTAGTCTGCTGTAGCTCAGTCTTCCATTTCAATTAATGCACACATGCATTCATTCCAATCATGTCATGCCATGTCATGCCATACCACTTGCTATGCAAATAAGATAATTAACATGAATATGTGCAACTAATGCATTTAACCATCTATAAATAGAAATGCACATTTACTTGACAAAACATATCTACATGTCAAAAAGACACTCTATCTATAATGCTAATCAAATGCATTTAACACCTGCATGCATGAAATATGCTGACATAAACATATATACCCAATTAAATAATCAGAAATATGAGATATTAATATGGAGTTTACAAGAAATCTAATTTTCTAAATGATTTAAAACTCTAACTAATTTAATCAACTTGTAATCATAAATATTAACATGGACCTAATCTAGTTAATAAACAAGGACATATCAAATTCACAAATTATGCAATTTAAATTCTAAAGCACATGTTAATTAATAATTAGAATCAATTGATTTAATAAAATCAATACTATATAACATGCAACTACCAAATTAAATATGACGTCTAAATATGAATAATCACCACATCCAATATCCACCAATATATTTAAATTAATATCTATAGGCGGTTGGTAAATTTTAAATATTTAAAATTTAATAATATTAGATGCATCCGGGATGCCTACCTGAACGGCGCTAGGAGGGACGCAGGGCGCTAAGATGCTGGCCCACGGCGCTCGACAACGGCGGTCGGACGACGGTCGAACGGTGCCGGTGCGGCGCTACGACAAGGCTGCTTCGTGATCAACGCCAAGTCAAGAAGGGGAAGCGAGACAGCCGCATGGGTCCCGATTGAGAGGGCTGGACGACAGGCACAAGATAGAGAGAGAAAAAGAGAGCAGAGCGGTGCGGGCACGATGGGAAGGAGTTTTTTTTTGAACTAACACACTTTTTTTTTTAAAAAACTAACACGGTAAAACTTTGTTTTGTAAATCTAACACACTTTGGTCAAAGTCGAGTTTTGAAAACTCGACTTTGACCGAAAACAGCAAACGGTCTCGACTAATGACGGCGAAACGGGATTAGTTTAAAGTCGAGTTTTCAAAACTCGACTTTAAAGTCGAGTTTTGAAAACTCGACTTTCCCACACGATTTTTTTCACTCTCGTTCTTCGCTCATAGCCGGGTTTGGTTTAAAGTTGAGTTTTCAAAACTCGACTTTAAAGTCGGATTTTGAAAACCCGACTTTAAAGTCGGGTTTTCAAAACTCGACTTTAAACTAATCCCGTTTCGCCGTCATTAGTCGGACCGGTTGCTTTTTTCGGACCAAAGTGTGTTAGATTTACAAAATAAAGTTTTACGGTGTTAGTTTTAAAAATTAAAAAAAAAAGTGTGTTAGATGAAAAAAAAAAAACTCACGACGGGAACGGTCAAATGGCAGCTCTCACAGGCGGAGCCGCGGCGGGGTGAGCTACAGGGCATAGACATGAGCATGCGTTGGAGGCGCACAATCGAGCGGGGCACAAGTGCGATGGAGTCGACGAGAGAGCGAGAGCCGAGGGGAAAAGAGAAGAGAGGGCGCGATGCTGCGCGCCGTGCTCGACAATGCACCGGCCACGCACACGGGGGCTGCTGGAGAAACAGAGGAGAGAGAGAGAGAGAACAGAGAGGGAGAGAGCAACGAGGGTGTGGCGGCGACCGCGTGAAAGAGAGAGGGAGACGAGGGGGAGAGCAGGGGAGCGGCGGCTGCGACTGTGGCGGAGACGACGATGGAAGAAGAAGAAGAAGAGAGAGAGAGCCAGCCCAGGCGACGATGGCGGAGACGAGAGCTGATCGGGGGAGGGGGTGCCGTGTTCGCGCGGGGTGCACACGACGAAGAGAGAGAGGAGAGCGTGAGAGACGAAGGCCGAGGACGAGCTTGCCACGTCGAGGCGATGGCGAGGCGGGGCGAAGCACTACGGGTGTGCGTATGCGTGGGCGACGGCATCCGAGTGTGCAAGCGCAGGGAGAGGGAGAGAGCGAACACGGAAGGGAGAGAGCGAGAGCCTGGGGGAGAGAGAGAGGGGGTCGTGGAGCAGGGGGCGGCACCTAGTGCCGTGCCCAGCGACGGCGATGGCGGCAATGACTCGCGGTGGCGAGGCGGCGGTGGCGACGGAGCGGCTGGGTTGTTGCGGTGCTGCACTCGCGTGGGGTGTACACCGTGGAGAGAGAGAGACGGGGGGGGCGGAGGTGCGGCGATGCCATGGCGACGGCGCTTCGGCACCACAGCCGCGCGCAGGGGGGGCGGAGATGAAACAGAGGGGGAGAAGGAAGAGAGTAATTAGAGGGCGGGAGAGAGGGAGACGACGAGCGGGGCGTCTCTCGGCTGCACCGCGTTTACGCGGGCACGACGACGAAAGAGAGAGGAGAGCAGGGGGGCGAACGGTGATGGCGGCAGGGGGTGGCCGCGAGAGGAGAGAGAAAGAGAGAGACGGGGCCGGGTTGCCGTAGGCGCGCGGCGCGAGTGGGGGAGGGGGGGGGGGGGGAAGGCGGTGACGACGCGGTGAGATTCTTGGGTTTTTTTTAAACAAAACAGGTTATTACAGCCGCGAGCGCGCGCGGGGCGACCGAGGTGGCGCGACGACTTGAGGCGCGTGGTCGCGCGGCCGGCAGCCGGCGTGGCGGGCGAGGTGACGCTCACACGCGCGGCGAAGCGGAAGCGACGGGCGAAGCGGGGTGAGGCGGCGGCGTCCGGAATGGGGGAAATTTAGGGTGCGTTTCGGAACTACGTGTAAGTACTTTTTTTTTTACTTCTCCTCTGATCAGAAGTCCTTCTTATTTTTATGGTGCTGTTTGGTTACATTTTTTTTCACCTTTTCTCCTTCTCGGAGGTAGAAGCTCGGAGGAGAAAATTTCTCCTTCCCGTGATAGAAAAGCGCTCTCGTGCCGTGCCCGCGAGTCCCCATCCCGCGCTAGTCTCGCGCTAGTCTCATCCCGCGCAGGCAACCCCCTCCCCTCCGGCACCCCCTCCCCGGCGAACTCCTCCCCTCTGCAACCCCCCTCCGGCACTCCCTCCACGGCGCGCCCTCCCCTCCGCGAGCCCCCCCCTCCGGCACTCCCTCCCCTCCGTGAGCCCCCCTCCGCGGCACTCCCTCCGCGGCACTCACTCCCCTCCGCGACCCCCCCCGCCGCCGTCCGCGAAGCCCCCTCCCCCGGCACCGCCCCTCCGGGCCTCCCCCCCCCTCCGCGACCCCCCGCCGCCGTCCGCGAAGCCCCCCTCCCCCGGCACCGCCCCCCGCCTCCCCCCCTCCGGCACTCACTCCCCTCCGCGACCCCCCGCCGCCGTCCGCGAAGCCCCCCTCCCCCGGCACCGCCCCTCCGCGCCTCCCCCCCCTCCGCGACCCCCCCGCCGCCGTCCGCGAAGCCTCCCCCCTCCGCGACCCCCCGCCTCCCGTCCCCTCCGCGAGCCCCCCCCCTCCGCGGCACTCCCTCCCCGGCGCAGCCCTCCCCTCCGCGAGCCCCCCTCCGGCGCTCCCTCCCCTGCGCTCCCTCCCCTCCGCGAACCCCCCCCCCTCCGGCACTCCCTCCCCGCACGCCCTCCCCTCCGCGACCCCCCCCGCCGCCGTCCGCGAAGCCCCCCCCTCCCCCGGCACCGCCGTCGTCTGCCTCCCTTCGCAACCGCCCCCACCCCGCCGTCGGCCTCCCATCGCGACCGCCCCCCCTCCCCCTGCCGTTTTCTGGTCGCAATATGTATCCATTTTTGTTTATTACTGGAGTACTTCTATGTTTGGATAAAAAAAAATGTAACCAAACCACTTTTACCTTCGCAAATGAGAAGACCTTCTAAGTTGAAGTGCTTTGGAAAAAAAAGGACTTCTAAAAGAAGTCCTCCGACGAGTTGCCAAACGGACCCTTAGGGCTCGGGAGAGAAGAAGAAAAAAAAAAGGCAGACAGGGTTTCGGTGGGGAGGGAGTAACCGAAAAGGAGAAATAAATAGGGAGAAATATGCGGTAAAATAACAATAAATATCTATTAATCATTTTTTTAAAAAAATGGTAATTTTACATCCAAGATTTTGGCGTCCATTGTATTCGTTGAGATGCCATTTTTCTTAGGATTTATTTTTTAAATAGTAGTGGAGTTGGTCAAAATCACGAGCAGAAGCGCTCACAACAAGGTGCTCCCTAGTTTGAAGAGGTGACCCATTGGACGGTGATGTCCCATTGCGCATGAACTCATTTTCCCCTATCCTCACTATTACACAGTTCCAAACCCATAATAAAAAATCAGGTGTAATTTTCTTTACTCGATTAATATTTTAATAATAATAAAATATTTTTTAAATAAAATGAATTCTAAATAATAAAATAATGGTTTTAATTTATTGAAAACTTATAAAAGTATTTTTGATATTAAAAAATATTTTTAAAAATAAGTATTTATAGAATATAAAACTTCGATATGTTTCTTAATATTCAAAATGCTTTTAAACAATTTAATATTAAGAAAACTAAAAATATTTTACAATCAACCAAATAGTTGATATCATTTTCAAGTATACCAAATAAAAAAACTCATTCAACCTAAAACAACTTCCCCCTTTACACTTTTCATTTTACTAAATAGCCTATCAAACCATGTTTGGTATAGGAATAATTAGGGATAAACCTAGTTTTTTTCTAATCATTTGTTTGTTTTACAAATAAAATAAAATATTACCTGAATTAACATAATCCAGTTTATCCCTAAAATTAGGGATAAGATGGGGCATAAATCATCCCTTATGATGTGTGGAATATCCTAATCCCTAGATCCCCTTTTCAAGGATACAACAAAATCTTCCCATTGGTTTGTCTCATAAAGTAGCTACCTCCAACAGTAGAAGAGGCTATGATAGGGTTGGTCATCGATGGGTCACTAGAGAAGCTAGGATCCATGATGATGGGCTTGGGGAGGACAAGGAAGCACAAGTGACTAATGGCGGCACCATAGAGCTTAAGATTGTCGGTGATCAAGGAAGGGGAAACATTATGTTGGCACCAAGTTTTTCCATTCAACACACTCAACTCAAATTTAAGCAATGTTGAAGTCGGTCTCAAATTCGACCCAAATTCGGTAAAACAAAGACTAAATGGTACAAACAATCTTTGGAAATGCCTCTGCATAGCTTAATAGGCACCAAATGGCCAAGACAATGAGCGTATTGCATTGCCCCAATTGAGAGTTTTGTCCCCGACACATCGGGACAAGTAAGGACTCTATCAGAACTATCCAACTTCACCACATTGTCAGTACAAAATAGAGCTAAACAACGCTCAAGATGGATTAGAAATCTGACCACCAGTTGGAAAGTTATTCAGAAAAGATCAAATCTTGATAGAAGTCCATACACCATCACCTCAAGGGTATAATGGTCCGGTCAATTTCTAGATCGGCTCACGGGCTGCAAATTGTAATTTCTCAGTCCATGACTTTAGTCTTGGAAATATTGATACATTGAAAATAAAATTCGGCCAACGGGAGGATTTAATTGCACTCAATTACATTTTTTTGGTATTATCAACGGCCTAGATCGCACTGATCGGGGAGAACGATAAAATTAGAGATTTGATACAATTCAAGAGATCTTGGCCATGCATCTTGATGGAGCACATGATCAACAACCATCAGAGCACATTCTAATTTATTCGTCTGCTAAATGGTTGATTAAGATAAATCTGATTTATTCTTGTTTATCCCTGAAATAGACATGTAATCAATCTACTACATGGAGGATAATCAACACCTTTCCATCCACTTTTAACTCTAAAATAACATTTGCCTCTTTTGGTTCCTTTAGCTTTTACTTGTTCATTAGCTTCTTAAGACTTCTAGTAACTTGTCTGTGTAGAATAATGACAACAATGATTTTCTTGACATTTAGAACACTACGCCAAAACTCATCTTCACCTACGTGAACCCATCGCGTAGGTGAGAATTTGGTAGGTATATGTATCATTTACCGACATAGTATACCTACCGATTAGTTTCCCGTAGGTAAATGTATCAACACCTACAGATTACCTACGCAAGGCATCCTATAGGTAAACGTTATAAGTGATCAATGAATCTAATCCGTTCATTTGAAATATGCGGATGACTGAGATCGATCCAACCATTTTACCTAATACCCAAATCCCGCTCGATCGCGCGACCATCTCCTCGCACAGCCCCCGACGCTCGCTTCCGCTCTACATCCTCGGCGATTTCCTGCTCTCCACTCGGTGCTTCCAGGCAGTCCATCGACCGCGCTTCCAGGCGGTCCATCGACGGCGATTCCCGCTCTCCATCCTCTGCGATTCCCTCTCTCCATCCTCGGCGCAACCAGGCAATTCATCTTCGGCCCTTTCCGCTCTCCATCCTCGGCGATTCTTGCTCTCCATCCTCGTGCTTCCAGGCGGTCCATCGTTAGCAGTTCTAGGCTCCATCATGGACATTTCCAAGCTCTCCATCGTGGGTGAGTAAGTTCCGGTGAGGCGATTACCTGCACAGCGAGGTGGGGCGATCGACTAGTGGACCGTAAGGGGAGCTATCGTTGTTTGGACCAGTCGTCCGAGCGACCTACTTGTAAGTGTTTCGCACCTTTCTTTTATTTCGAACGATTTTGGGTTCCATATATCTTAGCTCGTTCAATACGTACAGTAAGATTTGGGGCTTTATAAGATGTTATTCGAACTATGTTCTGCCCATCGTTTCCCTATGATGGGAGTGTTACAATGGGGGATCAAGTAGAACACTTAGGACCAAGGGGCATTCGTTTTAGGGTTCAAGTAGTTTATTGTCTTGATTATTTTTTCTTCTGCAATATCATGAACAATTGCCTAAGCTTATCGGTCTTAATACCATAATCAGTTCTTCATCTCGAGGAACATGGCTAGCTAGGACAATGGGTAGATCAAGTAGTTATGTCGTAGTTAACAGTCGAAATTCATTAGTATTATCATGAAATTAAAGTATGATAAAGTAGAATATTTGCTTAAATATTTTAAAGTAAACATTTCTGAATGAATTGAATTTAACTATGATATGTACATCTTTACTTTTAGGTGCTAATATCTAGAGTTAATTGATTGGATTACCCTCTTGTCACTTCGAAAATGAGGTAACACTTATGCCATAAATTTCTGACTATATTTTGTCAATCATTCATCCTCTTGTTAGAATTTTATATTTTCATTAATGATTTTTTTTGTAGTTGCATTTTTTCCCTATATCTGACTATACATCTTCTTATTTGTAATCGGACACATGTTCACTATATCTTTAGCAATAATATGTTATAATTTTCTTTGTATCCCACTTATTACATATATAACATATAAAGTTACCAAATGTCCCCTTGTGTTCCAACTAACAACATAATCTACCTTGCATCCCTTTATTTTTATATGCTTACTCAATTTTTAAGGCAAGCCGACCCATTCCTCGTTTGATTGACCAACTTGTTAATGACATTAGATTTTCACTTTAACTTTTAAGGATTACTTGTTGTCTATTTGAAGATTCGACTAGTCATTTCCATCATTCCTTCTAAAGTTTAAGAATATTAATGGATGCAATGCTATCCATTTTTCAAAATTGTAGGATGCATTTTTAATTCTTATCCATGTTTTTATCTATAGTCATATGGATTGGAGCTGGATGGATTTTCCAAGAAATGTGGGCGGCTACTACGATGGTGTTGAGAACTTTTTAAAGTTTGCATATAAAAGTATACCATCGAGTCGTAAGATAAGATGTCCATGTGTGAAATGCGCATGCTTGAAAAAATGTGAAATGCATATTATTAGAGAACATCTCTACATAGACGGTGTTATAAAGGACAAACAGTTTTGGAAGTTCTATGGTAAAGAGTCAAGTCAGGGAAGATTTGAAGAAAGTGTAGATGAATCAAACATGTATGAAATGTTAGCCGATGTCTTCCGACGTGTGATGATGAAGTATATGATAACGATTCGAAATCCTTTTTGGACTTGTTAAAAGAAGTCAACCAACCTGTTTATCCTGGATGCAAGAATGTTAGCAAACTTTCTTTCATCATTAGATTGCTAAACCTTAAATGCATGGGTGGAATGAGCAATAAAATATTTGATGTTTTGTTGAAGTTATTGAATGAGTTGCTCCCAGATGGGTCATCATTACCACAATCATTTTATGAGATGAAGAAGCTACTTGATAAGTTAGGATATGGCTATAGAAAGATTGATGCATGTACGAACAACTGTATGTTGTATCAAAAAGAATATGAGAAGTGTAATTGTTGTCCCAAATGTGGTGAATCCCAGTGGAAGTCATTTAAATCGAGTAGCTCGAAAAAAAAAAGAAAAGAGTACCTCAAAAGGTTCTCCGTCATTTTCCATTAATTCCACGACTAAAGAGACTCTTCACATGTTCAAAAACATCACTCAACATGAGATGGCATCATGACAAACGTGAGGAGGACGGTATGTTAAGACATCCCGCTGATTCGGCTTACTGGAAAACATTAGATGCCATTGATGATTTTGGGTTAGAATGTCAGAATGTCCGTCTTGGATTAGCCACTGATGGGTTCAACCATTACATTATTGAATCAACTATTACATTATTGAATCAACTAGAGTTAAATTGATTCTGAGAATAGAATTGTTATGCACTTTTTCAATCAAGGTTCTATGCTTAATCATCATAATTTTTATTCACAGATTTGACAATTTTTAATTTTTATACCAGCATTTTTTAGTCTTACAATGTTTATATGAATATCAATTTCTAAATCTGAAAATCAATTAGCATAAGAAACAGTAACAGAAATGAAAACAAGCACCTCTGTTTCGGAGCCTGATAATTTGTTATTTCTTGATACTTGTTTTGGTGGTGTCTCCACCAAAAACATTAATTCTTTGCTCAACCATATACATCAACAACTCATATTGAAATTTCATCATATATGAGAAGCTGTAAAGTAAAATCGGACAATTGGCCTAATTTTTTTTGTTTTTAGAATGGTTTTAATTCTTTATTAGCTTTTTGAACATCATTTTGTTGTTGGGAGATCATGTTGTGTAATTTTATTTTATTTTTATAATGTTGACTAGTTTTATCCAGGTACATAAAAAGATCTACCTGCTGGTCTGTACATTTCTTTGTTTTCATTTTAATTAGCACCTTGGTTCGTAAGTGTAAATCTGTTTTTCTTAAACTGAATTTGAAATTTGAGATTTGAATGGAACAATGTGTAATGAAAGAGGTTGTATGGAACAATGTGTGTCACGAGCTGAAATATGAATGGGTGTATGGAATAATGTATAGATGCAATAGGAACAGGTTGTATGAAACATGAAGCATGGAAAACTGTGAAGAGGTCATCCAATGTATGAAACATGTTGTATGGAACAGGATACATGTATGAAACAATGTGATTCAATGGAAGTATATGAATGACACAGGTTGTATGAAACATGATATATGGAAAAGTGTGAAGAGGTGGACCAATATTGTATGTAACAGGTTGTATGGAACATGGAACATCTTGTATGAAACAATGTGATTGAATGGAACATGGTATGTAATGATGTGTATGAGTGGTTGTATGGATAAGTGTGGTTGTGTAACAATGTGTATATGATTGGTTGAACAACTTGTATGAATACCTATGGTCTCTGGCCGTAGGTAAATGTAAAACGCTGCCACAGATCCAATTATTTTTTTATCACTACTATTACCTACGTGAGGAACCGTAGGTATGCATGTTTGCATCAGTTTTCTTGACCTACGCTTGCTAAATAGGTAATCATGTTTTACCAACGGGTATATATACCGCAGGTATACATAGGGACTATACCTATGAGTGTTGTTGAATCGTAGGTATAGTACATGTACTATACCTACGGGACCTATCGTAGGTAAAATATTTACCGACATGTCCTAGCCCGACGCGACTTCCTACGGGGGGTCCCGTAGGTAAATTGAAATACCTACGGGAAAATAAACTTTACCTACGCTTTTCTCGCATAGGTAAAGGACGAATTTGGCGTAGTGGACCAATATTTTCTATCATTCTCCCTATCCTTTTCTTTATGACGTCTTCTTTCTTGGCCTATGACATTTTCCATCAATTCTTCTCCATAACTTGATCTCCTTCTAGTATCATTTTATAGAAAAGTAATATTGATGTTATCTATATCTTTAGCATGTATTTGTTGTAGAGGATATAATCACTGGATAGTTGAAAGACTTGAACAAAAAAAAGAAGAATACAATAAGTTTGATCTTTTCCTCCACCGTCATCTTAAATATTGGAGAGGAGAGATACTAAGAAGCCACCAATCCTTCTCAATATTGATCAGTGATTTGGTGGGACATCATGAAACAACAATAGTCAATGTTGGGTTTACTGCCAGAGATGGGACATATGGGAGAAATTTTTGGTGGCAATGGATTAGGGGCTCCGATAGAAAGATCTTCAATTTTACTCCTTCAATCGGGAGTACTTCTATTTAAAGAGGCTATGCCTCCCTCTATCTTCGCCCCTTCATCCTAATCCATCTCGTCTCGTTGGAAACCATCGCCGATGGTTGTGCTTTCAAGCACATCCTTCCGATAATGTTGGGAAGGTTGGCCACGTATTAACATATTTCACTTGGCCAACCAATCTAAGTACTTCTAATCATATATTCACTATTGAGAATATAATGACTTATATTACGAGATGTCAACACATATTTATATGTACTCCCACTATCCATGAGATACATATATATTATTATGGATTCTCAATATCCATGAGATGTATATATATTTTTATGTATTCACACTATCCATGGGATACACATATATTCATATACACTCATTATTTGCGAGATGCATATTCTCTTTGTATCACCCGTGAGTAATATCATTATTCATCAATATCATCATTGACCCACATTTTTGAGTCCCATTAAGCTAAAATTCTTAGTAAAATTTTCCATCAAGATAGATACCCTTTGTTAAAAGATCGGCAATTATATCACTAGTGGGGATATAACTCACCTTTATTTCCCCTTTCTGCAGAATATCTTTTATATAATGATATTGTACTTCTATTGTTTTCTTCTTAAGCTATTCGCTCTATTGACAATTAGGTTGATGGCGATCTGATTATCACAATAGATCTCAATTAGCCCATCAATCAAATTAAGGTATAAAATTATCAAAGATTGTCTAATCCAGATAGTATGAGTAGTAGCTATGCAACATGCAATATACTCATCTTTCTATGTGTACCTTGCCACACTCTTTTGTTTCTTGTTACCCTAAGAAAACAATCGTACTGCCAAAGATGAACAAGTATCCCAAAATGAAAATTTTCATCATCTTAAACTTTTCAAAATCTTCATTGGAGTAACCAAGCACATTAAGTGTTTCTACTTAGCAAAATAATTAGTGATATCTCATACCTTTCAGGTACGACTTAATCCTCTTATCAGCTTCTTAAATTGCTGACTCAGGATTATAAGATATATACTCATCAAGCTAACTACCAATGCTACATCAGGCCTATTACAAGCATTACAAACATTATGCTTTAAACATACTTGAGCATATGACATGTTAAGTGAGTCTTGTCCCTATTCGAGACATTGCTCCATACTTCATTCTATAAACCAATGGTTTATTGACTAGATTGCAATACTACATCCCACACGTACTTAGTACAAACCACATGTACTTTTCTTGGTTTTTGCATAACAACATAGACTTCCTATCCTATTCTTTTTGGACACCAAGGATATGGATACTTCTTCTGTATCCTTCATCTCAAATTTCTCACTGAGCTCAGATTTACCATTATTTAATTTTTCTATGCCATTCCTAGGAGCAATATATCATTCACACGCAATGATAATATAATCAACATACTCCTACCCTTCATGACATGCACATGGCTATCCAATTAATTTTAGATCAAAACTGATTTGAATAATTACATCATGAAATTTGAGATACCGTTGTCTAGATAATTACTTTAATCCATACAAGGATTTTCTTAATTCACATTGCTCATTCTCCTTTCCTTCCACCTGAAAATCATCAAGTTGTCGCATATACGTCTTCCTCCAACTCTTCGTTGAGGAATATAGACTTGGCATCCAACTAGAACAATTCAAAACAAGATATACAACAAATGCCTAAATCATTATTATATCTGCAAATTTTGCCATAGAAGAATATATTTCTTGAAAATAGATACCTACCTTCTTATTAAAAACTGTTGACAACTAACTAGGTCTTATATATTTCTATAGACCTAATCAGCTCAAAGTTTTTTTTTAAAATGCACGTTTACACCCAATATTCTTTACATTTCTAGGCAAATCACACAATTCACATACTCCATCATTTTCATGGAGTTTATTTCTTCTTTCATGGTATTCAACCATAATTTTGATTCGCAAGAATTATTTATATCAACATAATTTATTAGGTATATGTGATTTTCCTCATCTATGTCTACTCTTAGACATAAATGCTTACATGTGTATAAATAAAAAATCATCCATTCAAGTAGGTGGAGTTCTAATTCTAATGTAGTTGATTGTTGGTATATCATGTTGTGCTTTCATCATAGGATAATTCTAATCCTCAACTATTTCTTATTAAGATTGTACTACTATCCTAAGTTCTTCTTCCACTTGTAAATCATTTTTAGAACTTTCATTCTAATAATTATCTTCTATTACAATTAGAGGTTCCTTCTTAATTTCATGAGATTTCTCTTCCTCTAGATTTTCTAAGAATGCAACATCTCTATATTCAATGATCTTCTTTTCCTTATGGAAGAATCTATGGCCATTAGACTTTTCACAATATCCTATGAACTTACATTTCAATATTCTTGATTCTAACTTTTTTCTAAGTTATTTCAAAATGAGAACGTGGGTTATAGATTTCCATTTATTAAGATGACTTAGATTCAATTTCCTCCCATCCCACTATTCATAAGATGTGCATTTGATAGACTTGATGGGTATTCTATTCAGTATACAACATGTCATGAGCAATGCTTCTCCCCAGAATTTCTTAGGAAGACTATAATAGGATAGCATACATCTAACTACATTCACAAAATTTCTATTATTTCTTTTTGCCACATTATTCTGTTATGGCGGATAAGGTATTATTACATACCATTTTGTTTTATGCTCTTGACAATAAAACTCAAACTCTTTTGAGTTGTATTCTTTACCTCTATCTATTCTTAACACTTAATATTCCTTCCAAGTTGTCTACCTACTCCCATTTGATATTTCTTAAAGCAATTTAATGCTTATGACATAGTAAAAAATAGGGTAGACATAGATAGGCTCAGAATAATTCTAAAATATTCTTTGTTATTATATGTCTTTGTGCTTAGAGGATCACAAATACCTGAGTGGACCAATTCTAGCAATTCTTATGATCTATGTCTCATTTAAAATAATTTCTTTCTCATTTGTTCTAACTAAACAAGATGATAATTCCATTTCATCTATTTTAGATCCACCGTGATATTCCAATCAAAATGGCATAGATCACTCATAAACAAAGACATATAAGGAATAATTAGACTTCTAGTTCATTTATTTTAGTGTCAATTACAAGGATACAAAATAAATCATGCTTAGGAACAAACTTTTCCAACACAAGTACTTTCTTGTCCTTCCCTATTGACACTCTCTTATTATAGAACCGGACCTCGAGTCCATTTTTCATCAATGCATGAATGAAAATCAAGTTTCGCCTAATACCAGGTGCATAAAAGGCATCTTTGAGGACCATGATATTGTCTCCAACATCTAGGCGATACTTTCCAACACCTTCGACATCTAAGTAGGTGTTATTCCCCAATAGATCCGCTACTCTCCAACTTTTAGCTTTGTAGATTCTACAAGCTATTTCTTTTTATTTGCAATATGACGAGTTGCTCTAAAATCAACCCACCAGCCATTGGTGTCGCCAATCACAGCATTACATTCAGTCACACTGATGAATTCTCTTTTGTTGGCTCCTCCTTGTTCTTGGAGTTTCCTTTGTTACCTTACTTTCCCTATGTACAGTTGGCTTTGAAGTGGCCAAACTTTCCACATGTATAGCAAGCGCCATGAGGAACCTTCTTGCCTTTATGCTGTGCCTTTCCCTTGAATTGTGCTCTGTTTGGTTCAACAACTCGATTATGACTTCTAGAATCTTCAATATTGGGCTTGTGTTGAGTAGCATTCATTTCTTGCAAATTTAGCTCCATTTCCTTTCTTCTGGCTAATATATCATGCACTATTGTTAATCTTGCTGGCAAGTAAATAGTATGATGAATGATACTCCTCATTCTAAGAGTTGTGGCAACAATATCTAATGAAGGAGGAAGGCTATTAAGTATAGTAACGATTTGTAATTTCTCAAGAATTTCACTTTCTACTGTGGATAGATCTTTACCCATGACTATCATCTTATTCATATGTTCTACCACAATTTTCTCCCTCTTACATCTTACAATTGTTATGCTTATGCAATAACAATTGAGTGTTCATTTCTGTGGTAGTGTCGTATTTTTCTTTGATAGTAAGCCATTGTTTATGAGTGGTCTCACAAGTTTTAAAAAACTTAATAAGATCATCATCCCATAAACATCAGCATTAAGCTTCAGCCTTTCTATCATCCACTAACCATTGCTCCTACTTTTTATTTTCAACTTCAATGGGAGTCTCACTTTTTATCATAGTTTGCACCATTCAACTTATCCAACTTAGTCAACTTAAAGGTAATAAGCTTACTAGCCATTAAAAAATTTTAAACCTTAATAATCAAAGAGGAACTATCATGATATAATCATAATTTAAGTAGCAACTAGTAAAATTTTAGTTTCATGATACAATAAAAAATTAATCTACTTATCATGCTAAACAAGTACTCATGCTTAAATTCAATTTTTTTAAATATTAATAATGGAGCATGTGTATGTATAACTTGTATCAAAGACTGTTGATTATGAATGAACTTACGTATAAATAAACAATATAATATAAATAAGTCAATCAAGAATAAACTTAGTTTACTGTTCAAATAATGTGATCGTCACATGTAAAAATGTGAATCAACTTTACTTTTTTTATTTTGCTGTTGAGCATTCAGTGGCATTTAATACTTATTTACATGTTGAGTTACTTAAACTTATCACGTGATATTAGGCAAGGGGAGGTAGCATCTGAGTGAGCGCCGACAACTTCTCGAGGCGTCAAATTTGGGTGACCGCGATAAGAGTTTCCGGAACAGTGATGACGAAGAAACAATGATCTATGGTGGCTTGCGGTAACAATGCGGTGGTGAGTTCATGGTATGACTTCTTCAAAGGTGCATGTTTAGTGCATCTCCGCTGCTGCAGAGATGTTAGCATCGTGGACGAACAACGGTAGCATAGGGTCGACTATGACGATGGGTGTAGCATGGTCTTCAGACAGTAGAGGTGGCGACGACGAGGGTGTAAATAAGGTAAACTTGATGCTCTGATACCAACATTGAGTTTAACTTTTGGAGATGGAACAAATGGAAGAAATTTGTTCCCGTGGCGATGGATTAGAGGTTTTAATAGAAAGATCGTTGATTGTATTCCTTCAACCAGAAATATTTCTATTTATAGAGGCGATGTCTCCCTCTATCTCTGCCCCTTCATCCTAATCCATCTCGTCCTGTTGGAAATCATCACCGACAATTGCGTCTTCGGGCACAACCTTCCGATAATGTTAGGAAGGTTGGCCATGTATTAATGGTCAATAGTCCTTCCTCTATCATCACCGGGAACAGCAAGAGGATCACGTTCTATACAGACAAGTTGAATGACAACTACATATACACTGTAAAACAAATGCTCGAATCTCTTTCGGATATTACATAACCAAGACTGCTTGCCGGATGATTGTTGGTCCCTTGAATCAAACTTTCACCGGATACGACAAGTAGTGAGAGCTGGAGTCTATCAAATATAATGGGTTGGATAAAAAAAATATTAGACTAAACTCAAGCTAACAGAGACAGAAAAATCTGGTTGTGGACTTAGTCAAAATCCTTTTCTCTGAAATTGATTGTCAAAATCTCATCTGACTTTTTCTAATGCCATTTTGATTGGCACTATTGATGTGTTTATTACTATTAAACAATATACTTTAAAATCTTCTATGACTAGATAGTGATTAATATGAATTAAACTAGTTGAGTTGATGTTACTTGTGGTAGATAATTGGTGTTATTAACCGTGTTATAATTCGATCGGATGTCATATTCCATTTAATATAGTTTATATCTAGTTAATTTTTATTATCTTTTTTTAGTTAATCTTATTATATATGTGTGATGATAAGTTGACAAGATTAAATAATTTTGTATTCTAAAGAGAAATTAGGGATGAAATCTAGACATTTTTTCAAATCAAATCAAACGCGAGTTGGGCCCGTCGTTAGGAAATCACTGTGCGTATATGAATGTGAAATTCATAACTACTGCCTACTGGAGGGTATATGCTAATAGTACTGTTTCACAGAAATATTTGTACAGATATGATATCTTATCAAAGCAATCCGGAGAAAGCCCAAGCTAGAAACTCTGCGTCTGGTTCTCTCTCCTCTGTTTGAGGCTGCCGGAGAGAAAGAGAGACAGAGACAGAGATCAGATCGAGAGACCTCCGTCTCTACGCATGTATATGATCTGTATAAGTATGCTACGTCTCTGGGATGGTCGCCGCCGGCTACTACCGGTGCTTGACGGAACGGGAAGGGGTGATCTTGATGACGAGGCCGGGGAAGACGTCGTCGGGGTCCTGGATATGGGGGTTCTGCTCGACGATGTAGGGGTCGCCGCACTTGTTGCCGATGCTGTGCAGCGTCTCCCCCTCGCCCACCACGTATATCTCGTCGCAGGGGCGCGCCGCCAGCGCAGTCCCGCGCATCCCGCCGCCGAAGAGCTCGGCCTCCGAGCTTCCCCCGAGCAGGCCGAGCAGGACGAGCCCCGCCAGCAGCAGCGCCAAGCACCACGAGGCCGCGTCTACCGCCGCTGCGGCGGTGGGCGAGAGCTTCCTCCGGGACGCCATGGTGACGCGCGGATCGAACAAGGGAAGGCGAGAAGAAGACAACAAGGTCGATGGGTGGGCAGGGAGCCTGGCGTCCGAACGGCAGCTGCTATAAAGAGACGATGGCCGAGAGATAGAGAGAGAGAGAGACGGTGACGTGAGCTTCGGCCAATTGCGCCGGCGGCCGCCTTTGGGTATTCCGGTGGTGGAGTTGGGGATTGAAATGGAACCGTCTGTTGTGGGAAGTTGAGAGTGATGGAGCCGTTAACTATGGTTCTTCTCTGTCATGATAAGCTTCAACATATATACAATATGAGTTTTCATCGCCTCCCGGGTGGAGAGAGTTCTCCCAATCATCAACCAGAGAACGTCATGCATGTCACAGTTGGTGTAATGTGTCCCTTCCATCCGACCGATCGACCACGATTAACGGCGATGCGACGATGAAAAACAGTGTTGAATGGCTAGATAGCCAGGAAGCGGCGCCGAGCTGCCTTCTTGATCATGTGTAATGTCGTCATTAATACTTACACGCTGGTGAGGTCAAGACATACTCAGCAAATATTTTTATTGTTGTGAACTCGGTGATGACTGCCGAATAGTCCGTATAGAGTTTTCTAAGATTATCGGTCAAAAGCTCAGTAATGAGTCAAAGAGATTCGGTAACAGGTCAAAGAGACTCAATAGTGTGTTAGTCAAATGTCGGTAGCAATTTTTCTTATCCTTCGTAGTGAGATAACAATAGTGAGATAACAAGGGCTCAGTAATATTTCTTAGATGGCCTCGGTAGCAGGTCAAAGAAGGTTCGATAACATATCTTCGGAGGCTCGATAATAGGCAGACAAACCATGACTCGGTAGCAATTTGTCAAATTGTTCGGTAATAGATCTCCGGAGGGCTTGGGTAACTTCTATAAGAAGATGATGGCGGAGGGAGAGAGAGAGAGAGACGGTGACGTGAGCTCCGGGCAGTTGCGCCGGCGGCCGTCTTTGGGTATTCCGGTGGTGGAGTTGGATTGAAATGGAGCCGTCTGTTGTGGGAAGTTGAGAGTGATGGAGCCGTTAACCATGGTTCTTCTCCTTGTCATGATAAGCTTCAACATATATATAATATATATGATATGGAGAGAGTTTTAACATGGAATGGATATTGATCATGAAGCTTAACGCGTCATAATTTCATAATCAGCATAAATCCTTTTAGCAAGAGGAGTTCATATTATGAAGGGCAGGGTTATTAAATATGATCTTACCCGTGAAGATATAATCTGTATAAACTAAAAATAATAATACTCTAGATTTATCAAAACTATACCAAGATATTGAAAGAAATTATTTTTACAGCAAAGAAATTTGTATGTCTTCTCCAGGCAATTTTATTGCTTTCCCTGTCACACAAACTGGTTATAATATATATGTATGTAATGTATTTATATACATATATATATATATATATCCTTGTTCCTGTCACACATGGGTCTCCTTTCTTATCATCTAACGCCGCCCAAGCGGCAAAAGCCATCAAACGATATGGACGTGCGTACGTATGGATCGGAAGGAACAAACTAATCAAAGAGGATCTATGACGCTGGACGATTTATGCCCTGTTTGGTTAGAGTTTCATTTTTGGTACTATATCAATATTGATATTAATATTTTCAAATGTTGGAGTATCAATATCAAAAGTAATACAAGTTGACACTTGTATTACATAATATGTTTTGTTTGTACTATAAATTTTAAAATTGATACACTTAGCCAAACACCTCTTAATAGTTCCTATCAATATCAATTTTAAAATTGATAATGATAGAGATACTTAATAGTGTTACCAAACAGGACGTTAAGTATGCATTATGTGAGTCGAGCTGGCCTCTCACGGCACGTCTTTATTAAATTGGTGTTAAATGAGTACAAATTAAATTTTGTATTGAACACTTGTCAGTCGTCCGATTTTCTGCTCTCCTTTCTAAACATGACTAAAAGTTGAATTTGAACATATTCATATATACTTTTACGAAATTCAACTAATCCCTCGATATCAGATAAGAACAAACATTCTCGTACTTTTTTACCTATCCAAGTGCATGACTTCTAATAATATCTATATGAATTTCTTCCATAAATGAGCTATCTTGCATATTGAACGTTCCAACATATACCAGATGAAACTTCACCATGTACCATGACCTTCGGAGTGGGAAGAGGATACTAGCGAGACCCTCCTTTTTTTACCTTGTGATCTCCCACCTTTTTTTTGATCATACATCATTTCCACTCTTTTTTGTTACCACATTTTCTCAAACATAATAACTTTATGTCATTTGCTAGTTTAAATTTTATTTTAATACAAACTTTTATCATAAAAATATAAAAAAATTTATTGTACAACCAAACACTCTATAAAGTATCTTATTCGTATTATTTAAATTAATTCACCAACATACGAAGAGTCTTGATTATGCTGGTGTATGTACAAAACAATGTGACTACGAGATGCAGAATATCTTATAAAACACAAGATATTTACACCAACTCATAATAGTCGCATAGACAAGAAGATGGTAGATCGAAGACAAGCAGCAAGAGGTAGGAAAGAGGAAACAAATGGGTTAAGCTGCCGGATGGTGGAGATCTAAAAACTTATTTTATTAAATAAAAAATAATTTTTATTTATACTTGTAGACTGACATAAGGATTTTAAATTATATTTTTCACATAAATCAAATAATAGATCTTATTTTAATATATTATAAGAATGTTATCGCAGGTAATCCCTTTTAACATGATTTATTTCTATATGCTATCAAATAAAGTGAATAAATATTTTAATAAATAATTATTTTGTATTTAATTATTATATTGTACATAATTCAAGATGGTAAATATCAGGAGCATGTTTTATTGCTAAAATAATATTTTTAGGAACTATGAATGAAAAATATTATAATACAGTATTTTAGCAACATAATTTACAAATAATTGAACAAGAAAAATGATCTCTTCAGAAAATATTTTCAGAGCAACCAAATGAGGCCAACAAGATTTCAGATTCTCTGAAAACCATTTGCAATGTAAGAGGTTTCCAATGATTTTTTCTTTTACAAGGATCCAAATGGACCCCAAGTACAAGGAACACTGAAATATTCATCATTGACCAACGAATCTGAACCTCTATAATGGGTGTAACCACAAGGGAAAAGACCACGGTTCTTGACCCCGATGGAAGGGGTAAGTTGTATCTCGCGAGTACACAAACTAGAGCCACCGAAATTAAGGCAACATGAATGAAGAGGCGTAGGATGAAATAGCTTCTTGAGATCAATGAATATGTCAAAGTCAAACCACCTGGTAGTTTTCTGCGATCAATTGTGTCGTCTGACTGTACTTCGGCGGAGTTGCAGTCCGAAGGGGGCAAAATACCACGGCCCTGAAGACGATCAGAATATTTCGGTAGCATTAAGACAGTTAGACAGGTTTGCATATGATATGCTGAAACGAGTTTGATGCAGTCAAATAACAATTACATTGTATGTAATATGGAAAAATCTAAGTCCAGAAAGCAAGATAGGGTTGCATTACTGTATTTGAAGGTAAAGTTAAAGAAAACATGGGAAGACTTGACAGTGACCATTTATCATTGAATCACAAGTCTTAACTAAGTGAGGGTTAAATCCACAGTGCACCACCCTAACGAGTACGGTGAAGTGTGCAGCATCTTTGCCATGCTCCGAGGAATATCATAGATGAGCAGATGAAGTGTCATGTTCAAAGTAAACGTGCTCTTACTGTCTCTAAATACCATCAGATAACCCTTATTACCGAATCATGTGCATCAGGGTGTGTAACCAATTATTGTATTCAATTCACTTCCAGGAATTATCCTGGAAATGAAAGCATGATATATATATATATATATATAGAGAGAGAGAGAGAGAGAGAGTCACGTGCTAAGTAGCCATCTGACATGTTCAAGGTATGCGCTCTCATTTGAGCAGCAGAGGTCTGGAACCACCAAGTGCAACAGGGGACAAGCTCGCAAACTTTTGTTAAGTCAATAATGCATTTTTTTTTCAATATCAAGGACATAAAAGGACACAACCTAGAGCATGTTGACTGATGAAGCCACCTGTCAAAGTCTCTTTCAAATGCAAATTTTGTCACCTCACATTGTCCAATACTAAAGGATGTTATGGCATCCAGGCATTCAAGTACACATGATTAGTAGGTAACAAGCAGATGATCAAAAGAGAGGACAAGTAGCCTCAAAACACAAGTGCAAGTTCTAAGGTAGCACTCGGTTAGTTGGTTGGGCTTATGGAAGAGATCTGTCAAATATCTGATAAGACATTCCCTTCGAAGAAATGATGTGTTGGCATTTCAAGGAATTAGAGATATGAGAGAACCACAGAAGAAAACATCTCCAAAAGGTCCTCGTTGACGTTCTGTAAAGGTAACACTGATTTCAAAGAAAAAGTAGCAATCGATTAAGTGAAATGATAGTAGTGCACAAAATGCTTAGTTATCAAGAATAATGGTATTAGGTTCGAAGTGTTGCAAAATAACACAAGCTAGATGACAACCAAGTAAGATTTTTTTTTTTCAAACTAGACTTTTCATCATCGTAATCTAAACTTGTTTAAGAAGTCACCAGAAGAACATGAATCCACTAGTACAGTGTACAAGCTTGAATGTTCCCAAATGCACCCAAAAAAAATAATATGGAATCTTGTAAACTATCATCATCAATAAATAAAATTATAAATAAAGATTTGACGAGAAAACACTAGGGGCTTGTTTGTTTTATTTTAATTCTCTTGTTTCAAAATAAATTATTTAAAAATGAGATTATTTTTAGATTATAAAACCAGTTCTTTTAGTAAACTTTGTAAAAGACATGAAAAACAAAGTGGGGAATTACATGATTAAGATGATCTTAACTAATATGTTCTTCTTTTGGCTTCCACCCCCTCTTCATGTAACTTAAAACAAGAAGCACTATTTCAAAATACAATGTTTTAATTAACTCAAACAATTGAAAATGCTACAATGTAACAAGTGCACTATTTTGCAGACTTCTACAATCAAAAAATTAGCCCAAGGTACAACTCAAGTCTTGAGCTCAAATTATTTGGGGTTGGCTATACAGAGTCTCTTTCCCCACTTCTATCAATTTTGAGTTATTTTTTCAAAGATATTTAATTAAACAAAATCATATTAAATTATCTTCTTCCATGTTAACGTGGGTCCACCCGGCCTTTTATTTGCTTCTATTATTTTGATATTTTTTTACTTTTCTAATGGGAATTTCTTTGGCCTACGTTTAATGTCTAAACCATCTCAACCTCTCTTCTTTCAATCTGTCTACAATTGCCGCTATTCCCACATTTTCTCTAACATATTCATTTTGTATTTTATATAACTTAATACAACCACACATCCATCTTAACATTCTCATTTCATAAACACTTATTTTATAAGTATGATTTTCCTTTATTGTCCAATGTTACACTGCTATACAACATTACAAGTCTTATAAGAAAAAATTTTACTTTCAACTTTACTAGAATGTTGCAAACACCTAAAACCCCTGTAGTCCATTATCACTCCATTCATCATACCTTAGTCCGATGGTTAACACTCTCATCATATTTTTCATCTTTTTGAATAATTAAATCAATATATTTAAATTAAGTACTTTGGGATAATATTATTTCATCCAAGCTAACTCCATCTTATTTTTCCCTTTGATTTTCATGAAATTTACAATACATATATTCTGTTTTAGCTCTACTTATTTTGAAAGTTTTAAATTCTTAAATGTTTCCCCAAAGCTCTAACAACCTATGTCTCATCAATCAATACAATATCATCTACAAATATCATATATCATGATATGTCATCTTGTGCATTTTGTTAATTTATTCATGACTAATGTAAAAAGATAAAAGACTTAATGCAAACCCTAGATGCAAGCCAATTAAAATAAGAAAATCTTTTATTTCTCCTCTAATTGTATAGTGACTAATGGTTGGTTCATCATGTCTTTTATCACTTGTATATATATCTAATGAGTATCATCTTTGGTTCTAACACCCCCTGCAAAATATCTCTTGAAACTTTATAATATATCTTTTCTAATTTAATAAACATAGTGTGAACATCTTTCTTCATATCTCAATTTCCCCATCAACCTTCTAATAAGAAAAATAGTTTATGCTGTAAACTTACTAGAAATAAAACCAAATTGGTATGTTAAAATATTTGTACCATCTCGTGATCGCTACTACAAAACTCTTCCACAATTTCACAGTATAACTCATGACTTGATCCCTTTATAATTTAAATAATATTCTATCTCTTTTTTATTAGAAATAAATATGATGAAATTCTCTCTATTCATTTGGTATTTTTTGAGACATTGTTAAGCAATCTAGTTAACTATTCCACCCTTAAATCTAACAAATATTTTCATACTTCAATAAGGATGCTATCGTTGCCACACATCTTACTTGTCTTCATCCATTCATCCTCTTCAATGACTACTTAATTTTTGAAAATTTAATCCTAGTAGTATAATTTATATTAAATTTTGTTACATCCTCTATGCCTTCTATGTTTCCAGTAAATTTGTCATTAAAAGGAATATCAAAATAAATTTTCTATCTTTAAAAGCATGAAATTAGCTACCAACCAGTCAATGGCACAGCAGCCTCATCCATTCCCTGGATTCTCCACTTCACAACACCAACATCATTTTGACCACTAGGAAAAGGTCTGTTCGGGTCCTTCAACCCTATGATGTGGTCAGTGTTAAATAACTCTTTGTTGATGTTTGGATGACTCCTAAAGGTGAGGCCTGGGATATCTCTATTTTCAATCTACAAAAACATGATTTTCTATAAGAACGAGTGTAAAACTGAAGAAGCACTTCACACTCGCCAGCTAGCTTGCCAACCACATTGACCAATATACCAGATTCATCAGAGCCACAACATAAATGCTGGATTCAACCACAATATCTTCTTCATGTAATGTATACGGTCCATGGTTAACAATATGGAAAGAAGGTGAAACCAACATGAGAAATGAAAAAGTAACTATAATCTTAGAAGCTTGATCTAAGAAACTAGAAGGCAAGAAACAAAATGCAAAAGAAGGAGGTTTCCTGTAACTGTGGTATAGTCAACTATATAGATATACTATAAAAGGTAAGAAACTAGTGAGAACATTGTTTGGATATTTTTACCAAAATATGCTTCTGCTTAGATGTCTAGGATCAGTTTAACAGACCTCCGAACTAGCACTCTGTCCGATGAACACTACCATGACGATGAACACAGGTTAAATTGCCTTGACCCCATGAATGTTATTGTTAAATCATCTGTGAAATTCTAACTTGATATCCTTGCATTCATCAGCTAAGCAAGGCACCTTCCACATTAATAACTTCTAGCATGCATTTGGCTTCTTTACCATCATCAAGAAGGCTTAAAATAAATTTTCTACATGCAATTATTATAACTAATGGCTACAAATTGTTGTTAAAAATGCATGACTAAAGAACATCAATAGAAGCATAATGCCATTCAAAAAACATAATGCCATTCAATCACCGCATCTTAAATTGACATATTCTAAAGCAATTATATTGGATAGCACAAGAATTAGCAACATTTGCTGCTGTATAAAATGTAGTTGCTACAACATTGATGATAACTAACTCAAGGTTCTTCCCCCTCTGTTGATCTTGCTCCAAGCTTCATCCTTCTAACATAAGAGCAAGCATTTCTGATGTGGGATGAAAAGCTAAAATCAGAAATATAACGCTGTAAAAACTGGAACAAACTAAGAAATTATTGAAATCCAAATTCGAACCAGTTGATCAAGCTGATGCAGACCGGGCAGTTATATCCGCCAAGGTGGAGTGGGCCAGGTGATCTGACCTGAGCCAGGAACATTCCACAGGCACGTGGTGTGCGTGAAGGGGCTGTGCGGCTTTTGTGTTGGCCCGACTCCACCGAGGTGAGTGCTGCAGGTTGAGATGGAGCAGTACAAATGGAGGTGCAGAATCAAACATACAGGGCTACTGTAGCCGTGCTGCTCCCACTTGTAAAGTTTCTTCATGATGCACTGTAGCACCATCGTCTCGTGAAAGCAGGGACAGAACAGGGGACGTAGCAAGGGGCTGTCACGGTGTTTGTGGATGCTCCGTACGAATGCAGGGAGGATGGTGGAGGCTTGGAAATATGTTCCGGATAGCTGCAGAATCCCCAACAGATCCGGAGGAGCCAACTTGATTGGGAGAAAGTAGAAGCTGCCGAAAGTGGATCCGGCCACGAAGTTGGTGAAGGACTGGCACGAGAATCATGCAGATCCGGGGATCGCCGGATATGCCTCCTCATGCACCAAAGACCAACTGGGGGAGGTGCGTGAGGTTCCAGTGCTGTAAAAGAAGGTGCCAATGCTGATTGCTATCATCCGGGGATTGCCGGACGATGCAACAAAAGTTGTAGATGATGGATCACAAGGAATCGAACTGAGGAAGTTGTTGCCAATGAAGAATTGTCAACTCTCTCCTATCCTAACTCTAAGAAGCCTGGGGTTGCATAAATTGCATGGAATTGGAACCAGTGATGCACAGCAATGTTGAAGACAAACCACGATGAGAACTTGTGAAGGGGGGAAGATAGAAGCAGGCTTAGAGGTCGAGAGTGAGGAAGGGGAGAACAGCTCGCTGGCCAGAAGATAAGAATTCAGAATGCCGCCTCAGCCAATCAGGGAGGTGGAGACAAAGCTACCGGGACAACGGGGCAACGGGGTGATGCCCTTTACCAAGGAACCAAACTTTCGAAAATCTTCATTCACTCTTTGTCATTTGGGAGTACATGGACCTTTTATACAGAGAAGCCATTTTTTTACAAAAGATCATGTAAAGAAAACATTTACTGATAAGTCCTTCCATGGACTGAAATGCAGGAAAAACTAAAATCAGTCCGCATCAATCTCTGTTTGGGATAAACCAGGGCCAATCCAATTAAGATCGAGATCAAATCGGCAGATCCACCAAAAACCATAGTTGTCAAGGCGACAAGGCACCCAAGGCGTTGAAGGGTACCAATTCTGCTTAGGCGACAAGGCAGCCACTTAGGCGTCGCCAAGGCGGTCAAGGCAGTATTCAAGGAAGGTTAGATCGGGGGTCGGAATACATAAAAATATACATAAATATAATTATATTTTTATGGTATAATTGAATATGAATGTTTTATCTATGTATACAAGTAAATATGATGTGTGTGTGTGTGAAAGAGAAGAGAGTTAAAATAGATTTTTATAAAATTTAAGTATATAACATATTTATGATTATAAAATTTATATATGTGCGATAGTATAAGTGATAGTGAAATATTATTATAATATTATTAAACGGGGGGTGCAGAGTAGTCACAAATCGAAAGAAAAAAAACGATGTAATAGTATAAGTGATCTTATATGTGTAATTATGAAAGTGTGGGTATTTATTTTTGGATAAGAAGTTAATCTTGATAAATTAAGTGAGAGAGAGAGAGGGAGAAGAGAGAGCTAAAAGAGAACTTTATAAATTTTAAATATATAATATATGCTTATAATCATAAATTTTAAATATATATGATAGCATAAGAAATAGTGAAATATATTAATATGTTCAAACTATCATTAAATAGGTGTCCCTTGTGAGGGATATTAAGGGGAAAACCCCCCAAAATTATTTTTGTAATCATGTAAAAATACCTAAGGCGCTTTGCCTGAGCGTCTTGGGTGCCTAGGTAGGCGCCTTGGAAAGACCAAGGATCAGCTACTCCAGATCCGAGGTGGTGATTAGGTCGATCAACAGCAAGGATCACGGAATCTGAATCGCCAATCTGATACAGATTGGATAGGCCGAATCGGCTGATTTTTCAGGCGAAAAAATGACCTGGAAGTGATCCAGATCGGTTCTTTAAAAAACTCCAAAAAATATGAAAAAAATCACAAAATAAGAGGTAAATTGGTCTGATCTGATCCAGCCTCTTAGAGGCCGAAACCGGCCAAAAAAAGCCGCTGCCCCAGCACAGTTCCATCACGATGTCTTCATTGCCCTATCGGGTGGGGTAAGAGTGGGAAGTCACCGGGTCCTGCCATGGGACCCAGTATGATGGATCCAGTGACTTAATTTGCTAGATCCACAGCCTTATCAAGTCCGATCCAGGCCCTGTAACACTTATCAGGCCGGGAAGAGTCTGCGGCGGCCGCTGTTTGGGCCAATTCAACTGATTCCAGTCCCAATCCAAGCTAATTCGCTAATTCGACGGGGAAGAGGCCACGGCAGCTGCCATTGGGTCGATTCATCCCTATCCAAGATTATTCGACCGATTTCGGAGGGAGTCCGGCTTGGATCAGGACTTCAAGCCAAAATCAGATAGGTGGATGTAGATCCAATCCGAAAATCAGCCAACTCTAATCCGGATCGGTAAATTTGTCAGCAGCAGACTTCGGACGGTTTCTAGCGGAGATCCTGGTATGGTCGACATTGATCACAGCTTCTGGGATCCACCCCTTGAAACCTCCCTTTCCTGAAAAATAGGAGATATACGGATCTGCCAGTTGGATCCCATGGATCCAATAATATTATTAAGTTGCAGACCCCCCCCCTTCCCACCTCAAGTAGGATCAGGAGTGTTGATTGCAATCCAGATAGGCCACTCCCACAAACTGTGTAAGAAACAACATATAATTGACTAAGTAAGATGCATGTCTAGAAAAAAGATAAACTCTGCCAAATTGCAGAATATAGAGTATCACCATGGGGTGAAGACAGCACATTAAAGGCAAAGAAGTGCGAAAATGAGACAATGATTAAAAACAAATTTGCAGGTTGCTCCCTGAAGGGAAAAAAAACATTATCTTAACCACTAAATTCAAAAAATTGATTTTATATGCATTGTTCTGGACGTAAAGAGAAAAAATGATCGGTAACAGTTTGGTGGTGAGTGCAACTCAGAAGAAGAGAAAAAAAAAAGAGAAAGAAAGAACCTGAAATTGGATAAAGCCATCATCTTGATTGAGAATTTGAACAGAAAGGGTTCCTTGAATGTCAAAACTACCAAGCCCTCCATCCCTCTTAAGAGTAATATTGAGTTTTTCTTCGATGGTTAGTGTAACAGGATCTGTTGGTGGAAGGGAGACCCTTGTCTGATTAGCAGTAGGTTTCACATCTTCTATGATCACCTCACCTTCAGCTTTAAGTGACTCCAAGAACTGGTTGGTACGCTGGGTTTTACCAAGCTGCATACCATGGCCTTTAGGAGCAGCAGCTGAAGTTGGCGGCCGTCCTGAAACTTGAGCATTCACTCTTTCATTAATAAAGAATAGTTATCCAAAAATAAATGCCAATAATCAATAAAATATATGCATCACAAAATAGTTTTAGCAATAACATAGTAGACTATCAAAGATATACTGAAAAACTATTGTGTTGCTGACTATAGACATTCAAAAGGTGCAGTAATTCTAGTGAATAAGGATGTTAACAATGCAAACAATGTATCCGAGGACACATTCACAGATAGAAGAAAAAAAGGCAAAACATGACTCACTATTTGGGAAAGCATTCATTGCCTCTTAAAAGTGAGCACAAATATAAACTAGGAAATAACATAAACATCAACCATCTTCAGCATTCTTCTAGCCATCATGACCAATGGAATGGAAATGCAATCTGCCAAATCAGTACAAATCCTGTTTAGGAGACCTATGTAAGGATCCCCAGGCATTTTCTAGGAATGTCTATATATTTTACATTCAACATGTAAGAGCATGGTTCCTTCTACATTTCAAACATTTACCATAGACAATAGAGAAGTTATTTGCAAGAAAAATAAATTTGTTTTTGGCTTCGCCTAAGAGCATAATTGGACAAATAAGTGAACACTATAAATAAAGTACCTAAAAAATTATTTACGAGAAAAGAATAAAGCAACCTAAAACATAAAACTATAGAAGTACACAGAGATGCAGAGGAGAAAAGAACCCCCATCAAAACAAGAGGGTGAATAACAGGACCAAAAGATGAAAGAGCGAAAATAGAGTAACCTTTAGGCTTGGCGGAGAATGATTCTATATCTGTATTCAAACTGATACTAGAAGCACTACCAAAACCAGTTCCACTGCTAGATATGCTCATGTCACTGAAGTTGCTCTCTATCCTTCCTGTACTTGACATTGACATAAAACCTCCTTTCTCGCCTCTGTTTTTCTCAATCTGCAAAGGTGCATATAACAATTGATATCAGATGTGCATAAACCACAGAAATTGATCAAAAAAAGCTTGTTGTCAGGTAGTGCAGCAGAAAAGCCTTCCTTGAGACTGCATCGTAACCAAAGCAGATACTATAAAGTCTACAATGAGGACTTATGCATCTTCCAGTTTTCTTGAATGTGAAGGAAATCCTTAATCCTAGCTGTTGTCCTAGATAAACCTTAGTAGTTGGTCAAGCATCGGTTACCACCATTTCAATCCTAGGCTCATTGTTTGCAGGATTTACCAAATGGCTGATTCATATAGGAACAAGGACACAATGTGAGAGTATTTAGTCAAGAAAGCTTTTTGTCCACCAAATATTGCCATCTCACATCTTGACTTTGTCCCAGGAGAGATAGAGAAAAGAGATCTCGAGAAAATCTCAAGAGACCAAATTTTAGAAATGTTAGTGTAAATGCATGTATGAGTGTAAAATGGGGTGATAATCCCCTCAAATGAAGATTGAGAACTAATACTCGGACAAACCAACAAAGGAAACCGTGACTATAATACAAGGAGGGTGAGCATTGTCTACAAGGGGCATATTAAGAAATTTGGGATATTAAAATTTGATTTAGGCTTCAACTTGACCAATTTTAAAAATAATGTCATAGAGAGAACATAATCATGAGAGATTAATGTGATATCTTAGATCATATAGAACTATTTAAAATTTTAATTTATAAAAAAATTAAAAAAAATGAGAGAACAATACCTAGATAAGCATTTAGGATGGATGCAATAAAAGAGTTATTATTAATACAAGGAACAACTTAACAAGATCATCTAACTAAAATAATAATTTAAAATGGATGGAGAGGGAAAGGGAGTAATACAGACAATTCATATTTATATGGAGTTGGGATGTATAAGTAACAATCAATGTTGAAATAATTAAGGATCAGATCTATTTATATAGATATTGCAATTTGGGTGATCTCGTTTCTAGAGATGTGGAGAGAGAGTATTGGGAGATCTCGAGAGATTCTCGGGAGATCACATTCCATGATATCCACCATCTAGAAAAGCATGTAGCATTAAGCCCTATAGGAGAAAATACAGAGGTCAATTTGTTGAATCCAACTGTCCATTACATGGTAAAGCAAGTCACTCAACCTAGTCAATTTTGGTCGTGACTGGCCAAGTCACGACCCCGGTCGAGCAACCCTATCGCTCGACCTAGTTGGGTCGCCCTTGCGATTTGTTTGGCGACCCGGATGACCGGGTCGTGAATGATCATATCACCATTGGGGGCTTCTAAAATCGCCCAAGGCCCCTTGGGGGCCTTGTAGGCCCCCAAAGGCCACCTCTTCTCCTCACAACCCCTCACTCTCTCTAAGCTCTCTCTCTCTCTCTCTCTCTCCCCTTCTCACTGAAACTCTTTTTACTGAGTGTTTAATTATTGTTAATTATTTCTTTGAAGCATCTAATTAGTGGGTGATGGTGATGGTGTGTGTTAGAATATATGCATTGTAAACTTCATAAAAATCAAAGAGAAGTAGGTAATAAAGTTAATTTGGAAGGGATAATATTATCTAAAAAACCCAATTCAAGTATCTTGGATCAATTATTCAAAAAGATAGAGAACATGATAAAGATTTTAATCATCAAATTGAAGTAGGTTGGATGAAGTGAAGATTAACTACAAGGGTTCTATGTAATCATAAGATTCCACTAAAGTTGAAAGGAAACTTTTATTGTACAAATATAAGACCTACGGTAGTGAATGTTGGATAATAAAAAGAAATTGTACTTCTACAATAAGTGGTGCTAAAATGAGAATGTTAAGATGGATGAGTGGTTATACTAAATTAGATAAAATCAAAAATGAATATATTAGAGAAAATATAAGAGTATCGACAATTGTAGATAAATTGAAAGAAAGGAAATTGACATGATTTGAACATATTAAACGTAAACCTAAGGAAGCTCCAGTAAGAAAAAAATATTAAAACAAAAGAAACAAAAGAGGATGTGGTAGACCTAGGTTAACTTAGAGAAGGATAATTCAATATAATTCAATTGATTTAAATATCTCTGAAGAGGTAACTAAAAATCAACATGATCGAAGAAAGAGCATATATATGGCCGACTTCAAGTAACTTGGGATTAAGGCTCAAGTTGAGTTAAATTAAAACATCTAATTAGTGATTAACCCTTTTTTTAGTTGTGTTGTTAACCTTTTTTTATTAAGTCATTCTAGCGCACAACCCCACCAACCTGTAACCTATGTAAGTGAATCATGTGCCACAAGGAAGAAGTTTTGTGGGTTTAAATTTTGAAAGTTGCATCAAGTAGGGGCACTATTTTAAGAAAAATATCAAACTTTATATGATTGCTAAAACCCCCCAAAAAGGTCGCTTTAGTTTATTGACAAGGTCAATTTTATAAATATATTACTGTGTGATGGTTTTTATCCAAAAGATCATGTCTTCCCTCCTGCAATCTTAGCCAATGACAGTCTATGAAAAGATCCTGAACACCGTTTGGCTCAACCCTCCCACGTGCACTGGTAGACCTTGGACTAATTCAAGAACTATACTCATTTGTGTTCTCACCGCCATTACAACCATCTCCAGCTTCTCATCCTCTTCTCATCCATTCTATTCTTCCACAAGCATTGCTTTCGCTTGCTTCAGCATTCATCAGAGTTCCTCATTTTATGTGTCTTCCCTCCTACAACCATGTTGTAGCATTGAAGTCACAAATAATTTGCTTTATTCACACTCGTCCGCTTGCCGCTTTGTGTGAGTCATCTTTTCCTTTACTTTTTTTCTTCTTCTTCTTCATCCATCTTTCTCTTCTCCCTCCTCTTCAACAACAGTCTAGGGATTGGATTCCTTGTAAAAATGGTGCATGAGGATGCTTTGCGGGTCGCAAAAAAGAGATTAGACTTGATGGTGGTCTTCCTTTGTTTTAAGGGAAACTTGATTGTAGAGAGGTATGTGTGTGATGTAACCTCAAAAAATTCAAAAAAAAAACTCTCTTACCTTCCTAGAAAAAGACATTTAAATTTTGATTTAGCTTTAACTATTATAAAAATATGCGGTATTCCGAAAAATTATTTGCTAGTTCAATGGTATGCACAAAAATATTTGTTAAGGTTTTCAGTTTTTTGAAAATGTTTTATTTTGACATCTCCCATCAGACTTGCGAATTATTGATGTTAATTACATCGAACAACGACTTGAATACCCTTGATTAACTATCATAACAATTCGTGCACAAAAGAAATACATCCACAAAATAAACACGTAAGATCAACAGTCCTTGAATTCGATGGAATGCAAACACTTAGTGTTTTGATTTTTGTTTGATTTTTTTTATTTTAGGTTTGTTTGATTTATTTTATAATTAAGATTAGGTTTCCTTTATCTTTTGGGGTTTGTTTTAGATTAAAACTTGGTGTATTTTATTTTTATTTTTATTTTTACTATTCTTTGAGATTATTTCATATTTAATTTGAGTTTTTACGATTCACTTAAAGACTTGGTTTGCAATTATTTGACTTATTTTCATCTTTGAGATTTTTTTTCGTTTGGATTTAATTCAAGTTGATTAAGGTTTAATTGGGGATTTGGACTGGTTGGTTGGTTGTTTCATCAGGGCTTGGTGTCTTTTATTTATTTATTTGAATTATCTGCAAAGTTGATTGGACTCAGGGATTCTGTTTGCTTCCCTTCTTTTTTTCTTACTGAGATTTGGCATCTCCTTCATTTAAAGATTTCTTTTGGATTTGATAAATTAATGATTTTGAGTTTGATTTGATTTGTTTTTTGATTATGTATATTTTGGATTTGATTTGAATTGACCAAAGATAGATTCATGCGAGGGTTCAACTATTCTCAAATGTTACTCAATACAAGATGTCTTTCAGATTGAGAATGAACCATGACTTTCGGCTGTTTAAGTCTTCTTTTTTTCATGCAGCCTTAAGACAACAGTATTACATTTGTGATTACTCGAATTTAGTTTTGACGTTGGAGGATGGAGAAAGGGGGGTTGACTCCGATTTTCAGATTTTGACGTTCCTGACTTTAAGAAGATTAGTTTGGATATTTCTTATTTGAGGCTTTGTTCTTTAGGATCGATTCAGATTTTTTTAACCTCTACTCTGGGTCTGATCCGCTCATTGCTGATCTTGCTTGATACAACAGATGTCCTGTACAACCTAACTTGGTTTCATTATTTATTATTATTCTTTGATATCTAACAAGTTTCAGATTTCTGACATTTCAGAAATTTCCCATTATGTTTGGTCACTCTTGTTTTGAAGAAGACTTTAATTTACCAGATTGTAGCATTTCACTGAGTTTGATTGGGATCTTGTTTAAGATGTGTTTCATTGGAATTTGATTTTGATTAAGATTTGGTATGTATTATCTATGGGGTTTGTTTTTGAGGATATCGAATTGATTTTGAAAATTGATGAATCTTCAGATTTGGGAATTTTTCCCTTTAAATTTTCAGATTTTTTTTGGTTTATTGAACTAGGGTTTTATTCATTATCATTATCTACCCTTTGGGGTGTGTGTGATACTAAGGCACGATCATGTCTCAATGCTTCAGTTTCGAAGCTTCCTGTTTCATGCATCTGGGAGTACCAGATTTCATTTCTGAAATTCCAACCTTCTAATTCCTTCTGTTTGAAATGTGTGATTACAGATTGGGGAAATTCAAAGCCCCATTTTTTTTAGTTGCAGACCTACGTGAAAAGAAAGCATGTCATTAGACTTTTCCTTCTCTTCTATTTTTTTTAGTTTTAGAATTAGGAATGACATTACAGAGTCTTTGTTTGATCTTAGTCTTGGATTTTAATGGATTCATGAATGCCTTGGACCACTCCAGTCATCTGATTTGGTAATGTATCATTTTTATTATTATGATTATGCCCAGGGCTTCAACATGTCTCAAATCAGAAGACAAAAACCCCCGTCGGACCTCCTGTTTGGCTTCCAGTCCTGGCAGCTTACAGACCATTGAATTTTAAGCTTTATGGATTGCTTTGGTCTTTTTTCTTCTTCTTTTTGTTCTTTGCATTCCACCAAACCAATGAGGCTATTGATTCTCCTCTCAAAATCAATTGTGCACCAAACATGGGATTTTCATTGCTTCCATCAATTTAAGATACAAATAGGGATGGAAGCCATGGTTCCCATCAATTTGAGTAAATTAGGATCAAACACATTTAGTCTCTTATAGACATTATGGGGTTTATCCCAATGATTTAGGACAAGATTCACCCGGTCTTTGATAGATATATGGGGATCCTTCTCAATGATTTTAGAAACAAGTATATCCTGGTCTTTGATAGGCATGCGGGGACTTGTTCAACAATTAATGAACCTCATTGGCTCGTTGTTCGTCATATTGGCATGTTTAAACATACTCGACATTCACATGGCTTAATGGGTATGTTTCTCCCTATCGGAATATAGTACAACATTGTGGTCTCTAATTGGCCGTTGTGTGTCTACCTTAACGGCCAAAAGACGTGCACAAGGCCGGCTCCAAGCTTATCCATATGTTGGAATTCTTTTAAGTTAAGCCAAGATCAAGTGGCACGCACAAGGCTGGCTCCAAACTTTATGTTGGTTTGTTTAATTAAATTAATAAATTTTTATTTCATTCTATGTTGGTTGTTTATTTTCAAGTTTTAATGGCCATCCGGCCTATCTTGAACAGCGCTTTGGGCCCAATGGGCATGTTCATTGGCTGAGAGCCTAGTGGGCCCTAGTCTCCTATTGGCCTTCATCTGGTTGCATCCAAATGGTGTTGTTCCCTTTTTTTTTGATGCCTTGAATCGAGTGGGCCCCACAAGATTTCAAGTGGGGAAGCACCTGTCGGTGACTTGCTCGCTCGTGCGGCATTGAGAAGAGGGGAAGAACTCGTTGGTCAACTGTGGACGACACTATCACCTGCTGGTGGTCTCGATGACTGCGATGGAGGATGCAGACGATGTCAACGGCAACTACTGAAGTGACATCCAGGCTCTATGGTGGAAGTGGAGGAAGAAGAGGGCACTGGAGAGTGCAATGGCGAGAGCATTGGCATGGCTCCTCGGTGGCTCCAACAAGGGGAATAGGAGGTGTCGAAAATGCCAAGGGAACCAGAAGAACTCCTTGACGATGCGGCATAGAGAGCAGGAAGTGATGACAAGTGGAAGTTGTCCGGTGCGATTGCGGGAGAGGTTAAGGACTTCGACGGTGGCAGCAACAGGGGAGGGTGGCCTTGGCGATCGTGGCAAACCTAGGGGATGGCAGAAGAGGAAGAAGCAAAGGTTGTTGATGGTGGAAGGCGTGGACGATGCTAACAGTGATGGTTGCGGGTGGAACAGGGGAAACAAGGGATGTCCTTTAAGGAAGATCGGGCACAAGATTCCGACGGCAGTTGAGGATGAAGGCACTTCCCTTTGGCAGACGCTCTCCTACTGGACCTTCTTCTCTTCTCCCTCTCTCTTGATTTTTTTTTGTTTCCTCCTGCATCCCACGAACAATGTCATCAGGCCCTTTAAATAAGCCATGGGAGATCAATTATATCAGGGGTAAGTCCCGATCGTC
The DNA here is from genome assembly GCA_036172225.1 of Cryptocoryne crispatula var. balansae. Lineage (NCBI taxonomy): Eukaryota > Viridiplantae > Streptophyta > Magnoliopsida > Alismatales > Araceae > Cryptocoryne > Cryptocoryne crispatula. Next base: position 23,457,030 of record CM069920.1, read on the forward strand.
CCTCTTTACTAGAGCCTGGAGGAGCCGTTAGACTCCGTGCAGGGTGCAGATTCTTTAGGATACTCGGCAACGACCGAATGTGTACTACAATTTTTGTGGGATGCTTCCAAAAAGGCTCCCACCATTAGGGAAGCTTTGAATCTTCATCGCATTTCCTTAGCAGCTCACAATGTAACTAGTGGGTTGTATACGGAATGGTAAGAGCCGTTCGTGCTTCATACACCCTCGTGTGGCCTATCAAGGCCCTTTTGACCATCAGAAAGTAGCTTCGAAGTCTGACTAGGAGTCGTATCCATGATAGCCTTTATGAAAATTTACAAAACTCACAAAGTGTTGGATGTTGTCGCATGCACCTCCCTTGCCATATTTAAGCACCAGTTGGATCCTTAACATCTCTTATCTCCTCTTTTTTATTCTAACACCAAATTAACTGGTGGATCCGATCATCATGCGATAAGCTCCTTATCCCACGGGGAGTTAGTCGTAGCAACTCGAGGTCTCTTGGCTCTCTCTGTCCTACATCCTCCGAGGGATTGATCCTGCTCTAACAGGTGCGTAGAGGATTCCTTATAGTCCAATAGGATAAATAATAATCTCACTCCCTTTGCCCAGCTCTACCTTCGTGACTTTAAATGAAGAGTAGATTGGACTTGGTTTTGATAGGCCTTTGCGCTTCAACTATGGGCTTGCAATGAGGGCCACTAACCGTCAACAAGTCTAGGCTAGCACCAACCTTTCTAGCACTTGCTAGGTGCCTTTTTTTCTCTTCTTTTTTTTTCTTTTTCACCAACCTCACTCCAAAACCTACTAGGCTCAAGAGGGATAGTGCAATTAGACTTGGATTTGGTTGGGTTCATTTACTCAATTGAGGTGCTTCCTATATCCGCCACCAAGCGTACTCTTCTCTTTCCCCAACCATTTCAATTCTTCTGCCAAGACTATCCTCACAACTTCTCACAGGAAGTGAAGTCTTCCTCTTCCCTCGGACTTCTCCCCTCTCTTTCCTATCTTTTTCCCCTTTTTTTGAATTTAAAAGTGTCAACAGTGTGAAAAATCAGAAGAATATTCTCTTTCTTGCAGCAGAAGCTCTGAAACACATCGACGAAGTAGCTCGCGAATATCCAAAGAGGCATAAAACAATTTTGCTGGATAAAAAAGATCTACTGAAACCCACAAAAGAACAAAAACATTTGTCAAAAAATACTGTGTTCAATGCAATACTAGTTGGGAACTTCATCGAACACTTCTATACACTTCATGTGTGGTAGTTATGAGTTATCTTTAGGATCTTATCCTAATATGATTGTACGAGGTAGTAATGAATATATTCATCATGTATATGTGCTCAATATTATGTATTATTCTCAAATGTGACGAGGAGCATATATAAATTATATAGAAGAATAACAACATGTAAGATCTAAATAGAAATGATGAATTTTTTCTAGTCATAAAATTTTTTAGCATTTTTTTATTTTTTACTTTTCTATATTTTTTGCCTTTATAAAAGAAATAATTTGTCGACCAGGTCAATAGGGTCTATTTAGGGCCGGACACCTAACCCTTGGTCCATTTAGCCCAGTTGGCACCAAAAAATTTCACAAAAAATAATAAAAATTTTTATAGGGATTTCCAAATACTATGTTAATTAGGATATTCCTTTCGTCTCAATTAAATGTCTAAATCCAATTGAAATTCAATTTATCATTGTTTTTCCATGATAAATTCCAAAAACTCATGCAATCCAATTTCAGATTGAGCATCTCAGCCCATGATAGCATATTGGCCCACTTTCTAAAATTCTTATTTATCCCTTTTTATTTCACAAAAATAAGGATAATATTCAAAAAATTAAGAAAATTTCAATCAAATCACCAAACCCATAAAAAATTCATCATAAATCATCAAAATATGTTTTATAATATTCTATATTTTCTTAAATTTCTTCCAAAAAATCCAGAAAATTCATTTTCTCTCTCCAAAATATCAAATATTGGGCCAAATATAAGTTTTACCAAAACCCATAAAAAATCAACATAAATCATCAAAATATTTTTATAATATTCTATATTTTCTTAAATTTCTTACAAACAATCCAGAAAATTCATTTTCTCTCTCCAAAATATCAGATATTGGGCCAAATATAAGTTTTCATACTTAAATTTATTTTCAAAAGCCCCTAAAACTTCCATAATATGTTCATATTTTTTGGGCCTAGAAAATATATATTTTTGGCCTTTTATGATTATATTATCTTTAAAAATTCATTAAAATGTGACATAAATACCAAAAATTCCCTGGAAGTTCTAAAAAAATCAAGAAATCTCCAGAATACCCTTGAAACATTCTTACCACCTTAAGAATAGGTCAAAATTCGTAGGAAAATCCTAAAAATAAGAAACTGCCCACCTTCTACCTAGTTATCAAAACCACCTCTTAAGACTCAGTCCAAGACATAACTGCACCCACCATGCTGCCCCTCTCTCTCCTCTTCCATTAAACAGCCACAACAAGGCTGTTAAGGGAAGCCCAGCCATCTCCATCCCTAGTGGCCACGTCATCTGCAGAAGAAAAAGGAAGAGAGAGAGAAAGGAAGAAGATAAGGAGGGGCCAGACCCTTACTTGCTGCATACCCAATTGAGGAGGCTTTGGAGAGTGGAGAGGAAGAAAAGGAGGAGAAGAAGAGGAAAGGAGAGCCACTGCCCCCCCCCCCTGATCTGCTGTTGCTAAGAACCAAAGAGGAGGAAAAGAAGAAGCCAAGGAGAAGAATAGGGGCTATGCCCCTTCCCCTTGCTGCTGCGCCCTTCCTTCTCTCCCTCCAAAAAAATCCCTCCTTTCTATCACTAACCTTGGCCAAACAACCCTCAAGGTTATTCCCTTGTGTAGTGATGGGAACCAAAATTTTAGGAGTATTAAAACAATTGTTAGATTGTTTTTCTTTTAAGTGAGTTGATGAGTCTATAAATACACTTTACTGTTTTTTTTGAATATTTCTTGAGCCTATTCAGATCTGTAAGTAGTGCTTTTTATTGTCCTTCTTTGTAATATGTCACCTCTTATATAAAGGGGCATCGTCCAGTTATTGAAACAGAGAATATTTGGAATTTTTGGAGAATTATCCGGGTGTTCCCACATAGCCTAGCGTAGTGTAGTGGTAGTGATAGCGTAGCAGTAGGGCTACGACCTGATCGCCTCCCTCCTCCAGAGAGTCGGCGACTAGTGCCGTTCCCCTTCATCCTCCGGCATTCCTCACCTGCTCCTTTCCCGGTCCTTTTCTTCTTCGATCTGACGCATCAACAGCAACCCGTTCAATAGATCAAGAAGGTGGATCAACGTCGTCTACTTCGGCATAAACAAATCTACTACGAGTCAACGGCAACGGTGGAGACCACTCCGGCGATCCTTGGAGTTGTTGTCCATTCCGCACGGTCGTCTCATCAATGATCTCATTCTTCTTCATTGTCTTCCTACGGCGCCGGAAGAGATGCAACATCAACAGTTCCGAGCATCAATGAAGGGTTCCCAAGTCTTGAAACAACAGATATGATGGTTCACAAATCGGTGGTTCCTCAACGACGATGATGCAACAACATCCAGATCTAAGCAGAGGCGAGTTCGGATCTGAAATGGCATTTTCGACAGCAACCAGTGATCCCTAGAGCAGTGCGGAGTGTTTCCTCTAAATGTGGTCACCTCATCCCCTACGGCCTCCTCGACGCCATTTTAGTCAAATCTGCCAGAAAGGAAAAGAGCTCGGCGATTCCGAACAAACTGCTCAACATCCCTTCAGATTGGTAGATCCTTCACCTACGCCCTTCGTCGAATCGCACAACACTCGGAGATTCTCTTCTGGCGATCCCTAGAAGGCGATGAAGATCAGCCAGCGATCCCCGGTTTGTCCTTCATATCCCTGCTCATCAACGTTTTCTCCAGTCTAAACCTGTGAGCTACGAACACATCAACGGAATCCCCAGCACTGCCAACTGTTTGACTTTGTCCTTGCCGGCGTTTTGCAGGACGGAGGCGAAAAATGTTTGCGACATTCTCGGTACTGATCTCGTGGCCATAGACAGCCAGCTTGATGTGCGCCACAAAAGGAAGGCAAGGATGAGAAAGCTGGATTCCGCGGCTTCCCCTGTCTTCGATTTCAACGTTCGGAACTTCTTCCAGATGCCACCTCGTCGACGACCCCCTCCACAACCCCCTGATTCATTGTTCAGACGAGCTCGCGACTAGTGTCACTGGAAGGAGTCCTCTATATGTTGTGCCACCACTCGCGAGTTCGCCTCCAAGAGCTTTTGGGATCCAAGGGTTGTCGCATGGCCATGTCTTCATTGTGCTCTCCCATCTGACATGCGAACGGATTGGCTTGGAGCTAACCTCTTCCATGCATGCGTGATCGAGCAGGTGATCACCACGTCCACAATCGGCAGCGCACCAAGAGGCCCCTCCTTTCAATCGGATCAAGGGATTACTGATGCGACCCCCTCCTTGGGTCTTGGATCAATGACGAGGACATGAGTTTCTTTGCCTCAATCCGACGTTCACGCACATAGGCCCAAACAACATTGAACAGTTCTAGATTCCACTAAATAATTGGAGTTCGTTGATTTAATTTCGGTTTAGACATTTAAGTTGGTCCTTTCTCGATCCTTCTCTTCTTCAATCTGACACATCAACAACAACCCGTTCAATAGATCTCGAAGGTAGATCAACGTTGCCTACTTCGGCATCAACAAATCTGCTGCAAGTCCACAGTAGTGGTGGAGACCACTCCGGCGATCCCTGGAGTCGTCATCCATTCCGCAGGGTCGTCTCGTCAACGATCCCGTTCTTCTTCATTGTCTTCCTATGGCGCCAAAAGAGCCGCGACGTCAACAGTTCCGAGCATCAGCGAAGGGTTCCCAGGACTTGAAACGGCAAATCTGGTTGTTCACGGATTGGTGGTTCCTCAACGACGGTGATGCAACAACATCCAGATCTGTCATATCTGAATGGCAGAGGTGAGTTTGGATCTGAAATGGCGTTTCGACAGCAACCAACGATCCCCGGAGGTGTGCAGAGTGTTTCCTCTAAATGTGGTCATCCTCGTCCCCTACAGCCTCCTCGACGCCATTTTAGTCAGATCTGCCAGAAAGGAAAAAAGTTCGGTGATTCCGAATGAACTGCTCAGCATTCCTTCAGATGGGTAGATCCTTGACTGTTAGCATCAAGATTTTTCAGAAAAAAGGATGGGACAATTGGGCTAAAGAAGAAATGGGCTTAAGGGTGGGGTGGATAGTCCATAATTGAGTCAAATCAGGCCCAATTGACCACCCCAACATGTGTTCTGGACGGCCAGCCCATAATTGGGTAAATTGGCCCATGTAAAAGGGGCCTGCGCACCAGCCCATGGAGGAGATTGGGCCGCGGACAATGAAACTTACCTGCAGGCCCACCCGAGGCCCAAAAAAAAAAGAGAACAGGCCCAGCCTGCCAGGCTGCCAGCCGCGGCCAGGCCCAAACCCAGGCCAATGGGAACAGGCCGCACTGGCCTGCCACCTCAGCAAGGCTGACCGCCCAAGCCACCTGTCTAGTCACCTCATCCTTGACCCATTTATGAGGTGAAGAAGCCAATGTGGCCAGCCTACGTGGGGGACACCAATGGTCAGTCAAATATTGAAGACTGGTGGGAATTCAAGGAATTGGGAAAGCCAAGAGTCATCCTACATTGAAGAAAACATGACTCTTGGAGTGCCATCCGTCCCTATAAGAAGAGAGGGCGCGCCGGGTTGAAAGAGGGGCTGCTGAAGACGCCGGGAGGCTGCTGGATTGCGCCCCTGCTCCTGCTGCCTGTGCCCTGCCCCTGCTGCTGCTGCTACCAAGGAACTGCCGCCTGCACCTGCTGCTAAGTTGCACCCCTGCACCTGCTGCCTGTGGCCAAGGAGGAGAAGAGAAGAAGATCAGGTAGGGGAGAGCGGTATACCTTAGCCATGTAGCCCTTTAAGGGCATGTTCTCTTCTATTTCTGGCTGTCTCCCTCGCCCCTTGCTATCCCTCCAGAAAGAACCTATTTCGGCCCACTTATAGCCATCAAGAAGCAGGCCTATCCAGACCCTCTGCTCGGCCCATGCCTAGCCCCATGCTGGCCCATCTTCAGGTCTTTATGTAGACCCTTTCAGCCCCTCTGCGGCCTACCAAGACAGCCGTTGTGCAGGTCCAAAATAGACCCTGTCTGACCCCTGATTCAGGCCAATTTTGATCCAATAAAGCCCACCATCGCAGTCCTCTGCAGGGCCTCAAAAAAAAAAAACAGATTCTGCATTTAACCGAATGCCCTGGACAGACCCTGTCCGGCCCCTTTGTGCAGGCCTAATCAGTCCCCAGAACAGGCCTCAAATTCCCCATTGTGCAGACCCATATGCTGGCCCTTGTTCAGCTCACCTTGGCCACCTGTCGGCCCACCTAAAGACACCCAAAACAGACCCCAACCCGGTCCATTTCCAGCCCCATCGAGGCTCAACCCAATGGCCCTTTCACGGGTCCAACCCGCTTCCCAAGAAGCCTAACAGCAGCTCCCTTGCAGCAGAAAATAGAAGAAGAGGTTGCAGCGGCCCCCTTGTGGCTTGTACCGGCAAAGTGAGGGATGAACCTCAACGGCCCTTTCACGGGTCCGGTTCTCCCCTCAACACATCAAGCGAGGGATGAACCTCAACGGCCCTTTCACGGGTCTGGTTCTCCCCTCAACACATCAAAGGAGGAGAGAGCCTCAACGGCCCTTTCACGGGTCCGGCTTTCCCTCCTAGAAGCTGTCCTCCCAAATTCAAGCAAAAATTGAAGCCCGGCTTTGAACGCCGAAAGGAATGGACCGGCCCGAAGTGGCCTTCAGAAGATTAACAAATAAAAAACCAAAAATGCGAAAGCTACATTAAATTAAAGAGATTCACCCCTAGCGGGGAACTCCACCTTGGGCGGAGGCGCGGGCATGCATCCCGTAGCTGGCGACCCGGACGGAGGCGCGGGCATGAATCTCGTAGCCGTCGATCCTTCCCCCAATATGGCTAAGCTAAGGCTGGCTATTTTGGATGGGTAAATTTTCACTAAGTTGAAAAAATAGTCGGCATGCCGTCATAATGCCAAAATTTTTCTAAAGTAGTGAAGATAAACCTATGTTGGGGGAAGGATCAATTACATTGTACACCGATGTACTTCACTCCATCTTTCAATGAAATGAAGCTTTGATGTTCATATTGATGCATGAAACCGGGCATTCAAAGTGACCCGATGGGTCGGAGGCGATGCAAACCGCCAAACTAAATTAAAACCATTTCAAATTCAAACATAAAATTAAAACAAAAAATCAAATCTGAAAGTCATAAAAAATCAGAACTAAACAAAATCTGAATTTCAACTTATCCCGGTTCAACAAACAAACCGATCTTCAACAAGATTGAACCGGTTTTGAAACACATCAAATCAAATCAGATTTTTATCAAATCAAAACTGTCAACCATCAAAAAATCAGATTCTGAACCATACTGAACATCAAAAATCAGGTTTTCAATAAAAATCTGTCAATCACAAAAATTCAGATTCCAATTAAATCTGCAACAAAAAAAACAGATTTGAACAATCTATCAAAACATATTCTAGCCAGCTTCAAAAATCTGATTTTAGCAATCTGAAAATCCACTCAAAATCCACTAAACTTCTTCCCAAAAGGAATCAAATAAACAACATTTCAAACATCCAAAATGGATCAAAAATCAACTCAAAATCAGAAAATTCAGAAATCAGAAAAATCAAAATCAACCAAATCAAAAATCCAAACTTGCTCAAAACTTTAAGCACATCAAAACTGAAATCAAAACAAAAACTTGAACCAATCAAGTCCAAAATCAAACAAATCAAAACTAAACCAAAACAACAAAACCAAATCAATCAAACAAATTGATTCAAGTTCCAAAACTCAAAACCGACTTTCAAGTCAATCCAGAAATCAACCAACAAACAAATGAAATCAACCCGAACAAATCGGTTTGCATCTCGTCGGACCCAAAAGGCCGCTGCCCCTTTTGAGTTCTTTACTTTATTTTGTGGATGTGCACGTCTCCGAAAACAGGTTGCCACGACGGTTAATCAAAGGCGTTCGAGCCGTTGCTCGATGTAAGTTAACGCCGGATACTCGCACCATCCGGCGGAGAAGGGTCAAAAATGAAATTTTCAAAGAACCCGAACCTCGGTTCTAATATTTTTAAAACTATCACCGGACTACCTAATATTTTTAGGATATCACCTATTTTCCTAGAAAAGTCCGGAGATGTCTTTCTTTCTAAAGAACAGACGCAGAAAAAAGAGGTTCACACATTCACCTACGCCCTTCGTCGAATTGCACAACACTCGGAGATTCTCTTCTAGCAATCCCTGGAAGGCGATGAAGATCAGCCGGCGATCCCCGATTTGTCCTTCATATCCCTGCTCATCAACGTTTTCTCCAGTCTGAACCTGCGAGCTACGAACGCATCAACGGAATCCCTAGCGCTGCCAATTGTTTGGCTTCGTCCTTGACAGCGTTTTGAAGGACGGAGGCGAAAAATGTTTCGCGACATTCTCGGTATTGATCCCGTGGCCACAGACAGCCAGCTAGATGTGCGCCACGAAAGGAAGGCGAGGATGAGAAAGCTGGATTCCCCGGCTTCCCCTATCTCCGATTTAAGCATTCGGAACTTCTTCCAGATGCCACCTCGCCGACGACCCCCTCCACAACCCCCTGATTCATCGTTCAGGCAAGCTCACGACCAGCGTCACTAGGAGTCCTCTATACGCTGTGCCACCGCTCGCGAGTACGCCTCCAGGAGCTTCTAGAATCCAAGGGCTGTCGCATGGCTACGTCTCCATCGTGCTCTCCCATCTAGCACGCCAACAGATTGTCTTGGAGCTAACCTCTTCCACGCGTGCACGATCGAGCAGGCAACCGCCACATCCACAACCGGCAGCGCACCAGAAGGCCCCTCCTTTCGATCGGATCAAGGGATTACCGATGCGACCCCTTCCTTGGGTCTTGGATCAACAACGAGGACATGGGCTTCTTTGCCTCAATTCGACATTCGCGCACACAGGCCCAGACAACGCTGAACAGTTCCAGATTCCACTGAATAATTGGATTTCGTTGCTTTAATTTCGGTTTAGACATTTAAGTTGGTCTTAATTGGGTTTAAAGCTGGTTTGAGTGTCTTAATCGCTTAGATTGGTTTAATATCAATTCCGTCCCACATCATGCAGCCCCTGGTTTCAGCCACGTATGGGTCAAAAAATCTTCTTTGAATAGGCCCTGATCAGCACTTAGATAGCCCTTCAGATATACCCTGTTTTGACCCTCAATCAGATCCTATTTCAGCCACCTGCAGGTCACCAAATATTCCCTTAAATAGCCCTAGACATGCCCACTTTCAGACCTTAAACGGTGCACCATATCCCCTCTGTGCAGCCCTTTTAAATGGCTCTAGACATGACCACTTTCAGACCTTACACAGGTCACCATATCCCCTCAGCGCAGCCCCTTTAAATGTCTAAGTATGTTCAAACCCTATACAGGTCATGAAGAACACCCATTACAGCCCCCCTGTAACCTCTCAAACCGGTCAGGAACCAACCTGAAAGACACCTTGTGCAGGTCCCTAAGCCACTCTGTTTCAGCCAAAACACACCCGTCCTGAACCAGATCTGAGCAAGCCCATAAAGCTAGGCCCGGTTACCTGCCCCTGGTACCTCAGAGTACAAAAAGACAGCAGAAAATCCAGATGTTCAGCAAGGGCAGAAATCAGATCAGACCAAGGATTGGCAGTCTGGCAGAAGTTCTTCAGGTGCAGAGGACTGAAATGAAGCAATGTCAGGCTATCAAGGCCGAGAAGACTGACTAGACTATGACTGTTGGGCCATCAAGGCCAAGGAACTATAAAAAAAATATCATTTTTAAATACTGAAATTAAAAAAAAATATTACTAGGCTAAGCCTAGGCACCTCTTGATTTTGGATGGTCACACAGGCACACACCGGGATGTACTGATCCCGGATGGGTATGTGGGCAAGCCCCCACTATACACCAATTCTTCTCCAAGGTAGGGAGTATAATACTCTATCTAATAAGAAAAAAGCTCCTACTAATCTAAGGGAGATAATGCATGTTACCATGCTAAACAAACCATAAGATTAAGTGGGGATATGGGAAAATATCGCATGCCTGTGTATAGCAAAGGAAAATGCCCCACATGTTGATTTAAAAAAATTATGGCTTGTCCTTCCCCATATGCTTATGTACTCTGATGTACCAAAATCACATTCTCGTTGTCTAATGTGTAAGTTCAATGATAGGGAGCTATCCATTAACCCCACAAATCAATGGAATGCAAAAAATAAAAAAACTAAGATGTAAAAAAAATCAAATCTAAAATTAAGAAAAATCAGTGAACCACAAAGTTGTAAAATCAGAATCTGCAAGTGAGATTTCTGAACATGAAAAAAACTGATAACTAACAATGCCCAAGAGGAGGCCTAGACGTCCGAAGGTCTCATCAAAACCAAATCCAAAATAAGGTCTAGCCTTCGAAATGAAGATGCCCCTAAAGATGATAATTCACATCCTAAATCAAATTTGTCAAAAATCATAAAACACTTTCAGATCTGAATAGTCTGATTTAAACCCCATAAGCAAATATGAAGTTTGATGACATAAAGAAATGCTCATAATTCATGAATGGCTCAGATCCTATGGAAAACTTTCATCACATAAAGATGCCTAAAATGAAGGGGTAAGTGGCAGATCTCTTAAGAATCTGTACATCTGGCATGCTGAATAAAAAGGCTCCGAATGAGAAAACTGAAAAAGGATAATCCCCCGGTAGTAAAAAATAATGAATGAAATGAATGCAAGATGGCTCAAAATTTAAATCCAAACTCCAAAGTTCTCAATCTTAAAAGACAACAGCCCAAATCTGAAAATTTAGGTCCTGAAGTGATGCGGGACGGGACCGGGGGTCCCATGAATCTCAATGTTTCAGGAAATAAAACCCAGAAAATAACCAGCAGTTTAACAGTTAGAACAGGACCAGAATTCAGAAATATGATCCAGTATGTAAACAGACCAAATAAGAGCAAAGATCCAACAGTGATAAGCCCAGCCAACAGTAAAACAGGCAATCCGAAGCCAACAGATTATCTTGTAATACACCAATATGCTGACATCCAACGGAATATGCAATTTATCATCATGACAGTGTCAACAGGGACAGGGAGGATATCTCAATAGCACACAAATTCTCATGAAAATGATAAGCATATCAACAGACATGACAGCAGTAGATGAAAGGGACGTTGGCTCAGATTATTATCATCACAGCCATAATTGAATCAGTGAAACCAGTTATATCAATAAATATAATTCAGGAGTCCTCCAATAACTATACCAGCAACTAATTAAAGCTACCAAGGTATATTTTCTTTGGTTTCGTCATCATCTTCCCATTTATAAATGTAGGCAGAACCAGGTGAATCCTGCCATTTCTGTAGGTTCCATTTCTCAAGAGAAATCCGTAGTGCAATATGAATAATATCCGGTCAAGAAACAAGACAGATCGTCGTGAACTCGAAGCTTGATAAAGAGAACCGTTAGAATGCTCATAGACTGGAGGAGGAACAGTCCGCAGATTCATTTCCAAGTAAAATATCACATGAAGTCGCGAAATCGCTCACTAGAAGCAATCGGCTCGAGCCGGAAGAAAACCTAGCTATCACAATGGAACACCATGTATGAACTCACGGTACTTGACCATTCACGGCCTTAAACCATAAGGACTTATTCCATAGGGAGGAATCTAGTATGGGAGGGTCGGATATCACATGTGCCTTGGGAGGTAAGGCATTCCGCAAACCTTCTTGGAGTGGGAGGGACAGCTTCTCAATCGGGGACTAGAGGAACCCGCAATGGAATCCACAGTGCTCGGAGGAACGGCACTGACCTTACGGAACAGAGACCAACTCCGAGAGGACCAATATTGAGCACCGATAGCAGCAACAGAGGGGCACGGAGCTTACGGAACAGTGACCGTCTTCGGGAGGACCAATAATGAGAACCGTTAGCAGCAATAGAGGGGCACGGAGCTGCAGAATCTCTAGTAGCACAATCGGGACGGGAGGAAGATCCGAACGAGTAGAGAAGCTTCTCTACAGGAGCTTGCCGGGACAGCCTCCGGAAGAAAGGGACCGAGCTGATCCAAGGGAGGAAACCGCCGTAGAAGGCTCAGTCGCCAGTAGGACTGAAGAAGAACCGCTAGAGGAGGACGAGGGGAGGAGATTTATCTTCAGCCTCTCATCGAGATCACTACGGGAGGAGGAGATCGGAGAAGAGGAAGCACGCTAGGGTTACGCCATCGCGAGGGGAGGGAGGAAACTCAGCGTCGAACCGATGTCGGGGAGAGAGAAGCCCCGCACGAGGGTTTAAGTGAAGAGAGGACAAAACCGGAACCCAAACATAACATTGCTGTATTCATCATTTCATACCCTGTACATAGGAATTCAGGTCCTATTTATAGGACCGAGCAGTTGCCTTCAATTAAAATGTAAAATAAATTCATTTTAAAACTAGAAATTGAAACTAATGACTCTAAAATGCCTAAAATAATGGGAAAATGACTAGACATCTTAGGAAAAAAATCCTAAAATTTGGAAAAATTATTTAGATGGACCTAATAACTATCTAAAATTAAAATTTACATGAAATTTAAAATCTACTAATCGGTTCTTGCGTCCCGATTTGATTATCAACATGAATCGGTTCTTGACCCCCGATTCGGTTCCCATCATGAAGGCTAAGTCTAAAATACTGTCAATAAACATAATCCGAAATTCCCAAAAGAAAATTTAGGACATTAAAGGGGTTTAAATATAAAGCTCCATAAAATCTAAATGCCAATGAATCCGCAGAGTAGATAACTTGAAGTTTCAACCTATGGAAAGTCTTTCCCATCTTAAAAAACTACAAGATCAAATTTCAAAACACTAATGTCGGATTTCACATCTTAAAAACTCCAAACAAGAAATGTTTAATCCAAGAGTTTTCTGGATCTTAAGAGTTTTTTCATATGAACCCATCTTAAAATGTTCAGATATTTTGAAACTCTTAAGAGCTGAAACTAAGGATTCAAATGCAAGTTAATCAAAACCCAAATTCATGCAAACTAGGAACATAAAATGTCAATCTGAAGTTTCAAAGTGAAAATTTCTAAACTTCAAAACCAACTCTTTAAGTTTGTAATATTGGATCAATAGAATTCCAAAACTCAAACTGTCTAATGTTGAGACCATAAATAAGAATAAAAATCCAAGGATCAAGCATCCCCAAATCTCAGTTCATGATCTTAAGGGAATCAAGATAAATATCAAATGTTCAGATACTGATCTTAAAATCATCAAATCCAAAACCCTTAAATCCAAAAAAACAAATCCTCAAAATAAAATCCTATAACCTGTAATTCCAAAACTCGAATCTCAGAATTCACCATTGAATGGCAAAACTGAGAATTCATCAAATCTGAGAATTCGTCCGAAATCCCAAAACTCAAATGGCAAAAAGTCAAGGAAGACATAAATGCCAAACCAAATAAAATAAATCTCCAAAAATAAAAGACATCGAGTCAAATCAATTCAAAATGTATCTCAACAAAACATAAGTCAAACTCAAATTAAACTAAACATACCAAGTTTGCATTCCATTGACCTTATGGGGTTATTTCTCCCATATGTTTATTTTGTGGGTGTACAGTTCCAACTTAGGAGTTTGTTATAATGATTAATCAAGGATGTTCAACTGCACATTCGATGTAATTAATATCGGAACTTCACAATCCGATGGAAAAGTCAAAAAATAAAATTTTCGAATAATCCAGAACCAAGGTAGGTGGGGTTGGGGTCTGGAATGGGCCCAAACTGACCCAGGTTGACCAGGCCTGCCAACATAAAAAAATAATAATAATAAATATAAAAAGTAAAAACATAAAAACATAAAAAATTACAAAAACTATTTATATCAATTCAAATCTTACATGTTGAGGGCAAGCTTTGTCTCCTTTCACCTTGTGTTTTCCATAACTTTCATCTTGTCTCTAAGCCAAACTATAATCAGAGCTGAGCCCCACTTATACATAAAATCTCATAGTCTACACTACGAGTGGGGCTCCTATTATAGTTTAGAAGGAAGAGAAGATAAAACTTAAAAAATTAAAATAAGAAATTTCTCCTCTGATAGATAATAAGAGTGATTTTAGAATAAGAGAATGAAAGAATTATCAAAGGGAAGGTGGCGGAAGTAGAAAGCCCCTTGGGGCCTTATATAAGGGGGAGGGTGTGAGGATGATAGAAGGCCCCTTGGGGTCTTATATAGGCCCCCAAGTCTTGTGGGCACTTAAAAGCCCCCAAACTAGCCATTGAGCAACCGGGTCAGACATGATCCCGACCAGATTGCGGAGTCGTGCAGCCCAGCCTAGATCTGATGCCAGGTCGGCGACCCCAGGTCAAGACCGGGCCGGTTAGACAAAAAAGTGACCAGGTCGGGGCTGAATTGCAACCCACGTCCTAACCCGGCATTCCATGCCAATAACATGAACATACATATTTTTATATATCATGAATTAGCTAATACTCCTATAAGATATCATATATTTTAATAGTTGTTAATGCTAAACAAACATAATCAAAATTCTTTTCCAAAAAACAAAAATATGATTTTTTTATATTAATTAAAATGAGGTTACATCAAGCCCTCAAAGAGACAAATACATAGCTTGGCTAATTTGTCTCTCAAGGAATGATGGGTACTTTAATTGTAAATTTAAACATCAAATTCACTTTTAGTTCCATATCGTCAATGTGCATCTAAAATAACCCAAGACAAACAAAATAAAGAAGTCACCACAACTATAAAAATGACAAAGCCAGAATGATTCCTCACAACAATTTGATGTGGGATGGACTGCTGAACTCCATCTAGATGTACAACTTTACTGGAAACATCCTTGAAACGGGCTAAACCAGACAGAACTGACCACTGCACTAGCTGAAGTGATTTGGGCCAGCTGGGCCAGTTGAACTGGCTGGACCAATCTGACATGCGTAAACTGATAGACAGGACTGAACCAGTTGAGCTGGTTGGACCAAGTTGAACCAGTGGAGACTAGCTGAACCATCCAGCCAAGTGAACTAGTTCAGTTCCCAAGTGCTGGGCTGAAAGAGCAGGAGGGAATGGCCTCATCGACCAGAAATAAAGTCTAAACTCTTGTTTCATCATTCATCTCCAATATCTACTGGGTTACAAAATAAGGGCTTTTATAGAAGCCTCAAGTTACACTTTAGTCCCTCACTATTCTTTCACAAAATGTGAGTCACTCAAGTCTTTAAACTTTAAAATTTTACATTGATGTTCTTAAGACCGGAAAATGAAATAAAAGACATGTAAATGTAAACACTAAAACCAATAAATCTTATAAGATTGATGTCAATATCCTGAACTCTGTTGATAGCAACATGTCCAAATGAATCAGCCATCTGTACTTAGCATTGATCCCGATTGGTGAATGCATCACAATTCTTTCGGAAACATGTCATTCCACAAGCAGGTCCCTCCAGATTCCAGATGTTTTGCCCTCATTCCTTTTTCATTTTATTTTGGCAAAATCCTCCAAGCACAATCACAAAAACATGATCTTGACGGAGAAGGCTATGGAGTGAAAATTTTCTCCAGAGGACTTCATTTGCCTTGCTACCATTTTCAAGTGGCTTAAACAGTTGAGATTTGAATCAGAAAATCAGAAACAACTAAGAGAATTAAAATAGCCTAGGATCTGAAAGAGTTTGGGTAAGACTGGAAACTGAATTGGTAAAATCCAACAGGCATTTCTTAAGCCCAAGCAAAAATATCATTGTTTTGGCCGATCTCTTCATACTAGAATCAGCCAGTAGTAATTGATTCAGCCTCTTTAAACTAATTTTGAGGTCCTCTACTAGCAATAGGAATATGACGGTAACCAATGGGTAGTGGTTTCTTAAGCATTTTAATTTATTTTATGAATATACTCCCACAGAACATTTTTTCCAATTTCCCTGATTGAAATAATTTTGTCAGATGCCTGAAATATTTGGCATGAAAATGCATTCTGGCGTTCCTTTTGTGGCAGCATTCATTGTGCTTTCCTTGGCAAATGGCATGATAGTATTTTGAACTTTAGCTCTGCAGAACCCAAGAAAGCAAACACTTGGAATAGCATACAACATACTTTATCAAACCTCAAAGCATACAAGATGCAACTTTGGATATAGGTTATGTTATGGTTTATCCTTTGATTCTACGTTTCTAGCTAACAAATTGTAAGGTATCTGTGGGAACCTCGGGAATCGTTTTGTTTCTTGAAAAAGATTTCTTGTTTTTGTATGTTTTGAAATATCGACATCCCAATCTTCTAGTAAAGTAGGTGATAAACCATAAAAATACTAGATAGTCCGGGTGATATTAAAAGAGTATAGAACCGAGGTTCGGGTTCTGTGAAAATATTTTTGACCTCTTTCTGTCGGATGGTGCGAATATCCGATGTTCATTTACATCGAGCAAACACTCGAACACCCTTGATTAACTACCATAGCGATCTTGTTTGATGAGAGCGTGCACATCCACAACATAAAGAGAACACAAAGGGCCCTGGCCTTTTAGGCCCGATGAGATGCAAACAAATTTGATTAGATTTTGTTTGAAGTTGTTTTATGTTGATTTATGAATTGATTTTGATATGGTTTGAAATGTTGAATTTAGATTTTCATTTGACTTGGATTTGAATGTTACTTGTTTCGGTTTGGTTTAATTGTTTGGTTTGTTTTATTTCAATTGGTTGAAGTTTTTTTTTTTTTTTGAACTTGATATTTTAGATGTTTTGATCAATTTGACTTGCTTAAATTTAATTGACATGTGTTGAGTCATTTTCATGTGATTTTCTCATGTCGGTTGGTGTTTTAATACCAATTCGGGTGTGTTCAGTATGTTTTAAATGTTTTGAAGTTTGGTTCAAATTGATTAAACTTGAATTTCAGATTGTTAATGATATGAATTTGGCATGTTTTAAGATGAATTTCATATGCATTAATGTTTTCTTTATGTTGTTCTTTTCAATTGGTTTGATTTGCACTTGTTTAAGCATTTGAATTCAAATGGATTAAATGTATTGAATCAATTTTTCCAGATTGTATTAAATCTGATTTTTGTTGAATGTTAAAGCTTTAATGATATATTTTAAGCATGTTTTAAGATTAGTTTGAATGTATTTTCAGATTTAATTAAGTTAACTTCAGATTTGAGTAACTCTTGTTCGATTTGCATCACATCCGGTCTGTCGGGCTAGTGTCGATGCCCAGTCACATGCAATCAACTCGGCACTTGAAATGTTCATTGAATATTCATGTTCATGCTGGTGTACATCAGATGTGGCAGTTCATATGCCATGTTCAATGTTGTCAATGGTGCAAATGTGTGAATGTCCTTCCCTTGGTGTAAAATACAACTTGATTGGGAAAAATTTGGCAGCATGCTGCCTTATTTTCCAATCGGTGTGAAATTTTACCCGTCCTACAAGGCATAGTCATTTGACTTTCCAAGTAGTGGGAAGGGTCCGTCTGCAGTGGGAAGCGTGTCACATGCCTACGCCCGGGTCAACGTTCCGGTGCATGCCGGATGAGCCGCCCAATGAAGCGTCCAGTTGTGGACTAACTTCTTATTTAATTTTGGCATTTCGCCTTCACATTTAATTAAGGTTTATTTTAAGTGTCCAAGGCCCAATGGGCCAGCTTCATCAGCACAATGGGCTGGTCTTCATGTCTCATGGCTTGAGAAGGCCGACTTCGTGTCATGTTGGCCCGGTTGGCCCAATTCAAGCTTCATGTCTCCATGGCCCGGTTGGCCTGTTTTACACCTTGTTTGGACCATAATCGAGAGCCACCTTCTCAAGCCCTTGACCCATCATGTGAGCCAAGGGGGATCAGGCCGTCACCCCCAACCTGGTCCTTGCAAGGACCTGTTGTAGTCTCGGTTTGTTGCACTTGTTCGCGGCTTTGTTTTGATCTCCAGGGGCCAAAATGGCCTGCTTCGACAATCTGCAGAATTTGACTTCTAGTGTTTGCCTTCTTGTTGTAGCAGTGGGCAACGAAAGCCTCAGAGGGGATGGAATGGATCTGTGGGGGTGCTGCTTGGAAGAGTTGGAAAGGGGACTACACAAGGGGGCAGGTTTAAGGCAAGTTTGGAAGGGTTGATTAGGTGCTGCACAAAGGGCATGTTGAAAAGGATTTCAATGCTTCAAAGGGGCTGTTTGGTATTGAAATAAGGAAGGCCACACAAATGGGCTATCTTGGTTGAAGTTGAGAATCCGCCTGAGAGAGACTTGGCCCGTCGTACGGATTCCAAGAATTCCCAGGACATCACCCTCTCCTCCAGCCCAAAACGAGGGATCAAGAGCCCGCCCGGGGAGACTTGGCCCATCTTGTGGATCCAAGAATGCCCGGGACATCACTCCATCCTCCTCGATGGGTAAGGGATCCGTGTAGAGAATAGGGCTGATTGGGTGCGTAGGGAAGTTGAACATGGGCTTTAGGTGGTACCAACAAGGCTGTATTTTTGGAGCTTCTTGAATGGCCATAGAGAAGGCCGAGGGGAAGAGAAGGAAGAGGGGAGGGAAAGAACTAGAAGGTACTACATCTTCCCTCACCTTTTTCGCACAATCCTTGTTGGAGATTGAAGGATAATATGGCTGGCCTTATACCCTTCTTCTTCTTCTTTTGTTGCGAAAATGGGGCTGGAATCGGTGCTCCAAGAAGGAACACCTGCTGTTGGAATCGGTGCACCACCGATTGGGCCGTCTTGGCGCACCGGAGGGAGGCCTTTTCTCCTTCTTCTTCTTCACTTGGAACACCACCGTGGGGCTGGAGAGGTTGCCGACTTGCCGATGAAGACGTCCGAGCAAGGAGAAGCTCTCTTGGCGCGGGGTAGAGGGAGGAGAAGCGGGGCTTCCGCGGGGTGATCGGCTTGTCCTGCACGTGGCTAGGCGAGGAGGCTTTTATAGGGGCCGAGGGGCGCCATCTCTAGGAGGAGATAAGGCTGGAGGTTGTTGAGAGGAGATAAGGATAACTCGAGGAGGTTGGGGATGATAAGGATAACCCATAGTTGGTTGTTGAGGATGATTATGCGCCAACTAGAAAGAGAGGGAGAGAAGGGTACGCACCATCTCCTCCTTTCAAGGAGGTGTGCGCACATGACATGTGGAAAGAAGGCTGGTTCGACCAAGGCTTGGATGAGGATAAGCTTGGTTAGTTGTAGGATTAGTTGGATGAAGATAAACCAAGGGAGAGATAGGGATAAGCCATGGGAGGTGGTTGAGGGAAGTGGTTGAGTGGGACCCACTAGCCAAGGAAGGAGGAGGTGGGTGCGCCTCCCTCCCCTATTTTCTAGGGCTTCTTGCGCACACATCAGATGAGGGAGGATGGAATTCGACCATGACAGGTTGAGTTAGCCCATCTTGGGTTAGGTTTAACCCTGGTTTAATCAAAGTGCTCCCGATCCAACGGTTAGCAATAATTCCGACCAAAACCAATTAAATAAATCCCAAATTGACTTCAAAAAAATTCCAGATCATGCCCTGATGGCCATTGATCTTATGCTCTATCCTGATGTGTGGTTGAGATCACTTGAATTGCAACGGATCACTTAATTTAGCTAGTTTCTCGATCGGTGCGATCTCGGCCGTCGATAATGTCGAAAATCGTATCCGAGTGCAATTACCTTCTCCCATTGGCCAAATTTATTTTTCGTGCATCAATATTCATGAGATCAAAGTTTTGGGTCATGAAAATTGAAATTTTCAGCCCATGGGTCGATCCAGAGCTAATCGGACCATTATGCCCCTGGTGCGAGAACATACGGCTTTCCGTCCGGATTTGCTCTTTCTTGCATATCTCTTCATCCGGGAGTCGGATTTTCGATCCGTTTCGAGCGTTGCCTAGCTCTATCCAATCTTGACAATGTGGTAAAGTTGGAATTCCATGTTAGAGTCCCAATTTGTCCCAAAGTGTCAGGAGCAAAATGGTCATTTCGGCCTTCCGGTGTCCGTTTTTTATGTTTTGGGCACCGTTGCGAAGCTCTTGACCGGGGCTATGTAATGAACACATTATCTTGGCCATTTGTAGCATGTAAGGCCATGCCAAGGCATTTACAAAGTCTGTTTACATAATCTATTCACTAATTTTTCGAATCTGGGTTAGATTTTCTGCACTGGCTTCGGCATTGCTGAAACTTGTATAAAGAAAGCTAAGCAGAAAAATTTGATGTCAACAGTATCTATACAGTACATGGTCCCTTAATTTCCTCCACCAAAACGAGAAACGAGATCGCCAATATCTTAGATCCACATTGGACAAACAACCTATTACATATATATTCTCTCTTATTCTATTTTCTATTATTATTTTAGTTAGATAGCTTTGCTACGTTTATTCCATATATTGTCAATTTTATTATAGAATCCATCCAAAAAGTAATCCATACATTATTGGCTAATAACATTTTATAACTTAATATGTTTATAACTATATATGCACAACTGACCCAAGATGTCATATCAATCTTCTCTATATTGTTGAAGATGAAGCTTAAGTTTGGCATAAGATCTCTTGTATGTCACTTGTTAACAATAGTTCACCTTCTCTATATTTCGTTTTCCATTCTCTGTCAGCTTATTTTGATGTTTAATGGGTTCCATTGTCTTTTTTGAAAAGATTGCATGGCATTTTACACTTAAACATACACTTTGATTGGCATTTCCAAGATCTAATCTCCCGATATTTTTTCCAAAATCTCTCCAAGATCTCCTCTTTAGTCTCTCCAAGATAAAATCGAAATGCGAAATCAAATCCTTGGTTTTGACCTCCCTAAACCTGCCCCAAACAAGGCCCGACATCTGTCCGAACAAAGCCCCCTGTCATGGCCCTCAGAACATACCGCCAAGGCCCAAGTTGTTCAAAACAGGCCGCCAAGGCCCAAATTGCTCAAAAACAGGCCACTAGAGCCCAAGTTGCTCAAAACAGGCTGCCAAGGCCCAATTTGCTAAACTGTGTAAGCCTGAGGACATCAGAACAGCCCAATGGGCCTCAAAGAGACTTAATCAAATCTGAAATAAATAAATAAATAATGCTTAAGAGGCTAGCCTACTAAAGTAGGCCACTCATTGGACGAAAACTAGGGCATGCACCCAACATGTTTGATCCCGATAGGGAAATGGGCATGCTCCAATCTTCTAGCTATTCTTCTCCCAATGTGAAGAGTTTTAAACTCTACCTACAAAGGGAGATATATTCCATTAATCCAAGGGTAAGCCATGATGAAATTTACCCTTCAACAAAATGATAAAAAATACCGGGGAAAGGATATTTTCATGTCCGTCAGGAATTAATTCAATTCCAATGGCATTTTCTATATCTGACCATGTGCTTGTACACAAATTTGCCAAGAAAATAAAATTTTAAAATTTTTCACATTTTTGGATGTCATTGGGAGCTTTAGGAGAGCCCCATAGGCTTAAATAATACAAAAAATAAAAAAGAGAAAAAATATAATAATTAATTAAATCCAAAATTACCAATATCTGGTCAAACCAGTCAAACATAAATTTTACGATTTTAAAATAATTTTCAGAAAATTTTAACATCAAAAAATGAATTTTCCAAACCAAAAGACCAATTAATAAACAAATTAGTCAAATAAACCCAATAAACACAAAAATAACCAAAATAAAACCCAAAATAATCCAAACAGGGCTAAATAAATGAAACAATCTTATAACATCAAAAATAATTTTCAGATAATTACAACATCAAAAATTGAATTTTCTAAGAAAAAATTGAATTAATAAACAAATAAATCCAATAAAACCGAAAATCTTAGTTTAATCCAACATAAGTGAAAAGATGATTTTTCTGACTTAAAAAGTGATTTCCAGATTAAAAAAATGTCAAAAAAATTCAAAACTAAGAAATCAATTAATAAACACATAAACCAAATAAGCCCAAAAAAATTGAAAATAACCAAAAACACCCAAAATAATAAAAAATACCCCAAACATTCAAAAGATCCTAAAAGACAAAGTCAATATATTTTCACAACTTAAAAGTAAACAAAAGAAAACAATATAAAAAAGAGAAAGTCAGCAACAACCAAAATAATAATAATAAGAATAAAAAATTTCCATAACTTAAATAATTTAAAAATGATTAAAATACATAAAACAAATTTTCTAAGTCAAAAAACCCAACCAATAAACTAAGTCAAGTAAAACTAATAAGCTACAAAATAACTCAATAAAACTGAAAATCCCTTAAAACAGAAAAAAAGGATCAAAAATGGACAAAACAAATAAATAATACCCCAAAGATAAAATCCACCCATTTTGAACGCAAGACAATCACAAAACCAACAAAAAGAAGACAAAGAGAAAAAAAATCAAGATAACCCAATAAATCAAATGAATAACATTCAAAAAAGGACAACAGTAAAAAAATTCAATAAATAAAACTGAAACCCAAATCAAGTAATAACAAAAAATTAAATTTGTTAAAAAAATAAATAAATAACTGAAGTCAATAAATAAAAACTAAATCAGAAAGTCAATAAAAAATAATAAATTATCAAACCAAAAATCCAAATCCAAGGAGTCAAGAAGAACAATAAGTCAAAATGAAGCGAACCAAAAATAAACACATCTAACTTGAAATTCAAATCCAATAACTCATTAGGTCTTAACCCATAATGAAACTCCACAAAACACCTCAAAGTTTAAAAAACACCAAGTCCCAAATCCCAAATCTAAGATAAACTCTCAAATCCAAAGCCCTCAAATCTGAAATTTTACTAAGTATCAAACCGCAATTAGATGTTTAAGACACCCCAAATCAGAAAGATAATAAATCTAACCTATTTAAAATAAAAAACACTCAAATTGCAAAGGCATTAAATCAGAACACGGAGAAAACAGACCTAAAACAAATCTTAATAACAAATCCAACCCAAATCTCAAATCAACTCAAAAGAACTCAAACCAAATTTAAAACACAAGGCCTGCATTCCATGAAGTGTATCGGGCTGTACTCCCATGTTTATTCGGATTGTTATGGCAACTAATCAAAAGTGCTCGCGTAAATGCTCGATGTAAATAATATCGGATCTTTGCATCATCTGATGGGAAGAGGATGAAACCAAATTTCCAAAGAACCCAACAACCTCAATAAATACTTTTACACATATCACCCAAACTAGTTAGTACTCAATATCACGTATTTTCATAGTTGTCAATGTTAACTCTCAAAAAAAAACAAAGTCCTTTTATTTCGAAAAAATTGAGGATACATCAGTACTAAATAAAAATTGCTAAACAATACCTTTCTTTTGTCTATTTCACTGGCTTTTCGCTTCATAACATCCTTTGTCTCGTTAATTTTGCTTTGCATTACCAGTTTATGTAGTTTTTCCTCATGGCTCTCCATTTCACAGTGTTGTTTGACCTGAGCAACAGTGATGAGAACTTTGTGCCCAAGAGAAATTGCTTCATCGAAAGCAAAAATCAAATCAAATGCAGACTTGCAAATGCCATCTTCATCCAGAGAAACAGCGTACTCTGGCATCTAACAGAAGTTAAGAACCAACAAGCATAAAAAGTCCTACAGGATGGGTATTTTTGCAGCTAGTCAGTTTCCAACAAGAAAAAAAAGAAAACCAATCCCCAAATGAACAAGATAAGTTGTAACACGCCAACAAAGCAGGAGAAAGACCTGCAGCAGATCTATGTGCTTTATGTATAAAAAATAAAGAAACATCAATAAAGTTAATCAAAGAAAGAAGGTATGAAGTAAATAAATAGTATTTAGAATACTGCTATGCTATAGACCTCAACGAAAATTTTTCACCATTTTGGTGCATAGATATATACAACTGAATTTGTCTAATCCACTCCATTAAAGCAAACTTTAAGGGCAATGGATGCTGGGCAATGGACACTAAACATGTTTAAAATAATGGACATCTTACTGCAAAGATCACTCCAAATAATAAATACTATAGCAAGGATACAAGTTTTGACAAAAGTCTTAAGGTCTCCAGGTCATCAAGAATGTTGCTCTGTTTGTTAGTTACCAGCAACAAATAGAGAGCTTCAACCGGCTGGTACACATAACGGACATTTTCAGTCTCAACATAAGTGTGCTGCTTTCCTGTCCCAACCAATTTGGGAAATGCCGCAAGTAGGCCCTCTATCCTAATTCGAGACATCTCAACAAACTGCCTTGAAACAAGTGCTGCAGAAAAAATATATATCACATTAAGGTAAAAACAATGACATAATTAAATGAATCTCTAATAAGAAAATTCACAAGCAAAACATGAGCATTACGAAGCGAATTGTGCATTAGGAATTGATCCAGACAGGTTTAAGCAAAACAAACTGAACATAGATGGCTAAGAGAAACAATTGAAACTAATTACAGACCACGCAAATCCAATGGATGATACTGACGAAAAAGCTGCATACATGGAAACCATAGGCCACGAAACAAGGATATCAAATGTTCAGAATGTTGATATCTGTTGAAACCTCATTCATTCCTTTCCCTTTTTTAAAGAAAATATGTTTTTTTGTTTAGCCTAGACAACTATGAATATACATGGTATTCAATAAAGTATTAGCAAATTTCGTGTGATATTGATATATAGGAATACATAGGGGCGGCAGGCCGACTGTGGGTCATTTGACTGGCCAAAGGTTTTGGCCCGCAGGCTTTGGTCGGGCCGACATACGGGCCGATGAGGGCCAAAGCGGGCCAAATGATTTTCAACTTTTATGTCAAAAATATCACTTTTACTTATTAAAAATATTTTTTAATTAAATTACTATCAATTTTATAATGTTATCTTAAATAATTAAATTTATCATATTTAATAAATATTTATTTATAAAATATAAAGTTTGGTTGGGCCGGGCCGGATCAAGTTAATAATTTTTGCGGGTCAGGTTGGTCCGGGCCAACAATGTAGTACGAACTGGGTCGGGCCGGGCCAATATATTTTGGACCGGGCCAGGCCGGGCCAATATATTTAGGGATGCCCATTGACACCCCTAAATACAAATGGTTCCACAAATTTTTCGGTGTTGACATGAGGATCGCCCATCAGTTAGATGATCTGAACCACATATTTTTATATGTTGAGATTATCTGAGTTCTTTTAAAATAAATTTTGACATCTCCCAACCATATTTGCGATATTCTGGTGTTAATTATATCGAGCAACTACTCGTACACTCTTGATTAACTATCAAGGTAGCACATTGATTGGAAGTCGTTCATTCATATAAAACACACAACTAAAAGACATCTCTATGGCCTTACGAGACATGATTTGTTTGTTTTTTAACTTACTTTTGAATTTGTGATTTGGTTTGTTTTGGGTTTGGAGACCATCTTAGTTGAATTTTTAAGATGAAATTTTTTGTTTAGTTAACTCATTTGATTTGATTTGTTTTCCTTGTTTGAACCTTTTGTCATTAATTTGACTTAAACAATTTGAATTGAGATTTTTGTGATTATTTAGTGTTTTGTGCATTTTTATGTTCTTTTATAGAAAATAATTTATTTTTTTAATGTGTCTTGTTGGTATTTGCTATGATTTAAGGGAATTTTGTCATTAAGATTTGTTCTTATTAATATTATCCACTTAATTTAATGACTAAATTTGGTCCAACTTAACATGTTTGTAATCTTTGGTAGACATTTTTATGTTGTATTTAATGAAAATGAATTTGATTTGATTATGTTAAAATTTTATTAATATTTAAGTTGTTATTTGATTTGGGTTTCTTATATATACTTACTCAAACAACATTACTCACTTAATTTTATGGTTAAGTTGAATTCAACATGTTTTGTAACCATTGGTGATTTTTTTATATAATATTTTATAGAGTGCAGTCGGTTTGATTTTCTTAATATCTTATTAATATTTAGTAATTATTTAGTTTAAAATTAATTATGTTTGTTTATTTATTTAAGTTTTAAATCGATCGCTTGATTTATTAATTTTTCCATCTCTTTAAAGATCATGAGGATTTAATATCACTTGTGAGTCACATCGTATCAAATAAACTTGAATTTCATATCATTTCAACCTGAGTAAGTGGAAATACAATAAATGAGAGGGTATACAATATTGTTTCTTAAAAACTTGGAATTGATTTTCATCATTGAAAAGTTAAAAAGTTTTTATGTATATTTATTATGCATTACTCTTTTTTTAATTTTGGCAGACCGAACTTGATAGCTATATGATTTCTAAAATAGCATAATTCATATTTAAAATGAAAACTATTCGGTCTCCTCTTTTTGGAAAAAGGTAGGATAAAGAAACTATTGATTTCAACAACATTTTGACTAAACCGAAAAGATGGCTCTACAATTTCCAAAATAACATAATTTACAATTAAAATGCAAGCTATTTAGTCCCCTTTTTTGGAATAGGTAGGATAAAAAATCATAAGCCCACTTCACCATCAAGCTGAGCCATACCTTCTTTCTAAGTAGCTAAATGTAGAACTTCTCTCTCCTCTTCCCACTTCCCTCTCCTTCAAAATGAGCCAAACACTTTAAAAGAGCCAACCTTTGTACGTATGACATCTTAGAGCCTATTTATAGAGAAATTTCAAGGGCATTTTAGTCTCCAAAATCACCACCACTATCCCATTTATCGAGTTAGTTGAGAGCGGGGTGCATAGGATGTAGAGTTACCACCTTTTCCCTCTTTCTTTTTGATTTTTTCAAACCCTTTTTAAGGTCTATTTGACCAGCAATCAAACTAGGGGTAACCTTATCCCCTAGTGACCAGCTCGGTCACATCCACGCATGTGGGCATGTAGGCATGACGCCGAAGGGCGGTTGCAATGCTGGAGGTTGGGCTTGACCCGGTCTTCTCTTTCTTTCTCTTTTTCTTTTTTTACCGTTGACCCCATTTGATTGGCTGATGTCTCTTTTTCTCTTGTCTCTCTCCCCAACACAACCTACACCCACACACAGAAGGGCTTCACAACAAACTCTCTCAAAGGTTCCTCATTGTTGTGGTGGCAGCAGCTCTCGACAATGCCTTCGACGACAGTGAATCCCGACGGCGACAGCGGTGGTTCATGTGCAAGAAACCCCTCGTGGCAAGTATTGAATGCAGAATCGGCCGGATCGGATCGGAATCGGCCGATTCCGGAATCGGATCAGTCGATTTCGATCCGATCCATGGTTAAAGGAGGGACTCGGTCCGAATCACTTAAATAGGTTGGAATCAATCCGATTCCAACCGATTAACTACGGAATCAGTCCAACCGATTCCGCCGGAAGACTTAATTTCCTGATTCAGATCAATTTTGGGTCCGAACCGGACCTGAAATCGAACCGATTCCGGGCCTAGAGGGCCGAAATCGACCCCTTTGAAGGGTCTTACGCAGCCCCCTGTCGATCCTCCCTTCGGCAAGCTCCTTCAGCGACGATTCTAGTC
The DNA here is from genome assembly GCA_036172225.1 of Cryptocoryne crispatula var. balansae. Taxonomy (NCBI): domain Eukaryota; kingdom Viridiplantae; phylum Streptophyta; class Magnoliopsida; order Alismatales; family Araceae; genus Cryptocoryne; species Cryptocoryne crispatula. Next base: position 23,484,663 of record CM069920.1, read on the forward strand.
CAAAATTGCTAGATCCAACTTGGAATCGCACAATTCCAGCCTGGAATCGCGCGATTCCAGTGTTCTACAGCAGAATCAGACCAATTTCGGTGATCCTCCGCACAATTCCGGCGATTCCAACGATCCTCCAGCGATCTTTTCAAGGGATTCCAGCGATCCAAGCTCCGTTCCACCTCTGCTCAACATGTTCTTCCATCGTTTGAAAGTTGTTGGTAAGATTTCTTCGCCGGAAACCCCGTACACCCATTTCTACACATTTCCGACAACTCCAACCATGGTTAAACATGCCAATTTCTTTCCGAACAGCTCTGTTCAACCTGTCAGAACATCGATTGAATTTTCTTGGTAAGATAAAATTTTCAGAACCCCCATATGATGATTTACAACCATTTTCGACGTAGACATAACCCTCTAAACATACCGAACAACCTGTTCACTTCCCGAAGTGGTCCGATCCAATTTTTTATACGTCGTTAACATCTTATTAATAACATTCGATTGTCAAAATGGCTGAGTTAATTTTTATAGCTTTCCGATGACTTCGAAGTAGTTTTAACATAACGAAAAACCCGACTAATGGCTTGTTCTCTTCCAGAACAGCTCTTAAAGCAATTGTATGCATGTCTAACAAGCTGTTATGAATTGTTTACATATTTTACAGGTATAAGCAATGGCCAATCACAATGATGGAATGCCGGCACGTCCTTCTGACGTCGGTTGGGAACACGGCCACATGGTAGACATATCAAAGAAGATGGTACAATACAAGTGGTGTGGTAAGGAGATGAACGGGGGTGTGTTTCGGCTTAAACAACATATTGTCGGACTAAGTGACAATGTAAAAAAATGTGATAAGGTGCGTAAGGAAAAGAGTGAAAAGATGAGAGAGCCTACCTTCAACAAGCCACAATCCCCCCCAAGAAATATGCTTTGGTGCACATGGGCCACGTCGGCACCTCACACGGCTTCACAAAGATTGGTATCTCGAGCAATGTCTATCGAACCCCATTGGGCTCGATCACGCACGTCCACACCCACGAGCGATGCGCAACCCTCCTTGCGATGCCATGATCCCACCAAGCTCCTATGCGCTTCGTGAGACCTTGTTAGTAACCACATCCCCAAGATCCCCCTCCAGCAGGCTACCACGCATTCCCTCAAGGCCTCCTATCTTCTTCAAGCAAGCACGCGCACTCACGCCCGAATGCCCGGAAGCCTTCAAAAGCTGTCATGACCCTCATGCAGCATCAACTTCCCCAGGCACTCCAGAGATAGCCACGACCCCACCTCCGGTCAAACTTTGCACATAGGCGGCCACGCACCCATCGACTGGCATACAGGATGCCACCATGACCCCCCTCGCAATTCCATTGTTGTGCACGCACATACCCAACTTGGGTTTAGTTGGGGTTGGGCCCACTTTGGCCTCATTCAGGTTTCTTTGACCAATTTAAGCATGTTCTACTACGTTTTGTCCGTTTTAATTCTGTTTTAACTTCCTAACGTCATTTCACAGTATTTTAACGCCGGTCCACCCATGTCATCCTACATCACAATGCCAAAGGTTAACTTATATCTCTAGAACAAGCATTGTTCTCGGGAACTTGCAAAGGTAAACAGACATGAGGCTACAAGTCAACCAAAATTTCCAAAATGAGCAATTTTCTCATGATCTCACACATCACATTCACTGGCATGACTGATAAGTCAACCGAAATCTCCAGAACGATGTTTATACCTAATCTATTGTGCATAGGTTGACCGACCCATTGCAAAAGTCAACCACTTGCGGCAAAAAACTTGATTAAATTGGGCTAGTCCATAGTTTGGGAAGAAAATCTCTAATGGATCTTTTGAAGCAAGGTTAAGGCATGTTAAAATTCAAGCTTGGACTCTTCTCACAAGACAAAAGAATTACAAAAGGTAAAGAGGAAAACCCCAACTCTTAAGAAAATTCATATAGCAGCCTCCAAAATTCTCAACCAACTTCAAGCATCCATAAATGGTGAAGAAGAGAATCATTTATAAAGATCAACTTCCCAAGGCTCTCCAACAACTCAAGACTTTAAGATGCATGTCAAGCAAGCCTAGAACTTGAACATCTTTCAACAATCTTCTACTTCGATTTTATTATCCATGTTGATTGCTTTGTTTGAGAAGATTGACGTGTGGAGAGTTTGTAACCAAGTGTTGTAGATCGCATCAGTGTTTGTGACCGCAGGCATGATAAGGTTTGCCAATGATCGCAAGAGTTTGTGGGCGATCAAACAATATAGTGTGTGAAAAAAATCCTCGCATCAGCATGTAAGCAGTAGTGAATGCAAATTTCATTGGTGAGTTACCCAATCGGGACTCACCATAATAAATATGGCATCCTCATTGTGGTTTGATCCTTCTCTTTTACCTCTCTTCAACATATGAATCAGCTCATTTCTTTGAAGGTTCATTCTTGATCTAATAGGTTCTTGGGATATTGCTTTTTGTCTCTTTTTTGTCTTGAAATAGAAAAAAAGAGTGAAAGGCACATCAAGTTGTGTTTGACCATGACTACAAAAATTTTGAGAAAGTTAGGTTTTTGCTTCAAAATCTCTCTAAAATTTAAAAGAGGGCTATTCGAAGATAATCACAAGGTGCATCTTCTCCATGTAACTACTCCAAGTAACCACCATATGATATTGTCAAGTTGCTATCCTTGGCTGTATCTAAATGTGTGTTATTTTCACATAATTGATATTTTTTGTGAATATTTAAATAAATGTGCTGCCAAACATGGTTGTATAAAAATAAAAAATTGTCACTCTTCCCAAATAGATCAAATATGCTTTTTTATTAATTTGCTCGTAAGCTAAATTGGGTCGTGGGATATATATATATATGAAGGAACAGGTCAGAACTCAGAACAATGTTTAACACTACTACTACTGATAGGAAAGAATGGTTGTCCAAGATAGATGTTTTGAGTAACTGAATGATGAGTACCTGATCACTGATAGTCGGAGAGAAGAATGGAGTAGAGTGAAGAATGCTTGCGGCGAGTGAAGCCTTAGGGAGAAGATTAAATGGAAACAAAGGAAGGAGATATGGTTGCAGAAAGGTGACAAAAACACTCGCTTCCTTCACACACAAGCATCCATTAGGAAGAACAATCATATCCAAAGGTTGAATATGCATGGGACTGACGGTATGGGCACCAATCAAACTGGCACTGCGGCTACAGAATTCTATAGAAATTTTTTATGAATGATAATGACCAGAGCTTGCTTCTTAACTTTAATGTGTTGAAGAAATTAGGGGAGGAGGAAGTCGAGTCACTTGTCAGCAGTTTGTCTGCGCAGAAACTATATGCTATTAAGGATATGGAAATGTATAAGGCTCCCAGTCCTAACGGGTTTTCTGTCAGGTTTTATATCAATTGTTAGGATACAGATAAGAATGACTTTATGGCTATGATCCGAGAATTTGAGTATAATCCACAATACATCAAATTTCTGAATTCTACTACATTGGTGTTGCTACCCAAAAAAGAGCATATTGAGGACATCAAACATCTTAAAACCATTATTCTTTTGAACTATATCTACAAAATCATAACTAAAGCCCTTGCAGGAAGACTCAGCAGATATATTGATAGGTTAGCCAATTCATTGATAACTATATGTCTGCACATGAATGTCTACATGATCAAAAGCTTAAACAGAGAGAGTGCACTCTGTTGAAATTAGATTTCGGAAAAAACATATGACATGGTTAAGTGGAACTACTTGTTTAAAATCATTAAGTTGATGGGTTTAACAATAAGTGGATTGCATGGGTCAAGGGTTGCATCATTGCTGTAAAATTCTCAGTGGATATCAATAGTAAAGCTTTTGACTTTTTTACTCTTCAAAGGGTCTTGGACAAGGAGATCTGCTTTCTCCTATTCTTTTTGTTCTAATTGAGCAAGTAGTTAGCATTATACGGGAAAAGGCCAAAATTGAGGGTCTAATAGAAAATATTGAGGTGGGTGCCAATAGAGAACGTGTTACTCATCTCCAGTTTGCAAATGATACTTTACTCTCTCAACTGGAAATCTATCCAAGTGTATCCACTTGAAGTTCATTTCTAGCTTCAATCAGTCACGGAGTTGAAAATCAACATAGCTAAATGTAAGCTTATAGGTCGTAATTTGCAAAAGAATTAAAAAAGTCAGGTGCAGAACATCTTTGATATGTTATGGTCAACATTTCTCATTAAGTACCTCGGTTTTAAGGCTGTAAATGGAGTGGATTCGGAGCGGATATGCTATTTTTGTATCCACTCCATTTAAAGTTTCAAATATTCGGATATTCGCTCCAATTGAATTTGAGTACAGAGCGGATAATAACTTTTGGATATCTCTTAAAGTGGAGTGAATGCGGATAATATCCACTTCGCCAAATAATCCATAAAATCTAGAAAACATAAAAAATATCTACCAAATAACTTTGAAAACTTGTAAAAATATATTAAAAACCATCAAAAGATTTTAAATACTTTTAAAGTAATAAAAACTCATAAAATCTCAAAAGAATCCATAAAACAACTTTTAAATTTTAAAAATCTGTAAAAATCATACAAACCATAATCAAAAGAATGTTAAAATCCTATTAAAAATAAAATAATGTGAACCTGTTTAACACAAAATATACAAAAAAGCTGAAAATTTTTAACAAATTATAAAAATCATAAACTGTAATCATACAAGTTAAAAACAAAATCTCAAAAAGGTGTGCAATAAGTTGTTAAATCTAAAAACCTGAAAATCACAGAACCATAATCATACAAAACCTGTTAAAAACCTGTAGGACATTGGCAACTATACAAACCTGTTAAAAACTTATAGAATGTCGGTGATCATCCAAACTAAAAACCTAGATAGCATTGGTAATCATAAAAACTTGTTTAAAACAAAATCTCAAAAAGGACCACAAAAATGTTAAATATAAAAAACCTGCATATCATACAAACCATAATCATGCAAAACTTTTAGATGATCTTAGAAACCCGTAAAAACATAAAGGAGAACAGGATCTAGAAAACATCATATGTTTTAATACAATAATGCATTTGATTTAAAATAAGTCATGGAATACCATTTACAGGCCATACTGAGGGTGTGCGTTCAGAAGAGACAACATCTACCAAGCTTCAAGATCCATCATCATCATACCTCGTTGTTGACACATCTTTTTACATCAAAGAAGGGTAAGAGAGAAAGACATTGTCAGACTTCACTTATTCTTGGACACCACAAGTTTCTCCTTGGAGAGTCTACCACAGGAGAGTCTCAACCTTGGAGATCACGATGTCGCCAACCACCGGAGGCTTGGAGACCAGGGTGAGGCATTGTCACCCAATGACAGTCTATAGTCGGGCATTGCTGCGATGGACGGAGAGTTGGAGACTTTGAGTTCGAGCTGGGCGTCGACGGATGGAGGCTTTGCCACTTCAAAGCTTGGCTTGATTGGAGTTGTACTGGGTGTCAACCGGTCAAAAGATGGAGGCTTCACTACTTCACTGCCAACGGAGGCCTTTGGGCTACATGAGCTTGAGGAGACTTCCCAGGGCCAGGATAGACGTCAACGGGTGAAGGTTGGGGACTCAAAAGCTGGACTAGACAGCCAGTTTGGGAGGATTCGTTTCAAAGCCTTGGATGCATGATGACAAGCAGCAAGGTGAGGGTTGTATCAGATATGTAAGCATTTGGGGTTTTATGTCAACCCTTGGATCTATGATCCAACAGTCCTCAGTGTAGCAGATCTCTCTTTTTTGAATCTGCTCCGTTTAATAACTGGTTATTATCCATATCTAGAATAAATATCTGACAAACTATCATAATCGGGAATTATCCAATAAATCGGATATGAATCCGAACCGGATCCAAATATTATTCGGATCCATGTATAGCTGACGAGGAACAGTTGAAGGGTAAACAGGAACCGAACCAGGCTAAAAAGAGAAGAACAGCAATGCCCGGATAAGTAAATTACGGTGCTGACTCCAAAAAAATAAGAGATATCCAGGAACTTGCCAGATAAAGTTGTCTTATCCGAAGGAAACTAAGTAAGCCAGAACACGCAAGAAATTACTCAGAGGGACTAGTGACGTGCTTAACAGAAATACCCAACTTATGGGAACATGTTCCAACCAGTTAACAAAGCAGATCGAGATTGACTGAAAAGAGGCAACACTCTATAGAATTCACTTCAGTTATCCAGCAGCAATTATGAATATAAAGAACGGGCTAGGACCTAACTCTCTTAGCGTGGCAATAATCGAGTAAGAATAAAGAACTTGCAAGCAAACTAGCTCGGTAGGGCAAGCACGTACCTCATCACCAGAGAAAGAGAAGATATGGATTGCAGAATCGGCGGAATCGGTCCGATTCCGACCGATTCTGGAATCGGATCGGAATAATTCCGCGGAATCGGTATGAATCGCTTGGAATCGGTCGGAATTGATCCAATTCCGACCGATTCCTTGTGGAATCGGTCGATCCCTTCGGAAGACCGGGTCAACCGGCCCGGTTCGAATCCCAGTTCGATTCTGGACCGGGAATCGAACCGATTCCGGCCCTAAAAGGGCCAGAATGGACCCGCGGGGGTCGATTCTGTCGATCCCGCGGCGGCAGAAGCTGGATCTGGCGATTCCGGCGCGATTCTGGCGATTCCAGCCTTGATCCCAGCTGCCAGTGTCGATTCCGACCGATTCCGTCGATCCAAGCATCGATTCCGGCCCGATTCCACCGATTCCGGCGGCGATTCCGGCGATTCCAAGCAACGTCTTCAAGGGATTCCGCCGATCCAAGCTCCGATCGACCTTGAATCAACGTCTTCTTTGATCTTTGTAAGGTTTTTGGTAAGATTTCTTCGCCAAAAACTTCATACGTACATTCTTACACGTTTCCGACGAGTCCGAGCGTCGTTAAACGTTGTGATTTCCGACCGAACAAGTCTGTCCAAGTTTTGAACTATCCGTTTAAGTTCATTTTGCACGGGAAAAATTCCGAATATCCTGTACGTTAATTTACGACCATTTCCGGCAAATACGTAACCCTTTAAACATACCGAATGGTATGTTACTTGCGTTGTCTGCTTCCCGAACAGCGTCTAAATCAATTTTTATGTTATCTAATCATTTTTAGTGCATTGTTTACAATTTTTGCAGATATAAGCAATGGCCGATCAAGGTGATGTAGCACCAGCACGTGCTTCCGACGTGGGTTGGGAACACGGGCAGATGGTAGACCCAGTCAGGAAGAGGGTACAGTGCAAATGGTGTGGGAAGGAGACGAACGGGGGGTGTTCCGGCTGAAACAACATATTGCCGGAACATGTGGAAATGTCAAGAAATGTGACAAGGTGCCCAGGGAGAAGAGTGAGGAGATGAGAGGCTACATGACAGGTAGAGCCTCTCAACGGGCTGTTAGGATCGAGCAGAGGGAGGAGTTGCACGACGAGCTACTCCAAAGGAGGAGGGACCGCGATTTGCCTACCTCGAGAGGGAAAGGCAAGGGGAATGCACCAGCTGAGCCAGAGCCAGAGAGCGAGGACGAGTCCTCAGACTCCGAGCTTAGACGTGCTAGGCACGATAGCAAGCATGCATTTGCTGAGGAGGAGGACAGGAGGAGGGGAGCAGGAGGGTCTGGGTCCAGAGTTGACCCAGCTTTGGGCCGATCAGCATTGGCTTGCCCGACTTCGGGCTGGGACCGAGAGACTGACCCCAGGAGACAGGAGCCACACCGCCGTTCTACTTCTACCAGTACTCGATTTACACTGAGTGACGAGTATTTATTTAGGAAACAGAGTGCTGGGCAGATGGGGATTAAACAGGCAATGAAAGGGGGTGAAGGCAACAGGAACGGCTGCAAAGAGAGCTGTTCGCCACATTGTGAAATGGTTTTTACATGCAGATATCATTTTTTAAATTAAAATTGACATTATGTGTGTTTTATTTACTTAAACTTAATTTTAGCCTGATCCCAATTTTTTTTAACTTGATGTAGGCATCCCAGCACATGCAGCCACCAGCCCCTACTTCCAGACGATGGTGGATGCCGTGGGTGAGGCTGGACCGGGTTTGCAAGCCCCGGGCAGCAGACACATATGATGGAAATGTATGCCCTACAAGCCAATCATATGTGATATGATTTTACATTTCTTGTAATATCTTATTCAGTATAAATGGCATATTCTTCATTACTTGCACTATTTAGATGCGTCTATCGTAATGAAGTCCTAGGTTGCATGCAATGATGATTAAATCATGATGAGATCATGATAATGAGATCAATCATCTAGAAGCATGTATCCTAAATGTTCCTAATCGTAGGATCCTCGAGATGGGACATCAAGGATCCAGTAAGACTAGTGTATATGATATCTTCTCATATGATGAGAATGACCGATCTCATTGGTCATTAGTGTGGGGACACTGAGATACATGTACAGGTGCTCATTAGAGTAATGAGTTCACTGAACTGACCAGTTTAGAATCCCTGAATGGTATCTTACCGAACTGTCGATCAGGGTATTCTATCATCACGGTTGCACGGTTGGATCTTTGACCTGAGTCGCCAAAGATGTCTTGCCGGGCGTACCATGTACTTTGACTATTGACTTATGGATCACTTAGTATTGTGGTCCTGTATAGTTAATGGATTGGGTATATGGGAAACCCGGTGGAGGCAATTGAGCGAACAATAGGGGATCGTCCACTCTCGGTAGGAGAGAGAGAATGTCCTATGGATAGTACTCTAAATCCTTGGCCAAGGTAGATAGGATAATTGGAAAAGGGTTTTCCAATTGATCCAATTACGAGTACAAGATTCCATAGTGTCGGTATATTTAAGAGTTGACAGTCAATGCCGTACTCCTATCCGACCGGGACATTGAATGGACGAAGTTTTATATCCGTGTGGTAACCGATGATGGAAAGGCTCTTTGGAGAGGAGTTTATCCCCGAAGCCGTTTGGGATCATAGGATGTGGCTTGTACCCTTCATGATCGATAGGCCGTTAAATCTATTATGAGATAATAGATTTAATTTAAAAGAAGTTGTTCTTTTAATTAGGCCTCAACCAAATGAGCTATTGGGCCTAGTGGGTCACACACATAAGAGCTAATCCATAAGTTTGGGGGCAAGGGTGTAAATATAGAGAAAGGAGGGGTTTTTGTGAAAAATCTCCAAATTCTCTATATAATAGCGAATTGAGCATGAGCCCCACAAGCCAAGGCTGCAAAATTCGTCCCTACCTCTCTCCTTTACGTTTTCCCATGCTGGAGGCCGTCGAGAGTCGATGGGACTTCATCCGGGGCGAGACGGAAGGTCCGACGCGAAGGAGAACCCGACTATGGAGGCGGCTCGTGTGGATACGACTAGAGGCCGCACACTTGAGTGGCTGAACGAGCGTGAGAACGCTCGATCTTCTCCGATCTTTAGGGATTATTTGAATCCCACAAAGGTACGTATTCGAAATCGTTTCGTATACCGGTTTTTGGCGACGTCGTTCGGTTTCGATCGAGACCAAGACAATGATATACGGGGAATCGTAAATTTTCCGCTGCGCCAATCTGATTGGACCGATTCCCAACAGTGGTATCAGAGCCAGGTTGAAGTCTCGTTCGATTCCGACGTCGTTTCGACGTCGTTTAATATATTTTATGTTTTCCCGAATCTGTACAAACGTCCATCTTGACGGAGTAACCATAAATCGTATGTGATACGTTTTGGAGATTGGTTGCCTCTGAATAAATCTCGTGACAAAGGGCTTTGCAACGCCGCAAACCGTTCGAATTTTGGACCATCGGAGTGTCCGGTACAGGGTCTGAAAGATGGTGATTTCGTTTTACGAAATTCACCGGTTCGATTTGGGGATTTCTTGAGATCTTCTTCCATAGAGACATTTGATGTCTAATAGATGGCTTAGAAGATAGGTAATACGATTACCAAGAGTTTCCCATCGTTATTTTGCTTCGAACGGCACCATCAGAGGTCGTTTCAGAGTTTTTCCGAGGGGAGAAACTTTAGGGCCGGCGGCGCTTCTTTCCTATTTTCCTGTTGATTGGGATTTTTTCACGGAAAGAAAATAGTATCTTTGGATTCATTGTTCGATTTAGAATCGACTTACTATTTTTTGGAATTTTTAGGAGACTGGAAAGTCCAGATCTTGGAAGGTCTTGCCGTTCTCTCCATTGGCGCCGTTTCTCTGCGTTGTTGGGTGGGGAAGACGACCGACGGGACCCGATAAGAGGATCCGTTGGCGCCGGTCAACGCGCTTTGCACGCGGTTTGACCGCAGACGCCGCGCGCGGTTGGCGCGCCCGCGCTCGTTCAAAATAAAAAAAAAAAATTTGAACTGCCGCTCACGCGGCTTGCAGGCGCGCGCCCGTGGCGCGCGGGACGGCGCCGTGCGCCGGCGCCTGCGGCGCACGGGTGGCGCACCCGCCTCGGAGGAAAGGCGGCGCAATGCGCCGAAGACCATTTTATGATTTAAAATTGTTTTAAATCAAAAGAAAATCCGAAAAATGCCTATAAAATTCCATAAAATTTGTGAAAAAATTCTGGAATATCTTATATTAGATTATCAAAGTGTTTGATGATCTTTTATGTGATTTTGATCCCCATTGTCATAGATTCATTCATTGTTAAGTTTTTAAAATTGTTTTAATGACTTAACTTGAGAAATTAATGTCTAAATTAATTCTGTAAAATATGATTTTTCAGAATGATGATTAGGACATTGATTTGGCACTTTGTATAGTTTTGGAAATACATATATTGTCTAAATTGTTTGGAGATGCTTGTTTATGTCATATAAATTGTTTATATGTTATTTCATGTTATTTACTTCATGAATAATTCGACAAGCATGAAATTGGGAATTTCAAAACATATGATGTATATTTTTTTGATATAATAGTTATATCATATTATTACCACGTATTCGCACTATATTCATGTGATGATATGTATGTGTGAATGCTTGGATGATCATGGACTTAGAATGTGTGTCATGTGATGGTGCTTATTTAATGTTGGCATGTAATTAAGGGCCTGCGTGCCTAATCTTCTCTCTTATCAATTCTGATTGTATATACTACCTCCCTCTAAAATGTACTCCCCTGGATTAAGATCAAGGTTTCTTATTTGATTAATGTACATTTATGGGTCTGCGTACCCTTAATGCTCTTGTAATGACAAGAAGACCGATCGAGGTGGAGGAGAAAGCGAGATGCAAGGAGAAGAGTTCTTCAAGGCATGATAATGGCTTGTCAACACCGGCATAGGATGCTGAATCCTTTAATGCATACCGATCTGGCTCCGGTCATGCATTAATGTGATGAAAGTCCATGATCATCTATTTAAATTTTTCATATTTGATATGTATGTGTGTGTGCTAGATACCTTAGATATATGGTATTCAAAGATATTCATATTTATATGTAGCACATACTATGATGAGACTAAAATAAAAACCCCTCCTCGTTTAAATTAGGTTGATATGCGTGAGACATTAAGAATGACTCACGTAGCCTTCCGTTGTTATGGTCTCGATGAGCCAATCTTAGATTGGGTGAGTTTGTTGTGTTTTCCACAAGGCTCACTCGGCAAGGGATTGGTGATCGTGGCCAAGGCTTAAAGCCGAACCTTGGGGTGGACCATTGGCATGGCCTTGTTGTGTTTCCCACAAGGGCTGTGTTGAGAATCCATACCCATAATGTAACAAGCGGATTTGACCTAACTAGAGTATATGACTTGTTGTGTTTCCCACAAGGTCATGACTCTAGAGGCTAAATGACTAAGAGTTGCAAGAGTTGCAACTGGCAAAAGTTGCCTACCTATTAAGTATGGGATGACTTGTTGTGTTTTCCACAAGGTCGTCACCATAAGGTTAATAGGGTCTTAGTCCCCACTAGGATATCATCGTGTTATCCCGTCTTTGCATAATGAGGGTTATGCAAATTCGTCGAAATTAGTGGGAGCATAAATTAGGACAAAAGACCATATCTTAATTTACATTGAATATCTGCAATATTTTCTAAATAAAATTATATCTCCGTTATAGTAACCATCAGTTATCTTGCATACTTGAAGTCATTAGGCTCATTTATATTAACTTCCTTGACTGGTTTAGAATCATGAGAAGTGTTCTCATGGTTGACTATGTAACTAACCTACTTGGGAAGTGGGTGCCTACTAATCATCTAATGTAGTAAGAGAAGATGAGATCTTCATCTCATTAGAAAGATGTATTGTTTGCCTTACACTCAATGTTAGTCTCTATATGAAGTTTAGAGGCAACATAGATAGATGGATATGAGATCTATCATGACTCATGGTGATGAGCAAATTTAAGGCAAGATTAAAATAACAATACATCTTCAATACTTCTTGTTAGTAAGACCAATGAAAAGAAGTAAGATCATTAGATGAGAAAATGAAGGCATAGATAAGAGTCAAGAAGTTGGTCAAGGATAGTAAGCCCAAATTAGACATAGGATGCTCTTCTACTATCATTATGATGATTGTTGGAAAGTATATTGAATATATATTGAAAAGATGGAGGAGCTTGAGAAGCTTCTGGCATCTCAGTCATTGACTTACTTGTCATACACATGTACACATAAAGTATAAGATACTATTTGTGTATATTATAGTATAAGATACTAAATATATGTCTTATGGTATTAGATACCAGATGTGTGTATCTTGTATGAGATATTAGATATACATAATCTTCTATAAGATGTTATATATGCATTTATTGGTATGAGATACTAAATATGCATCTTATATCTACAAAGGTTGCAGATAATGACAAGTAAATGAAGGCTTGACGTATAAAGATTAACCTACATATACAAATGGTGCAAGAGTTGTATCATTGATAGTGGGAGGTACAAATCTTTAATAGCCTTTTGGGGTGTCCTTATATTGAAGATTGTTGGTTTTATCCATTTAAATGAACAATATAGATATTTCCTACTTGAATAAATGTTGATTTATTTTGAGTTATGGAAATGATAATTGTTCTAAGATTATGAATGGCAAAATGTTTGCTAGTGGGAGCTTAGTAAATAATTTACTCATATGAGATATGGAAGCTCTTATGGTATGTGTGAATGCTCCTCTTAGGAGGAAATGAGTTGATATAGATCAATCTATTTCTTTAGCTTAATATAGACATTGTCATATCAATGAGAAAAGACTTAAGAAGTTCCATATAGATGGAAACATAAAGGCAAATGATTTTGAATCATTAACCAAATATGAGTCTTATCTCATTGAAAAATGACTATCTCTCCATTTACTAGAAATGAAGGGTGGACCAAGGAGTTAATAGAACTCATACATTTGGATGTGTATTGGTCTGTGTCTATTAAGGCTAAAGATGGACATTCTTACTTCATCCTTAATAGATAATTTCTCTAGGCATAGATATGTGTGCTTGTGAAGTACAAATATGAGACTTTGAGAAATTGTCTAAGGTAATAAATGAAGTAAAGAATAAATGGAAAGAGTATTAAAGCTTTTTGATTAGGTCAAGGAGTGAAATACTTAAGTACTAGATTCACACATCATTTGAAGGATAATACAACTTTATCTTAATGGACATCTCCCTATAACCCTTAGCTTACTTGAGTAGTAGAAACAAGGGTGATTGTGTCATGTGTGACATGACACAAGTAATGATAACCTTTGCAATATCTTCCTTGTCTATTTAGGGCTAAGCACTCAATATAACCACTTTGTGTTGGTACCTTCTAATTTATTCTGATTATTTCATATATGATATGGAAAAGGGGTTATCTCTTGATCTTAAGCTAGTTAAGATTTCGGAATGTCCGACCATGATGAAGATGTGTAACCCATAATAATTAGAATAAGATAGGAAGTGTAGACTTGTGGAATATCCTAAGGAAACTTAAGGATATTTAAATATACCACTTTATGAGATAAAATGGTATGTGTTTCACAATTTACTATATTCCTAGAGGAAGAGTTCCTCTTTGAGGAAAATAGTGGGAGCAAGGAAATTTTGGAAAGTGTTCCAGACCCACAACCCAAAAACACTTCTATTAAGGTACTGATTAATAATAGCACGCATCATAGGTCTTTGATTGTGCTAATTCAATCTTGTAGATATGTGAGACATATCTTTGATGGAAGAAGATAAGCACAATAAAGTAAGGATGTTGATCCAAAGACCTATGAAAAGCAATATGAGATATTGATTCTAAATTAGGAGAAGACGATAAAATCTATAATAATATCCATCTATTTTAGCCAAGTTCGGAACTTGGTAGATCCACCTGAGGGTAAAGTACCCATTAGGTGTAAATGAAAAGAAAAGATGGATAGGAGTGAATTTGAAGGTGAGACCTTCAAGGCATGGATGATTGAAAAGGCATCATCTAAGTTAAGGAGTTGACCTTGATGATATCTTTTAACCATTGCCATATTCGATCCATTTAGATTTTATTAGTACACATTATGACTATGAGATATGTCAATTAGGATGTTAAGATAAAATTTCTCCAATGGTGAAATTTAAGGGGAGGTGTATATGATACAACCTCTATTGTATGTGATACAACTTGAGGGATGTGAGTCCCAAAACATCCAAAGAATATGTACACATTGGTAATGTCCATTCATGGACTACAACAACATTCTCAACCTTGGAATATAAGATTTGATGAGATTGAATCTTATGACTTCATTTGGAATGAAGAAGAACCTTGTGTGCATAAAAATGCTAGTGGGAGTGCTATTGTATTCTAGACATTTTACATTGATGGCATACTACTCATTGTGAATGATGTAGGTATGTTATCATCCATGAAGCCTAACTATAAAAATGAATCCTCCATAATTATTCTGGGAAAAGCTTCCTAAGGATTTAGGTCTATGGAGATAGATCTAAAAGGGATGCTTGGCTTGACCCATTTGTTGTACATAGATACCATAGTCAAAGAGTTTGACATGAAAAACTCCTATAGAGGTGCCTTGCCCATAAGATATGGAGTTTATCTCTTTTAAAGAGATATATAATACATGAATATAGTCTCTTATGCCATAGTCATAGGGTCTATCATGTATACTATGTACATAGCCTAATGTGATGAGTACTTTAAGTGTTATGAGTAATCATCACGCAAATCCAAGTGAGAGTCACTGGATAGTTGACAAGTATATCCATAAGAACTTGTGAAGTACTAAGGATGCATTTCGAGTATGGAGGATAGGATTGGAAGTTTGAGTTAGACTTAAACTTCTAGTTACATATATTTGGTAGCTAGGGTACATGTTTACCCAGATGGTGGTGCAGTGAGCTGGAAAAGTTCCATGCTATAAACACTGTAGATTTTACAAATCATAATTGCTGCCGACTACTTGTGAAGTAGTCTAGATGAAGGAGTTCATCTTATATTAGAGAGTTGTCTCTAATATCTCTGATAATGTACCATTATTTTGTGATAATGATGGATCATTACTTTTGTAGTGGAGCCTTTGTCTCATCAGAAGTTTAAACACTTCTGTGGCAATACTACTTGATCAGAGTGGCTGCAACTCAAGGAGATATAATTAAAGATAGAGTATCTTAAACTATAAACATTGCAGATCCACTAATTAAGGCCCTGACTCAAAGTGTGTTTGAGGGTCACCTTGGGCTGATGGAGATCAGACATGTGGGTGATTGGCTTTAGTGTAAGTGGGAGATTGATGGAAATGTATGCCCTACAAGCCAATCATATGTGATATGATTTTACATTTCTTGTAATATCTTATTCAGTATAAATGGCATATTCTTCATTACTTGCACTATTTAGATGTGTCTATCGTAATGAAGTCCTAGGTTGCATGCAATGATGATTGAATCATGATGAGATAATGATAATGAGATCAATCATCTAGAAGCATGTATCCTAAATGTTCCTAGTCGTAGGATCCTCGAGATGGGACATCAAGGATCCAGTAAGACTAGTGTATATGATATCTTCTCATATGATGAGACTGACCGATCTCATTGCTCATCAGTGTGGGGACACTGAGATACATGTACAGGTGCTCATTAGAGTAATGAGTTCACTGAACTGACCAGTTTAGAATCCCTGAATGGTATCTTACCGAACTGTCGATCAGGGTATTCTATCATCACGGTTGCACGGTTGGATCTTTGACCTGAGTCGCCAAAGATGTCTTGCCGGGCGTACCATGTACTTTGACTATTTACTTATGGATCACTTAGTATTGTGGTCCTGTATAGTTAATGGATTGGGTATATGGGAAACCCGGTGGAGGCAATTGAGCGGACAATAGGGGATCGTCCACTCTCGGTAGGAGAGAGAGAATGTCCTATGGATAGTACTCTAAATCCTTGGCCAAGGTAGATAGGATAATTGGAAAAGGGTTTTCCAATTGATCCAATTACGAGTACAAGATTCCATAGTGTCGGTATATTTAAGAGTTGACAGTCAATGCCGTACTCCTATCCGACCGGGACATTGAATGGACGAAGTTTTATATCCGTGTGGTAACCGATGATGGAAAGGCTCTTTGGAGAGGAGTTTATCCCCGAAGCCGTTTGGGATCATAGGATGTGGCTTGTACCCTTCATGATCGATAGGCCGTTAAATCTATTATGAGATAATAGATTTAATTTAAAAGAAGTTGTTCTTTTAATTAGGCCTCAACCAAATGAGCTATTGGGCCTAGTGGGTCACACACATAAGAGCTAATCCATAAGTTTGGGGGCAAGGGTGTAAATATAGAGAAAGGAGGGGTTTTTGTGAAAAATCTCCAAATTCTCTATATAATAGCGAATTGAGCATGAGCCCCACAAGCCAAGGCTGCAAAATTCGTCCCTACCTCTCTCCTTCACGTTTTCCCATGCTGGAGGCCGTCGAGAGTCGATGGGACTTCATCCGGGGCGAGTCGGAAGGTCCGACGCGAAGGAGAACCCGACTATGGAGGCGGCTCGTGTGGATACGACTAGAGGCCGCACACTTGAGTGGCTGAACGAGCGTGAGAACGCTCGATCTTCTCCGATCTTTAGGGATTATTTGAATCCCACAAAGGTACGTATTCGAAATCGTTTCGTATACCGGTTTTTGGCGACGTCGTTCGGTTTCGATCGAGACCAAGACAATGATATACAGGGAATCGTAAATTTTCCGCTGCGCCAATCTGATTGGACCGATTCCCAACAACATATACGGTGCTGGCCTGGATGAGGAGGTCCAGGAGTTGAAGGAGTTGATGGATAGATTTAAGTTGGTGTGAAAGGAGAGGGGTTGCACAATTATGTGCGATGGGTGGACAGGTATCACCAAGAGGAGTATGATAAACTTCTTGGTGTATTGTTCTGAGGGGACAACATTCTTGAAGTCGGTAGATGCTTCTGGTAAGATAAAAAATGTTGACTTCATTTTTTCTCTGATAGATGGGGTCATAGATTCCAGAATCGGAATCGGAATCGGTTGGGACCGATTCCGATTCCGATTCCAGGAATCGGCCGGAATCGGCCGATTCTTGGGAAGAGAATCGATTCCGGATCGGTCCGGAATCGGTTTTTTTTTAAAAAAAAATTCGTCAAAAAAAATCAAAAAATTCAGAAAAAATTCTAAAAAAATAGGAAATGAGTTAGAAATTTTTTTAAAAATAACCAATGCATTCATACACAGGATCACATCGAATAAATACTAATGAACTCCAATTGAAGACTTGAAGTTAAGTACATATTCTAATTCCATTGATTCAAAAATCAAAGAGTTGATACATCATAAAAAAAATATAAATTTACATCATATCAATCTACTACCAATATGTAGGATATAGATATGGGTCTTCCTCCTCTCCCTGCTGCGCTTGACGCTCCTCCCTCGTGCTCAGTCTTGTATACTGTCCGGGACCATATCCATATGAAAATAATGCCGATTCCATGCCATCAAGGTCGTATGGATCGAACTGCGGGACGACCGGGACGTAAGCAGAGGATGGTGGAGCTAGTGGTGTAATCCACTGCTGGTCAGCCTGGCCAAATGCTGGATACTGTGGCTCCTGTATATAACAATCAGGTGTATCCGAATCCAGCGTGTAATACGGCTTTGGAAGCCGTGAATCAGGAGACTCAGCTGCTGCTGATGGCTGCGTCGCTGGTATGCACTCCTCGTCATCATCACCTGAGGAGTGAGAAGAAGCCTGCGTGCTGTCATCTGGGCTGACAGGACGCCTGACCTCTAGCTTCCTTCTCTTCACCTCTTCAGCCATCTCTGAAGTACCAGAAGGTCCGGAACCCAAAGTTTTTTTCAACTTTGCAAATCCTCCCATTTTCCGTGCAGTCACCTTTGTTTTCATTTTCCCCGGACTGCGAATGGGCTGGGTAGCGGCTGCTGGGACTGGAGCTGGAGCTGGGGCTAAAGCTGCAGGTGGCTGCTCCATAGGCTGGACCATAGCTGCTGGGGCAGAAGAAGGCCCTGCCTGAGCCTGAGAAGTAGATGGAGGTGGAGCTGGAGCATCCTCCTCGGCTTCAACACCATCCAACTCTCCTTCAGCCCATGCACGATCATCGGGATCAAACTCAGTTGCATGATCCCTGGCTTCCCTCTCCTCTATCCAGGAGGCAAGTGCATGCTCCTCCTGGAATATCTGGTACATGTCCACCTCCTCAGGTGGTGGTGTGGCGGAGGAATGCCT
Organism: Cryptocoryne crispatula var. balansae; assembly: GCA_036172225.1. NCBI lineage: Eukaryota > Viridiplantae > Streptophyta > Magnoliopsida > Alismatales > Araceae > Cryptocoryne > Cryptocoryne crispatula. The sequence continues at coordinate 23,503,382 of CM069920.1, forward strand.
TTGCTCGTACGGGCCACCTGCGAATCGTGCAAATCGTGCCTCGTTGATCTTCTGTCAATCCTTGATTTTCGTGCAAACGAGAGACTTCATTTTTTTTCTGATGGATGGGGTGGGGGAGGAGATCGGGGAGGACAATGTGGTTCAGGTTGTCACTGACAACGAACCATCATATAAGGCGGCTGGGAGGAAGTTGACGGAGAAGAGGAAGCACATCTTCTGGGTGCCCTGTGCAGCACATTCCATAGATCTCATATTAGAGGATATAGGCAAGGAGGAGGGTGTATCCACACTTGTCAGGCAGGCACAGACAATCACATCTTTTATTTATTCGCATCCCCGCCTGCTACATATCATGAGATCACACACAGGAGGGCACGATCTTGTTAGGCCCGGTCCGACTCGATTTGCTACGAATTTCATTGCATTGGAGAGTCTACACCGGCACAGGCATGCATTGGTTAGGTTCACACAGTCCTGATATCTTATGTTGATGACTTCTCTAGAATCTATCTGTAGAAGCCTGTAAAAATTATGAAAGTGGATGGATGTGGAAAACAGAACCTGGATGTGCGCTCTCAGTGCAGCAATCGCTACGAACAAACGGCAAGTCAGAATCGAGTGACGTCAGTTGCAGATGAAAGAGGAAGAAGAGAGGAACAATTCCTCTGTTGAAGACTTTGGCAGAAGAAGCCCAAGATTTTCTGAAGAAGCCAATGAAGTCGGTTGATGCAGAATGCACAGATCGGGCTTCTCCTTCGCCTCGGGATCGATCTGTCGACGTCGGATCGGCTTTGAACGTCGGGATGGCCATGGGAGAGAGCTTGGATGACCTCTGGATGAGCTAGGCATGGGGGATTAACCTTGGGTCATTGAGAATGGCCCTCAATTTATAGGGGAGGGAAACCAGTGCAAAATATGAAAACTGGACCGACCGCGCCCCCGCTCCTCAAAGAAGATGAGGGCGCACAGGGCGCGCCCTCCACTTGAGGAACCCAGGGGCGCGGTCTGCGTGCCCCCCTATTTTAAAGGAAGCGGGGGCGCGTTATGCGTCTCACTGCTAAGAATCGACAGAAAGTTCCGGAAATTGCTAAAAAATCGACTTGACAAACGTAACGCGCCCCCAAACCGGGGGCGCGGTACAAATAATCGAAAATTATCGATGGTAACCTTCCAAAAATCCGGTTTAGAAGGTGCTAATCGGGGCAATTTCTGATTTTCTAAAACTGACCGCGTCGTCGCGTTTCAAAGGAAACAGGGTGATGTTCTGGAAAATCACCCTCTTCTTGAAGCAATCTAGGATGGCATGGTGATGTTCTAGCCAATCCATCCCAAGAATGACATCAAAACCCTCCATCTCAAGCACAAACAAACGTACCCTTAAAATATAACCACTAATATCTATATCACACTCGGGCATGCAATATGACACGTCTACTGACTTCCCAGAAGGCATACTGACACTGACTGGGCTACATTCATTAACCTCATGCTTACAATGCTTGAACATAAATGTAGCAAATCGAAAAGAAATAAAGGAATCCATAGCACCAGAATAAAATAATACTCTAGCATGGTATCCAACAACTAAAAGAGTACCTTCTGCCGCATTGGCTGCTTCTGGAAGATCCTGACACTCCATCGCAAACACCTTGGCCTGGGCACTACGTGGTGGTGGCTGTGGTGCTCGCGGTGCTACAAACTGCCTCTTGGGTGGTGCTGGTCACTGCTGGGGCACAAATCGCTGCTGCAGGGCTACTGGGCGTTGAGGAGGTGCTGGAAGAGAAAGCTGTGGATGGTGAACCCGTAAGGAATCGTCCATAAAAGTTTGGAGCAGCGGAAGCGATGATTCCTATGGGTTCCTTTAGAATCCGTCTCAATCAGAACCGAACGACGAAAATCGAAAAAAAAAACCGATCAAATCGGGTTCGAATATACCTGATAGGGATTCATATAATCCCATGGAGAGGAAGTAGATGAGCTTCTCAAGCTCTTCAAACCGTTCAAGTGTCCGGTCTCCAGCAGTATCCACACGAACTTCATCCACAGCAGGTTCTCCCTTCGCGCCGGCCTCGAGAACTCTTCCCGAACAGAGCTCCATCGACCATGGACACCTTCTTGAGAGAGGAGGAGGTAGGGAGGAGGCTTGGGACATGATTTTCACCCTTGGCTTGATTGGGTTTGGCTGAAACCATTAGTATTTATAGAGAATTATGGAATTTTTCATAAAAACCCAAAATCTCCATAAATTACGCCCTTGCCCCTGTACTTGTGGATAAGTCCTTTTGTGTGTGACCCACTAGGCCCAATAACATATTTTGTTGAGGCCTAAATAAAATAGAACAATTCTATTTAATTTAATTAAATTCGTTATCCGATAACAGATTAATCGGCCTACCGATCATGAAGGGTACAAGCCACATCCCATGATCCCAAATGGCTATGGGGATAATCTCATCTCCATTGAGCCTTTCCATCATCAGTTATCACATGGATATAAACCCTCATCCATCCAATGTCTCGGTCGGAAAGGAGTACGGCATCGACTGTCAACTCCTTAGTGTACCGACTCTATAGGATCCTGTACTCGGAATTGGATCAATTGGAAAACTCCTTTTCCAATTATCCTATCTACCCTGGCCAGGGATTTAGAGTACTATCCCATAGGACATTCACTCTCACTTATCGAGAATGGACGATCCCTTGTTGTCCGCTCAATTGCCTACATCGGATTTTCCTTGTACCCGATCCATCGCTATATAGGACCATCTAAATTGTGATCCATAAGTCAATGGTCAAAGCACAAGTTCCACCCAACAAGGCATTTTTGGCGACTCAGGTCAAAGGTCCAACCATGCAACCGTTATGAAAGAAGACCCTGGTAGACAGTTCGGTAAGATACCATTCAGGGTTTCTAATTCGGTCAGTTCAGCGAACTCATTCAACTAATGAGCACCTGTATGTGTATCTCAGTGTCTCCACACTAATGACCAATGAGATCGGTCGTCCTCATCACATGAGAAGACATCACATACACTAGTCTATCCGGATCCTTGATGTCCCGTCTCAAGTATCCTATGACTAGGAACATTTAGATCAAATATCTCTAGATGATCAATCTCATTATCATGATCTCATCATGATTTAATCATCATTGTATTTGATCAAGGACTTCATTATGATATTCGCATCTAATAAGAGCTTATAATGAAGATTTGCCTAATTAATTGAATAAGATATATCTAGAAATGTCAAATCATATCATATATGATTGGCTTGTAGGGCATACATTTTTATCAGAACCTCCTCTCTAATCTGAGCTGATGCTGTTGGTGGTGCTGCGCCCCACCCCTGCTAGGACACTCTGCCAACATGTGACCCTGTTGGCCACACCCAAAACAAGCCCTGGTCCTACAATAGCAAGCACTGCTAGGATGGTACCTCCCACAAATGCCTCATGCCATGTTAACATCTGGCATCTTCCTCTTACGATCCACCCCCTGTTGGGGTAGAGCACGTGCTGGTGCCCTCTGATACTGAAAAGGCTGCCTGTAAGCTCCCAAACTCTACTCCACCCTGCAAGCTGCCTCATAAACTGCTGCTAGACTACGCCAAACCTTGGAAATCAATCTGTCTCTGATAGCTCCACGAAGTCCATCCACAAACTTCTTGGCTCTCTCGCGTTCCTCCTCATACATATTGGGCGCATAGGCCTCCAGCTCTACAAATTTGCTCTCATATTCCATCACAGTCATGTTGCCCTGCTCCAGAAGTAGGAACTCCTGCTTCTTCTCATCTCAGATATGCATGGGAATATACTTATCCTTGAAGACTCTGACAAAGTCTTCCCAATCAATCTCAGCCTCTATCACCTCAGCATAACAGGTGCAGAGTAAAGACTCCCACCAAGCTCCTGCGGAATGTGATAGCATGTGTGCGGCAAGGCAGACCATGTCCTCAGGTGCACACTGCATGGCCCTGAAATTCTTGCCCACTTCCCTTAGCCAATTTTCTGCTATTACAGGCTCCCTCTCTCCATGGAATGCTGGTGGACTCAGCCTCCTGAACTCCTCAAAGGTGCTATCTTGTGGTCATTCTGCCCTGACATTCTGCTGCTGTGCTTGTGCCCTCCCTTGCTGAGCCTGAATCTGGGCCTGAAACGTCTGGAAGAGCTCATGAATGGCACCAAGGATGCCAGCTGCATCTGTACCTGACCTCCACCTTGCACTGGCACCTGACCTCCATCCTAACCCTGCACTGGGTCCTACTGGCGACGACCCTGCTAGTCCCCATTCATCTCTGGCACATTCCGTGCATCACCATTTGCACGCCTACGATTGTAACCCCTGGATGACATCCTGTTCCAAGAAATAAACATCCAATCAGATAATTCCAACATATAGCTTCCAATAAGATATTAGATCTAAATCTCATCTTGAATCCGAAATCAACTTGATCCGAATCAGACATTGTTCTCCAAAATCCAAATAATGCATCTGGGTAGATCTAGAAGGATCTTCAGGCTGGAAGAATGCTCTAATACCAACTCCTGTCATGACCCGGAAAATACAAATACGCAGCAGAATAAATCCAGAAATCGGGACAGTTTAGGAGAACAAGTTAAATTCACATCACATCATCAATTCTGACAAATTGAAACAACCTGTAACATTCCGAATAAATTCAAACTCCACAAAATACCATAAGTAACCACAACCAAACAACTAAGAAGGACTCAACACATAGTCCAACCAACATCTATAAAGTCAAACCAAGCAGATATCAAACCAATATCAAAAGGGAAACTCAAACAACCTAAAAGTAAACGACGATCACTCGTCACCGAACTCCTCGTCATCTGGATCCTCGAGTGGCTCTGAATCCTCTCCAACGTCCTCCTTGAAATCCTCTCCCAACTCCTCCTCGGGAAGAGGCTCCTCGAAATCTACTGAAAAAGTTAATAACGGGAAGGGGTGAGTCACCAATGACTTAGTAGGTCTTACACCCGCACTACCCTACTATACCGGTGATTTCTATTGATATAAAATACATATTAAGCCTAAAAATCAGATTATAATACATATGATTCAATCTAATTATATATCTTCAATTAAATGATTACATTATTTTTCTTCTACCCCATATGATAACATGACTCTATATGCACTAAAACCAACATATCTTGCACATTTAACTACTCTAGGTGTGCTCATAACACATACACCTGACATAAAACCGAAGACTCCACTTGACCACTAATATACATGCCAAAATGCACAACTAAATACTTGTCTGAGTAGATATCATGTTCCATTTGGATAATGTAGCAATGTTACAAAACTAGCACCAGATTTACCATATAGTAGGAAGTAACATATAGTAACTAAATCCCATAGTAACCCTAGACAGGGGAGTACTTAGGATAAACTGCGGTATCCGGGATCGAAGGATGCTCCGGATTCAACTAATCTCCACTACCCACGGGCCACTAACATAGTCTGGTGAAGTAAACTTTCATCACAATGCAGCTCACTGCATTAACAACATCTCACACAATGCAAGCATATAAATAACTCAGATAGTAACCATGAACATGAAATTGGCAATCCAAACATGAAATACATAGATAAACACCCATGGTTCTATGCACCACATATTTGCATACCACACCACAATCTAGCATAAATCAGAACCATTCAATCATAAGATGCATATAAATAGGATCATGCAAGGTACAACCGAAACATATCAATCACATACTTAGACAAAACTATCTATTGTATAAAAGAAAATAAACTAAACTCTAACATCACTATGACTAAACCTTACATCGGCTTTTTAACAAATCGGGATATACATATTTAAGATTACCGCTATGCAAACATGCTAAACTAACTAGATTTAAACATATACAAATCTATCATGACGACTAATATACATGCACAACTAAATTAATCTAAACATGCACGGTTCAAACATGCTAATCTAGCTCTATCTAAACATGCCCATAAATCAAAACAACCCACTAATTAAACCATTCTAATCATGGTGATCTAAACAGATTTTTACAAGTTAATCAAACATATAAATGTGCTAAGAATAGCCGAGACGCTTACCTTTACGGCGACGACGATCGACACACGGAATTCCAAGAAAAACGAACCGGTTGACGAGTATGTCGCGGTCACAACGACAACGAAAAACCGAGCCGATTGATAGTCTCACAATCTGTTGGAAAGAGGGCAGAATATGGAATAAGGAGGTTAAGAGAGAGGGGGGGGGCAATATGAGAGAGGAGAGAGAGATCGACGGTGGGAGGTGGGTATACTGGCGGGCGCACGCGGGTGCAGTCGGGTGGCGCACGGCGCATGGGGACGTGGCGGATGAGGCGGCACGGCGACGACGAGGTGGGGTGGCGTGGCGGCAGTTGCATGGCGCGCGCGGGCATGGACGGCGGGGCGGTCAACGCCGACAACGGCGGCGACGGCGACGGCAACTGTCGTGCGGGGAGGGGCGGCGACTGAGGCGCGGTCACGTGGACGACCGAGCGCGGGCGGTCAGCGCCGGAAGGCGGCAGCGACTCGCGGGTTGACACACGGTAGGGAGGGCGGCAGGCGACCGCGAGCGCGGCGGAAACAGTGAGCACGCGGGCGGGCGGTGCTCGGACGGGGCGGCGCTCGAGCGATCGAGGCGGCGCAAGGAGGCTGCTTATCCGAGGGAGAAAAACAAAAGGAGTGCGATGGAGAGGAGAAAAAAACGGCACAGAAGGGGAGGGAGATCAGCAGACACGAAGGAGAAAGAAGGAGCGGTTACGCTAGGGTAAATCGGGAGGAGAAAAAAAAATATGAAAGGAGTTAAAAATGGTAACGGAAAGAGAGAGTAAAAATGCTAATAATCCCATAACTAATTATAATAACACTTATTTAACTAAAAAAATACATAACGTTACAGAACCGAATAAAAAATTTACTTTGTCTGATTTTCATTTAATATAGCTTAAGATAGATATATTCTATGACATTGACCACAAAATAGGAGTATTAATTCATGAGAGCAGGATGCCTTGGTGAATCAAATTAATCAAACGGGATTGAAAATCATGACCTAGCTATTCGGTTCAGTTCAAGAGGTTCAATTTCTTGAGCCCGGCTGGCTCAATCGATAAAATTCTATCGGTTTGGCTTCTTCATCACGCATATATTATATATATATATATATATGTCTTCGCAGAAGAAGTATATATAAACTCTCGATTAATTTAAAACCACTGCGGCGCTCTCTCGCTTATATATGCTGCTAATTTTTACAATATTGTTAATTTCTTTTCTTATTTTCTTACTACGTTGCAAGATCGATCACACACCATTGTTTTAATTCAATATATAACAGTTAAAACATTTTGATCGTCTGATTAGTTTCTCTCTCATCAGGTACGTAGACAGTATGTCCAGAAGCCTGCACACGGAGTACAAGCAATACGGGATACATGTCCAGTGTCAGGTAGACAATATTAACTATATAGCAGCTTTTCTCTCGAAGATTAATTATCTGGCAACATAATTAAATTACCTGCAGACCGTACGTTCACGTAGAGACCTTCTCTCTCTCTCTCATTTCCTGCGCCATTCTCCTTCACAATGGGTTAATGTCATGGTAATTAAGATTGATATATATGCATGCAGGCTTGCAGCTTTAATATAATGTAATATATAGACAGAATAATCAAGCATATATATATAGAGAGAGAAATATGATCACTCCATCCAGCTTACAAGTATATATAGAGTTGTTCATTATTTGATTCAACTCGAAAAATCAAATCAAACAACAAATTTGATTTGATTTGGTTTGGTTTGATTTAGTTTGAAGTATCGATCGATTTAATTTAGTTCTTAGAGCCTTTCAACTCAAATTAGATTAAATATTTTATTTTAAATTATATATAATATAATATTTATGTATCTTTTCTTATAAAAATAAATTTGTTTCAAAAAATTTTTAAGATAAATTAATGAAATGTATAAAAAATATACTAAATTTTAATATAATGTAATTTAAAACAAATAAAATAAAATTATATATTGACATATTTACTCTATCTTAATAAAATATAATTTGAATCAGACTAAATCAAATTAAATCAAATTAATTTAGTTTGGTTTAATTTTAAAAAATACTCAGAAACTAAATCAAATCAGATCATGAACATCCCTGATGAGGCGTTTGGTTGTACGATAATGGAGATTTTTATTTTAATTTTTAAAAATTATAAGAAAGCTTGTTAAAAAGAGGTGTTTGATCTACAATCATCACAATTTTATATTTTGAAAGTGATTTTCTTCTTAAACAAAAAAAGAGAGTCTTATCTCTTTCTTTTTTCTTGTGATTCCCTACTTTGTTTGATCATATATAGTAGTTACTCTTTTTTGTTGTCACATCCCTCCAAACATGACAATTTTATGTCATGAGTTGATTTACTTTTTATTTTAATACAATTTTTTATCATAAAAGTGTACAAAAAATTATCATGTTACTAAACACCCTATAAGTATATATATATATATTCATATCCCTCTTTACATGGCGACCAAAATGGTGCTCTTCAATGGGACCTCCCTCTTCACTCCGATGCCGGAAGAGTACGCCCGTTGGGTGGTGAACACCAGGGTGTTCATGATTTGATTTGGTTTGATTTTTGAGTATTTTTTCTCAAATCAAATCAAATCAAACTAAATTAATTTGGTTTGATTTGATTTGGTTCGGTTTAAATCATATTTTATTAAAGTATAATAGATATATCAATATATAATTTTATTTTGGTCATTTTAAATCACATTCTATTAAAATCTTGTGTATATGTTCATAGAATACATTAATTTTTTCTTAAAAATACTTAAAACAAATTTATTTTTATAAGAAAAGATACATAAATATTATCTTATATATAGTTTAAAGTAAAATATTTAATCTAATTTGGATTATTTGAAGGGTCCTAAAAATTAAATCAAATTGATTGGTAGTTTAAACCAAACCAAACCAAACCAAACTAAAATATTGATTTAGTTTGATTTTTCCGGTTGAACCGAAGAATGAACAACCCGAACAACATCGGGTTATCGGGTACGAGGCTACGAGCCGCGGTGCATCCCCTACGGGCTCCACTATGTTCAAGCCTGCCTGGTCAAACTCCCCCGCCACTCGCTGGTCAACGCCGGGAGCTTGCAGCACGGTATTTACACCCAGAATTATTTCGCTCCCCCCTGCCGGTACCTGAGTGACAGGATCGATATATACACGAGTTAAGATCGTCTAAGATCTCCGGTGAAGAGAACAGTTTCAATCTTCGGTCAGGAACAATCACAATCCTTAGATCATTGAAGTGACGAGTCAACAACATTTCGGAAAACCACTATGACAATATCAAATAAGTTGATCTGATAATGAGTTGTATTAAGTTTATTAACGAATAAGGATGACGTCGACAGCAAATATTAGTGAATTGTTAGTGAATCAATATCGACGTCTTACCAACTCGTTATTAAACTTAATATAATTTATTGTCGACGGATAACAGTTCAATCTTTTTCGATAGTAATTTAATCTTTTTCGATAACAATTCACTAAACCAACCATCACTTAAGTGAGACATGTGCTGTTGTGACACTTGCTAATTGGAGATTAAAACGGTTCCCTTCACCGGAAATTGAGGTGATTCATACTCATATATAAACATACATATGTAGGTATGTATGAATGTATGAATGTATCTATGGGATGCTGCTAATTAATAGAATAATAATAAATAAGCAGTTTGGTTGCAGTATACATAATAAAATTAGTATACAGGTTGTGCACATTTAATTTCCACGCAAATATATATATTTACACTTGTTGTTGTTGTGTGATAAAATTAATTTGTCAATACGAAAGGATCGATGTTTGACTAGATGACACTACAAGAAAATAGGTTACTAGGAACGGCTGTAAGTCGTCCCAAAAAACCAAAAAGCCGTTGCTAATAAATATTAGCGACGGCTTCAAAGCCGTCGCAAACGCGTCGCAAATAATGCCATCGCCAATAATATTAACGACGGCTATTGTTAAGCCGTCCTTAGTACGTTTATTGGCGACGGCTTATGAGCCGTCGCATAAGTTATTAGCAAAACGACCATTTATTGGAGACGGCTTAAACAGCCGTCGCCAATAACTTTACTAGCGACGGCTTAAGCCGTCGCAAACGATAAGGAGATTAGACGGCGGACGAAGTTATTTGGGACGGGTTAAGCCGTCTCAAATAATCTTATTGGCGACGGCTAATCAGTCGTCGCCAATAAATGTAGTTGCGACGGCGACGTAAGCCGTCGCAAATGGCAAGCAGAAACCCAACACCCCGTTGCCGGAATTTTACTCTGGTATTGCGACGGCTGTATAGCCGTCGCCAATAACTTTATTGGCGACGGCTACAGCCGTCCCTAATATTAAAAACAGCCGTCGCAATACCAGAGAAAAAAATCGGGTTAATATTAAAAACAACCGTCGCAACTCCAAACTACTATTTATGATGAGTTATCCATGTTCAATCATGCCAATAAATTCAAATAATACATTATAGTCTTCTAATAATATTCTAAACATATTAGTTATGTAAAATAATTATTATTACGAAATTTTATGGGTTAAATATGATTTAATGCTACCAAGCTCTAAAAATGTCAGTAAAATTAAAGGAAATTTATATGCAAAGGGGCATTACCCTTGTGTATTTCTCTCAAATGCATTATGAAATATTATTCTAAGGCTCATTCCATGATTAAATAAATTATGCACCTATCTACCTTTGTTCTATCTCCTAAATAATTAAAGTGATCAAGGTGCTACATAATTGGTTTGAGGAGGTCCTAACCTATTAATTTGTTAGGGCTATTTGGCACATATATGCTTTGTGATGTATATAAAAAAAATTAAAAAAAATTCGTTTGTTGAAGATGTATACCTCAAAGGAGGTTCGATTAACCCTAAGTAGGGTTTAAATCTGGCACAAAGGAGGTGGCGGCGGCGGCGGCGGCGGAGCCGGCGACACCCACGGCGGTGACGGAGGTAGCTCTCCCCTCAAGGTGCCCTACGCAGGGAGGGGGCAAGCCGGCGGCGGCGGTGACGACGGCGGCGACACCGGCCACGGCGGCGGCGACGGCTGAAGCGGCGGCGACCGGCGGCGGCGGCAGGACCAAACGGTGAGAGAGAGAGAGAGAGAGCGCGGCGGGGGGAAGAAAGGAGGGCGTCGAGGGTTTTTTAACCCAAACTTATTGGCGACGGCTTTTGAAGCCGTCGCCAATAACATGATAAGTTACATTGGCGACGGCTTTCGCCGTCGCCAACAAAAGTCGACCGTTCAACGGTCACCATGGATTAGTGGCGACGGCTTAGGCCGTCGCCACTAATATTATTAGCGATGGCGTATGAAGCCGTCGCCACTTTTCCGAGGAAAAAACCCGCACGGGGCGTTTTCTGGGTATTGCGACGGCTTAAGCCGTCGCCACTAATATTAGTAGCGACGGCGTATCAAGCCGTCGCCAGTTTTCCGAGAAAAAAAACCCGCACGGTCGTTTTCCTGGTATTGCGACGGCTTCGACCGTCGCCAAAAACATTATTTGCGACAGCTCAATTTAGCCGTCGTTATTTACCAAATATTAGCGACGGCGTTAGTTTAGCCGTCGCTTTTATCATTATTGGCGACGGCTTAAAAAAGCCGTCGCCAATAACCCGTCGCCAATGACCCAGTTTCATGTAGTGTGACTGCGATAATATAATTATGAATTACATACAGCAGGATAGTAAGTTCATGTAGATAATACATGAAAAAAAGAGGTGAGCAAGATCTCTTCGTTTTTGTTAATTTGTTGTTGTCTCCCGTCTTTTATTTCCTTTTAACTTTTTTGGTTATACACCGTCGTCCATATATACACAGTATACGTACAAGACACCTTTTCTCATAAAAATTAATACTGGCACACAGGTGATAAATTATATCATAACTAAAAGCGTACCGTGTCATGTTTGGTAAGATACGATGACAGAAGAGATGTGGAGTGCAGACCATATATATATATATATATATATATATATAACTAAAAAATAAGATGGAGGATCGCAAGGATTAAAAAAAGGAGGAGGAGGAGGAGGTGATTTCATTTCAGTTCTTTTTCATCTTTTCGTAAAATTATAGTATTATCAAGATTGCGCGCATAAGTTTTTTTAACATTTTTTGTTATGAAATTACATTTTTGCATAGATAAGCTCTTTAACACTGCAACGTCCAAATACCTTATGAATTTTCTTAACTATATAAATTTTATTTTAACATATCATTTTATCGTAAATTTATGCAAAAAAAACTTTGTTATAATTAAACAATATGTACTGCTTTTTTTTTTTTTTTGTTCACGTGGCCCAGTGGCCAGAGGTCCCGCAGGTGCCGCGGGTGACGAGGGTTCGACCCCGTCGAACCCCACAGGTCGTCCCCCCCGGGGACGCCCGGCTAGGCCGCCGGGAGGCTCGAAGATGCGACCTGCGCCCCCAGGCGCAGGTCCCCGCGCCAATCGAGCCATGCTCGACCGGCGCTAATTATATGCAAACCAATAAACCATCCCCGGCTCAACCAAACGTATATATGCTGCTGCAGCCGATCTATCTCTCTTGCCGATATCTGTCTATTTTAATTATTTATAACCAAAGATAGTTATATATATATTTTTAGATAGATGGAGGATAATAGTACGTCTCCCAAATTCAGAGTCTTAAAAACACCAAAATCATGGTGTTGAGATTGAAGAGCCTTGTGACCCAAAAAAAATATACAAAAAATAAATTGGATGGCTTAGAAAATATAACTGATTAAGTGAATTTTCTTAAAACCATCGATGTGGAACTGTATCCATTTTTTTCAGTTTTCCTCCTCACCGCCAAGGTGAGGGTTGGATTAATTAATAGAAGTTAAGATATTAAAATATTATAATAAGTTCTTGTACATTGAAACGTACATGGTTTTTAACTTAAATTGGATTATTTATCACATAAATCCGTAAAGGTTGACAAAAACCTCATTTAACCAGTTTTGTTGCAACAAGCATAAAATTGTGACAAAAACTCATATATATATATACACACACATAACCTCATTTGTCATTTAGAGAACTGTCACGTCCTACTAGTTCTGAATTAGTATCTTAATGATTCTTAGGAAAGAGAGCGATATTTTGGTCATTTTCAGCTTTATCAACACTTTCAAAATTATTTATCAGGACACGTGGACTATGGTGAATATTATCAGTTGCCACAAAATTTGCTTTTCCTTTTCGTACATCATTCTGATGAATAAATCTTTAAAATTTGTTTAAGAAAATGGCTGGTCCAGATTAATTTTAACATATAAAAATGTAGTGTGCATGCAACCAATAATTAATATTATTAGCTTCTGACCCCCAACAAGATCATATAATTAGGAGTTTGGATCAGCTCAGTCCCCAAGTGGAGAGAGTACTCTCAATCTCCAATGAAAAAAGGCCACGATTTTAGCCACCTAAGTGATGAGTAGTGAGTTAGTGATTCAACCTCGTCGGTAATGAGTTAATGAGTCAGTGAACCGTTACTGAATCGTTACCAACGTCTTACAAACTTACTACCGAATTTAATACAACTCGTTATCGACGGGTAGTGAGTTAGTAGACGTCGGTAACAGTTCAGTATTTTTCAACAACGATTCACCAAATTTATTATTTGAATTGTCACTTAAGTGGCTAGAATCGTAACTTTTTTTCATCAAGGACTAGTATTCTCTCCACCCAGGGATTGAGGTGATCTGAACTCTATAATTAGGCTTCTCTTCCTATTAGAGGTTCATCTGTTAAGCTCGGAATAGGTAGAGAGAGGCGGGCAGAATGCCGTCGACCTCTTCGAAGTCTCCGCTGGTCCCCGACATCTCCTCCTCCGCCGCTTCTTCCACTCATACACAGACGACACCGGTGGAGGGCGCTTCTTACGGGGACAGATGGTCAGCCGGACCTTCCTATATAAGCTCGCGCAATCGGGATCCCCTACCAGACCATCCCAGCACTTCCGCCGGCGTCCCAAGCTAGCAAATAATTAAGGAGGTGCTGAGATCAAGCCGCTTGCACCCACAACAACCGACATGGCTTGTCGATCCTCCTCCTCCGCCGCCGTGGTTCCCATTCTCATCTTTCTCGTCTCGACTGTCGCCTAGGCTCCTGTATCTACCCCCACGGGGACGATGACGAAGACGACCATCTATCAGATCCATTCCACGATTAGAGTAAATATATATGAACAAAGTTCTTGTATAACATAGTCAAAAGCAAGCTCCCACAACAAAGATTCATAGTTTTAAAACCACATGACGTGATATATAAAGATTACTTCTTCAGAAATAAAAACTTTGATTTACATCCATTTGTCACATCCATTCCACGATTAGAGTAAATAACCACCAGTGCACCATAAACAATCATTAACTGGATCATAACATTGCTAGAAGAGTACGTAAATGTTGGTAGTGTTAGTGTACCTTCAATTGATTTGTTGCCAAAAAGGCCTATATAACATGTAGTGGTTCCCCAATTGGAAAACAAAAATCAAGTTCTACCTTGATGAAAACACGGTAAAATGAAGTCATAAATGAATGAATCCGTATTATTCTTTCACATGATATTGGTCATTTAGAATCAAAATTAGCCATAGAGTAAGAAATATATTCTATGCATAGAAATGAACTTATGAGGATCAACATCATAAAACATACCCCCAAGTTCTCCTTTATTTACAAATGTTTAAGTATGATCCTTCATGAGTAGATTTTTGTCAATCCCCATCTAAATTAGTATGCAAGATAAAAAAAATGTTGGAACACTTGTCTAAGAAACAATTTGGAGTCAACAGATATTCTTGAAACTTGAAAGTTCCCTGCGGCTCTGGATTCCTAGATTTCAAATTCTCAAGGAAAGGAAAAGTTGTGCAGAGAGGGTGCATGTGGGCAATCATTTGACAATAGATGGGTGTTGAAACCTCGTTTTTTCTCATCTCTCTTAAAAGAAAAAGAAAAAATTTGTTGGAATTAGAATTCCTTTTTGAAATTATTTTCCTTCTTTTGGGCTAGCATTGACTACTATGAAAATATGTGGTATTCATAGAAGTATTAGCTAAATTGATGTGGTATTATTTTATAGGAACACTGATGGTTCCACGGATTTGCTAAGTGTCGACATGGGTATCACCCACCACTTAGATGATCTGAACCACAATTTAATTTATGAGGTTTTCTGAGTTCTTTGAAAATAAAATTTGACCTCTCTCCACCGAATTTGCGATATTCCGGTGTTAATTACATCGAGCGAACACTCGAACACCCTTGATTGACCATCACAACAACATATTGAACGGAAGTTATTCATCCACATAAACACAAAGCTGGAAGACATATCTCCATGGCCTTATGAGATGGAATTTGGTTAAACTTAATTCAAACTTTTAAGTTTGGGTTCATTGATTTTTTTCTGGGTTTAAGATTTGATTTGATTTTTTTTTGTTTATGTCTTTGGTCATTTGTTGACTTAGACAATTTTTGAGTTGCTCTCCTTTTTAATTTGTTTATAGGAATTAATTTCCATTTTTAGTGTGTTTGTTAGCATTTTTTGCTTGATTTAAATGAATTTCTTATTATTATTAAGATTTGTTCTTAATCATATTGATCACTTAAATTTTCATGGTTGATTTTAATCCAACTCAACATGTTTTTGTAGTCATTGGTTGACATTTTTTATGCATTATTTAATGACATAATTTTGGTTGGATTATGTTAACATTTTATTAATGTTTTGATCATTTATTTGATTTGGATTTTGTTATGCACACTTAAATATTTAAGTAGCATTATCCATTTGACTTGATTTGATTTTTCATGGTTAGGTCGGATTCAAACTTAACATGTTTTGTAATCGTTTGTGGTTAATTTTTATGTATGATTTTATGACATAGATTTAATTTGATTGTGATGGCATTTTTGTTAATAAATAAGTCATTATTTGATTTGATTTAATCAAATTTGATTATTTTATTAGAATTTTAAATTATTTAAATGACTTATTTAATTTTTATCCACCTCTCAAAGCTCATGGGGAATCAATGTCATTTTAACAATGGCACATCGGGTCAATCGAACTTGAATTTATTTCATATCGATTTGAGTTCATGGAAGTATAATAAATGAGGGGGGCATTCGAGCCTTTGTTCCCCAATACATGTCAAAGTTTGTTCGGTTTCGCCAGCACTTCGGCTTTAACGATTTGGGTTTCGGCCTTTTCTGCATTTCAGCTTTACCAAACCAGATTTTCTTCATATATCCAAGAATGGCTTGATTGCATTTGATATGCGGCATTTATGGGACTTGTTTGGTTTTGCCGGCATTTCGAATTTAACCAATCTGCGTTCCGACTTTTCCGGCATTTTGGTTTTACTGTACCAGATTTTCTTCATGTATCCAAGGATGGCTTAATTGCATTTGATATGCGGCATTTCTGGAGCTTGTTCAGTTTTGCCGGCATTTTGGCTTTATCGATCTGGATTTTGGTTTTTTTCGGCATTTCAGCTTTACCGAACCAGACTTTCCTCATATATCCAAGAATGGATTGATTGCATTTGATATGCGGCATTTCTGGAGCTTGTTCGGTTTTGCCGACATTTCGACTTTACCAATCTGAATTTTGGCTTTTTCGACATTTCGACTTTACCGAACCAGATTTTCTATTTGAATTCTCATTCAGTTTGATCGGTATTTTAGCTTTACTGACTTGGGTTCTCTTCTTGAATTCCCGTTCGGTTTGACCAGCATTTCAGTTTTTACCGATTTGGGTTTTCTTTTAGAATTCTCGTTCGGTTTGACTGGCATTTCGACTTTATCGATTTGGGTTTTCTTTTAGAATTCCCGTTCGGCTTGACCGGCATTTCAGTTTTACTGATTTGGGTTTTCTATTTAAATTCTCATTCGGTTTGACCGGCATTTCAGCTTTACCGACTTGGGTTCTCTTCTTGAATTCCCGTTCGGTTTGACCGGCATTTTGGTTTTTACTGATTTGGATTTTCTTTTAGAATTCCCGTTCGGTTTGACTGACATTTCGGCTTTACTGATTTGGGTTTTTTTTTAGAATTCCCGTTCGGCTTGACCAGCATTTCAGTTTTACCGATTTGGGTTTTCTATTTGAATTCCTGTTCAGTTTAGCCAGCATTTCGATTTTACCGATTTGGGTTTTCTTTTAGAAATTCCGTTCGGCTTGACCGGCATTTTAGTTTTACCGATTTGGGTTTTCTATTTGAATTCCTGTTCGGTTTGGCTGGCATTTCGATTTTACCGATTTGGGTTTTCTATTTGAATTCGTTCGGTTTGACCAGTATTTCGGCTTTACCAATTTGTGTTTTCTTTTAGAATTCCCATTCGGCTTGACCGACATTTCAATTTTACCGATTTGGGTTTTCTATTTGAATTCCCGTTCGGTTTGGCCAACATTTCGATTTTTACCGATTTGTATTTTCTTTTATAATTCTCGTTCGGTTTGACCGGCATTTCGACTTTACCGATTTGGGTTTTCCTTTAGAATTCTCGTTTGGCTTGACCGACATTTCAGTTTTACCGATTTGGGTTTCTATTTAAATTCTCGTTCGGTTTGGCCGGTATTTCAGTTTTACCGATTTAGGGATTTCTATTTGAATTCCCGTTCGGTTTGACCAATATTTTGGCTTTACCGATTTGGGTTCTCTTCTTGAATTCCCGTTCGGTTTGACCGGCATTTCGGTTTTTATCGATTTAGATTTTCTTCTAGATTTCCCGTTCGGTTTGACCGATATTTCGACTTTACCGATTTGAGTTTTCTTCTTGAATTCTCATTCGGTTTGACCGCTTTTTCGACTTTACCGATTTGGGTTTTCCTTTTTGATCCCTGAGTAGCTTAAGTCCGCATTTTTAAATGCAGACTACTCGTCCCCTCTCGCGAAAAGAGATGGGATCGAGATCGATTGGACTTTGGAGGTCGGGCGAAACCCTTACTCCCTTCTCGAATGGCCAAAAGCCGATTTGAGACGATTGGAACTTTCTTTGGAGGTTGGGCAAAACCCTTCCTTCATTTTGAAGAAATTGAGACTCACTTTGAAAATCAGAGCTTCTCTCTCTTCTAAAGTCTCTCTTTTTCTCACCAATCTCCCTTTTCTAACTTTTCCCAACACTCTCTCCCACCCCGGTAGTATGTATGGCCAAGGAAAGCTATTTACATAAGTCTTGAAGGGGCATTCCAGTCATTTGGCAAGTCCCCACTAAGCTCATTTTCGCAATAGTGGGGTGGTGACCAGATTCGGGGTGAGATTACCCTCATTTCTCCCTTCTTTATACCTTCTGTTTAACCGGAGGTCAAATTAGTGGTAAAGCTTCCTTGGGGTGACCGGATCCAGAAAGTGGGAACACTTCCAGGGTCGTGAGATGGTGGGGGTCTGGGGGAGGCCGGCTGACCCGGTCTTCCCCCCATTTTTTCTTTTTTTTTGTTTTGGCCTATTTGACCGGGCAGACTCGGTTGACTGGGGGAGGCGCATGCGGCCGCGCATGCGCGCGCGGAGGCCCACTGGCCCCTGGGCCATTTCCCCTTTTTTTTGGTATTTTGCGCCTGTTTAACCGGTGCTCCTCGGTTTGACCAGAGGGAGGCGCGGCGCCTGTGTGTACACGTGCGCTGCCCGCATGGCCGGCGCTGTCGCGCTTGCGTACGCGTGAGGCCCGCCGGCCCAGCCCATCGGGCCGACGCGGCCCCCCCTTTTTATAAATCTTCCCCCGGTTTGACCGGAGGTGCCCGGGTTGGCCCAGGTGGGCAGCTCGCATTGCGCGCCCACACGTGCGCACAACGCACACGATCGCCGCGCGGCCAGTTTTCTTTTTTTTTTTAATTTTTACTCCCTTTGACCGGGAGTTGACTCGGGGGAACTGTTCCCCCGAGAGCTCCATGCGGTCTCGCAGCCCTCTCTCTCCCCGACGTCTCTCTCGCGACATGAAGCCCCCGCAGCGGTGCTGTCGCGACAGCTCCGGCGGTTGTTGGCGATGGCGATGGCGATGGCGAGCTTCGACAGTGACAGCAGCAAAGGAAGGGGTCGATGGCGGGTCAGCGGTGCCCCCCCTCTATTCTTTCTCCCTGACTGTGGTGACAGGGGGCTTTGACGCAGCAGTGGAGGCCTGCGACGGCGACGAAGGGCGACGACGGCTTCGGCCAAAGGGTTGAGTTTTCGAGTTTCTCCTCCTTCCTCCTCTATTTCTCTTGCACAGGAAGCATATGCAAGGGGCCTGCGGTGGCCTTCTTCGGATCCTTCTCCCTTTCTCTTATTGACGACGACAACATGGGATTTTTTTTTTTTTGCTGGCCACTCTTCATTTCTCCCCTCCGGCCCCTCCTTTTCTCCGTCGGGACGGATTTTCTCCAGCTCTCCTTTGCGGAGACAGCAGCAATACGGGAGGTTACCTAGGTCGGTTTAATCCGACGATTGCAATGGTAGGGACGTTTAGACTTGTTTAACAGTGGCGTCAACGTCGACGGTGATGACAGTGAGAGATCTTCGGTCCTCATTTTGACGACGTCAATCCGTGGTAACGTTTCTATACTTTTTCTTTCCGATAGTCAATTTCTTAGACCACCGCTTTCCGGCTAATGGGATGTTTGGTTGCATGATAATTTTTTGTACACTTTCATGATAAAAATTTGTATTAAAATAAAAAGTGAACCAACTCATGACATAAAATTATCATGTTTGGAGGGATGTGATTACAAAAAAGAGTAACCACTGCACATGACCAAATAAAGTGGGGGATCACAAGAAAAAAGAAAGAGGTGAGACCCTCTTTTTTTGTTTA
Source organism: Cryptocoryne crispatula var. balansae (assembly GCA_036172225.1). Taxonomy (NCBI): domain Eukaryota; kingdom Viridiplantae; phylum Streptophyta; class Magnoliopsida; order Alismatales; family Araceae; genus Cryptocoryne; species Cryptocoryne crispatula. Next base: position 23,523,321 of record CM069920.1, read on the forward strand.
AGAAGAAAATTACTTTCAAAACATAAAATTGTCATGGTTGTCAAACACCTCTTTTAACAAGTTTTCTTACAATTTTTAAAAATTAAAATAAAAACCTCAATTATCATGCAACCAAACACCCCATAAGTTGTTTTTTTTCCATGGAGGATCTCGTCCACCTCTTTTGAAAATGGGACCTGTCGATTTCAGCAAATCACCTACGGTTTAACCGGGTGGGTTTTACTACTTTTTGGATTCAGTTTCGGCTTATGGATATCAGTTTCTACGGATCGACAGGCACATGTGTTTGGCCTCTTCTGGGCTTGAGAGAATTTTTTTTTTGGTTCAACAATGGGCCTATTTTGTAATGAAAAACAGTCCACTGAGTTTATAAAAAGGGGCTACAAAATCAGCATTAAATTGGATTGAAATTGGCACTTAATGGGCCAGATTTGACAAAAACACTGCGCACTAAGCATATAAAGAAAGGGCCCGGCTTGACAATAAAAATGAGCTTGTTTCAGAGTTAGAAATCAGCCCAATAAACATGTGAATAATGGATTGCGAAAATCACTTTAATATTAGGCAATTCTCAATAAATTGTAGTTGAAGTGGACTTAAATTATTGGACCAAATATAAAAAATGATTATTATAGACCAAGTAATTTGATTTAATTCTAATCCAATTAGGCTAATATAGTAAGGCAAAGAATAATTGATCAAGAATGTGGGAGTTGGGCCTAATTGCACTGTCTCTTCCTATTTAAATCACTCCACTCCATTTTTTGCTTTTGAAAATTTTTGGTGTCTAGGTAATAAGGCAAGTTAGTCTAGTTTCTTAGGAACAAACTGATCCTACTACGACTTTCGATCGGAACATACTTGGCTAGGGTTAGAAAATAACAAAGCTAGCGCCCCCTAACCAGTTGACCATCATGTTTATGCTTTTGATATTTTAAACATAATAACGGCAGCATAAATGCCTTGAAAAGAAAATCACAAAGCTAGAGCCCCCTAACCAGCTGACCTCCATTTTTATGCTTTTTATAATTTAAACGTAACAACGGCAGAATAAAGATCTTGACAAGGATCAGTCAGTTAAAGCTAATGTCGAGACAGTTAATCTCACATCTGAAAAAATTATCTGGCAAATTCCTTCTAGTTCATTTGCATGCTGCCTCTTAATATTAACTTATTAATCCAAAGATGAGTCTGGTTGAGCCAAGAGTTTTAAAAAAATATGGTGACTATTACAACAAAAGACAAGTAAACACTGAGAAGAAACCAGAGCTCAGAAGCCAAGCGTAACAAGTATATTTCATTGAAGAGAAAATTCTTCTTACTTGTTAGAAGGCTCATCACAGCAATGCCAAATAATTCTTGTTACCAACAGATTTTAAATAGAAGTCCTTGCTGTACATCTTCCAGTAGTTGGAGCTATGGAAGACAAACTTTTGAGAAGCTTAAATTGTGTAAACAGGTCAGAACAAGAGATAGCCCGAAGCAGTTCTGTCCCTTGTGGCTCACAAAAGGATTTCCAGTGAAAATGGAACATACAAAAAGTCTATAAAACAAGAATAAAAGAAGGATGTTTACAAGAACAAACATAAAAAGCTCCACCCAATTGACGATACCAACTTGAAACTGTAACCCACAGGTTCACGTAGAAGATATCCTAACGACACATCAACACCAATGCTAGACAATTTACAGGGGCATTTCGGTTGTACGCTGAAAAGTGAAGGAAAGAGCACATTTTCTAGTATATATGAATAATGTCTAAGCAAATATTTTATGGTGTTTACATCACCTTAAGAAAAGCTGATAACAAATAGGATGTTGTCGACAGTTATAAAGACTATAAAGTTAGAAAGAATGAGAATTCACCTATTGTCTTCAATAAAAATAAAACAAATATTAGCCTATATAAAAATAATCAACAACGATGGCATGCCAAAGTGGCAAGAGGCATCAGATTTTTCTTACCGGACAAGGATGGCAATAAACAATAGATAACAACCAAATGGACAAAGTGTCCATGCTAGCTAGAGTTTCTAAGAACTTCACCTGATTCACAGTCGCTTTTGCCATCCTGCAGAACTCCTTCAAGACCGATCTATGAAAGAGGCTAGTAGGCTTGCTTTGCTTCCTCCTCCTAGAAGTGGCAAGAACGATAGAACCTCCTCCGGGTTGAATTGATATGGTCTTCCTGTTAGCAAGCCATGGGGTTCTCATCAAATATTTATTAGAATCACAAGAGAAACATCCAAAGGTGAAATCAGAAAGAATATAGGCTGTCAATTGCTTAGGTGCATACCAAAATGCTTGAAGGAGTTGACATTGTAGACATTGTTGCTCTCTTCGCGGAATTCAACCTTGGCAGTGCCATTCCCAAACTACTTTACAAGGAAAGCATTGTTCCTCTTCACGATCTCCCAAATAAGCTCCTCAGGGACCAAAGCCATCTCTATGTACCACTTCAAACAAAAAAAGAAAAAGAAAAAGAGAACATGTCAGAGCACACGAACAATCGATTCAAATAAAATAAAGATTTTAATCAGCCACAACATGCCCTGCTGAGAAAATACCACAAAAAATAAATATAATAAAATCAACCAAGGGATTAACCAGATATCTAATTGGTAATACAAAAATATGAACACATTCACTCATTAGACCATGTTCTAGAGGACAACAAACGTTACCAAGGTGTGTAAGAAAATTTAGGTAATCTAGGCTGCACGAGAGCTCCTTGTGATTCACGTCTACATTAATAAAGAACATGCAACCAGTCTGAGACCTCTAAATCTACAACAGACACAAAAGGCATCCATCTGACCAGATTTGTGAATGATACAAACATGAATCGAGATAAGAAATTGACGAAACCATAGCACCATTCAAGGAAATGTAGACTTGTAACACTAAACCACGCATCACTCTAACTTCTGTTGGATAAACGATTATCATACTGATCAACGCTGAGCATAAAGCAAGAGCGGAAGTCAAAAATCTATATCCAAAAAAGAAATGCAGGAGACAATAGAAACAAGTACCTGAACTCAAATACATATTCACTAATATCGAAGAGTTCAAAGGTCCTTGTTTTGTTGCTTTTGAATTCTTCTAGGAGAGACAAAGCAAACCCTTCCCCTACATTGTTCTCTGTATTCCAAGATGATGCAAATCCTCCAGTAGAACTTCTTAATACAGAAGGGAAACGTGATACCTTGTCACCCTGTGTTGTAGTTGCAGAACCCAACGAAGAAAGCAAGGAAGGACGACGACACGGCCACCTAGCGGGGAGGATCCCATGGCAGCCACCTTCTTGGCAGAGGAAGAGGAAATACCATTGAAACTAAGATTGTAGTATTTGGACGAAGACGCCACCACCGGATGCGAGGGTTGCCGGGCGCCGGGCACTATTCTTGCCAGTTGTTTGCCGCATTCAATTGAAGGAGCAGGGTGGGGGAGGGGCGTAGCTCATCCAGGCAAAAATGAATCAGGTGGTGGTGGGGGAGGCCGAGGGAGGAGTGCAGAGGACGGAGGGCGAAGGGGGAGGCTGAGGGAGGGTGGAAGCATCAGGAGACGACAGAATTAGCGGCGGTAGAATCATCGGGATGCATATCAATATCAACAGCTGTGGGGATAAGGGGAACCCGAGGGCATCGGAAGATGGAACCAATGGGAGCTGGCCTTGGACGCACATATGCGATAGGGCGGAAAGCGGAACCAACGGGATCAGGTGGACGGAGCACGGAGGATGGAGGGTAGAAGGTGTCAGGAGCCGGCATAAGCGGAGGGTCGTTTGTAGAAATGTATGTAGACTTTACATTGTCTAGATACTTGTCGACAAAATGATAACTCGCACTTCTAATAGCATCACGAAGGTGCTATCTTCGGCGAGTACTGGAGGCAGGGCAAGAAGATCTGTGTCGTCCATCTCCTCAACGCGCACCGAGTACAGACATTCCGATGCGCTCGCAAGGAGGAGGTGGAGCTGTTGAGTTAACCCGATATTAATTAAGATGATCCACTTATTATTGGGCTCAACTTAACACATTATTAGATTTATAAGATGGAACATACTTTATTGGGCTTAATCTCTTGTTAGGCCCAAGATCCGTCTATGGGCAAGACCCTAATCTTAGTCGAACTCGGACTGGTCCCTCCTCTCTATATAAGCACAGACAGGGTTGTGACTCCCCATACGGTTGCACCATACAGGCTTAATAGAGAGAGAAAACCAGAGGGTCGTCTGAAGGAGACGGACGATTCTTAGCCGGCAGATCTTCCTTGTTCTTGTCTTCCGCAGTGCAATGGAGTTTGGATCATCGTTAGGTATTTCTAAACTCTAACATGTGGTATCAGAGCCCGTGTTCTACGTCATGGGATTTTGATACGATGAAATCGCTCTGACTTTGATCTCTTGCAATTTCTGTTTCATCGGGGTCCACGGGGATGATTTTGGTTATTTTCGGTTGCCTTCTGTTCTGGGGGAATCGAAGACAGTGATCCTCGATGGAGAAGTTTTCCGATGGAACTGAGTTGATTCACTCGGTTTGGAGATCTTCTCGCACCTGATTCCTCTCCAGGCCGTCATGGCTTGCGGTGTTGCCCTGTGCGGCTGTGCAGAAGAATAGCACCGAGAAGGTGCTTTCTTCGGAGGTGTCCTGTCCAACCACGTCTCGAGGTTGCCCTATGGTCGTCGGTTGGATGTTGCACATCGATGGTGCAGGGGGCACTGCAAGGTGCTAGCTGGGCTGCGGGGCCGAGCCCCCAACGACGCTGTTTTCTGCTTGAAGGTGCTTCAGATGATGATGATGATGATGATGATGATGATGATGGTGGTGGTGGTGATGATAATAAAAAAAAAGTTTTTGCCGACGGTTTTGCCCTCGCCGGATGGCGCCGCCTGTGCCTTGTCTGGCCTGCCCTGCAGCCGCTGCACCCTGCCCTGACGCCGCCCTGTTTGCCTTGATGGCGGCTAGGGTTTTCTCCTAGCGGGAGAAACGATGGACGATGAGGAGAGAAGTTGATGGTTATTACAACTTTGCCCCTTGATCTATTAATTTTAAATGAATATCTATATAGTGTCCGAATCCTATTGAATATTGGATTTATTAAGGTTTTAGAATCTGATATAAATTTGGATATGACATTAAGTCATCCGATTATTAATATCCTTATTAATTTTATCCATTATGTCAAATGTTTTGTGTTAAAGTTAAATTTCTTATCTTTTGATTTGGTTAAAGGATTATGAGCCCATTAAGTATCTTTTAAGGTTATAATCCATTAAGAAAACCAAGTTAAATAATAAGGATATGTATGCAAAACAGTGGATTTGAAATTAATTTCGGTGGATATTTCTACAATAAAACTGGATATTTATGCAAACAGGTTGCTGAAATTTCTGTTTAAAGTTATTTCAGTGAATTTTAGCATGAAAATTTTGGACATTGATTATTGTAATTTTTGGTTAGAAATATTGAGCATGCAATCATGACCTCTTAAAGTTTTATTTATGCATGAATATTTCTTATTATTACAATAATATTATGGTCATATTCATATCTCACATAAAGTCATTACTTGGTGTTGTTATATGGTTTAGTGGTGAATTTTTGCATTCTAAATGGTTGGGTAGACCACCAAAGTGGCACCAATCATGAGAAATAATAAAATTTATCACTCTTTAGTTTAAATAGCATCAAGTGAGCATACAGTTTTAATATTATTCTTATTTGGAGGGAGGGAGATTTAATATTTGAAGTGTGTGAGTAGATCATCAACGTGGCCTTATACATGGAAACTGTTGAATAATCCTCATAAAGAAAATAAGAATAGTATTAAATTTGTGCTTTTAATTTGAAGATAAAGTCTAACTCCCAAAGAAGTACTTTATTTTCAAATTAAGAGTATGATAGAATAATATTTATGTATACGGCGACTCTTGGGAGTTTGGTATCCAATGGTATAAATTTTCTTGATATCAAAGTATATATGGATGTTAGGTCTATCATTTCAGTTTATCTGAGGAGTTGGTCCATTAACATGTTGTGATTGCATCCCAAAGATGAAATTACAATGATGCATCGGACTGATTGTAATTCTTTTCGGTTATTAGAATTACTTTGAGCTTTTAGCCTGTTGCTTCATACATGTTTAAGTTGCATTACCTTATGTGAGAATATTTATTTATTGTAGTTGCTTCTCCATTGCCTACTAGGTTTGTGTCTTTTCTTAATGGGACAAACTTAACTTAATTGAATCACACTAGTATTGGGAGTGTTAGAGGGTATATATGGTCAATGTATGTTTTGAGTCTCATCTAGTTGATGTTCCTTTAGATCCCTGGTGGATTGACTCTGGGTCTACTGTGCATATTGCCACATCCATGCAAGGATTCTTGTTCCAAAGGCGGTTAATGAAGGTGAACAGTCTATTCTCTCGGGAAATAAGACACACTTGCAAGTTAAGGTCATAGGAACTTTTAGACTTATTCTGAGTAGTGGATATGTTCTAGACTTAGATTATACTTTTTATGTGCCATCATTTAGTAGAAATTTAGTGTCAGTATCAAAAATTGATAGAAAAGGGTTTCATTTCAAATTTGGAAACTCTTCCCTTAATTTAATTAAGGATTTAGTTGTTGTTGGTACTGGCAATATTTCTGATGGCTTTCTTTTTCAGTAGAACATGTTTATAATACCTTGCATACTTCAGCTGTGGTTGGCAATAAGAGTGGTAGAGTAGATGAAAAGTCATCCATATTGTGGCATAGGAGATTAGGGCATATCTCCATCAAGAGGCTTCAAAGATTAGTGAGAGGAGTCCTTCCTCCTCTTGACTTTAAGGACTTTGAGACATGTGTTGACTGCATTAAGGCAAAGCAGACACACATGCCTAATAAGGATGCCACAAGGAGTTCAAGGATCTTAGAGATTATTAACACCGATATCTGTGGTCCATTTTTACCCTGTCTGACTGGAGAGAGGTACTTTGTCACATTTATAGATGACAATTCTAAATTTATGTATCTCTAATTACTTCATGAAAAGGGAGATGTTTTTGACATCTTTAAGGTTTTTAAGAGGGAAGTAGAGAAACAATCAGGTAAAATAATCAAGATAGTCAGATCTGATAGAGGTGATGAGTACTATGGTAGATATACAGAGATGGGACAAAAGCCAGGACTATTAGCTCGATTCTTTAAGAAAAAGGGTGTATTGTACCGCAGTACACCACCCCTGGTAGCCCATATCAAAATGGGGTTGCTGAAAGAAGGAATCGGACACTTAAAGAGATGGTCAGGACAATGTTAAGTCACTCTACCATATCTTTATCCCTATGGGGCGAAGCTGTTAAGACAGCTGCGCACATCATAAATAAAGTTCTTACGAAGGCGGCACCTAAAACTCCTTACGAGTTGTGGTGTGGTAGGAAACTCTCAGTGAGCTATATGTGCACTTGGGGATGCCCAGTTGAGACTAGGCCATACAGTCCATAGGAAAAGGCGTTTGATCTCAAAACGACCAATGGCTTTTTCATTGGTTATCCTGAGGGGTCAAAGGGGTACAAGTTTTACTGTCCTTCTCACGTGCCCATCATTGTAGAGACAGATAAAGCAAGGTTTCTTGAGGACGGTGGAATTAGTGGAAGTGGGGCTTCTTGAGAGATTTCTTTTGAGGAGTTGCAGGATAAGGATAAATCTCTTGCATCTGCTGTTAGCCATGTTCCATTGTTCATTCCACGGAATGATACTTTAAGGGAACAAGGCATTGAAGTAGATCCACCCCATGATATTCTCAATATAGCTCTAGAGCCGATAGATATAGCAGTTGACCAACCACTTGTCCAAGCGGATCAGGGGCCATTACTGCGACGCTCTGAGAGAGTTAGGAGACCTGCTATATCTGATGATTTTATTGTATATCTACAGAAGGATAGTGTTGATAGGGGTAACATTGAGGATCCAATGACGTTTTCACAAGCCATGAAGAGTGAAAAGTCAAGCTATTGGTTCGAAGCCATGAAAGATGAGCTTGACTCAATGGTTAAGAACCAAGTCTGGGATCTCGTTGACTATGGTTTTATATCATTAAACACACAAAGAAGATTAGGAACAGATGAACCGTTTGCACTGACAAGTCACGTGGAACAAGTTTTTTATGTAGATTATAACTCTAATAAGGGATGGGTGTTACCAGTACGATCACTACCTCGTAACTATTATAACATTTCAGGAAATGAGAGTGATGATGAAAATGAACCATATCAAGAACAACTTATTAACGTACTTATAACATTTGGTGTAATCGACAAAGATGTACAACTCCAAGAAACTCAACCTATACAAATAGAAATTTAATCTAAAACTCCAAGTTCAAGATGAAATTTCACAATCCGAAGCCAAATTGCCCAATCCAAACCTGGAACAGGCCTCAGATTGGGCAATCCGGCCTCGGATTGGCCAAAAAGATGAAAATTCACAATCCGAAGCTGGATTGCCCAATCCAAACCCAGAATGGGCCTCGGATTGGGCAATCCGGCCTCAGATTGGCCAAAAAGATGAAATTCCACAATCCGAGGCCGAATTGCCCAATCCAAACCCAGAACGGGCCTCGGATTGGGCAATCTAGCCTCAGATTGGGCAATCCGGCCTCGAATTGGCCAAAAAGATGAAATTCCACAATCTGAGGCCGGATTGCCCAATCCAAACCCGGAACGGGCCTCGGATTGGGCAGTTAACATTGCCATACAGAAGAGGAAGAACATACATACACCAGTTATAAAGAGACTTTGTAAGTAGTAAAAACTTAAAATTTCATATTAGTTGATCCTTTTTTCAAAATTCTTTATTCTTTTTTTATTTTTTGGACAGGTATGAAAAGAAGGTCATTCTCCAACTCGTCCGGAGGTATTCCAGATGAGTCAAACGCATGAAGAGCTTGATGGAGCAGTCATTTAGGATAATGACCAAAGTCGTCTTACGATGGTAATGATTGATTGTCAAAATATTTTTTTCTTTATAATCCACAATTCATCGCGGAAGGATTTTACTTTTTATCATATTATTTATAGGAAAATATGCAAGGATTGATGATCCCCCAGCATCTGAATCCTTGGATGCTGAGGTATCGCAGCCTCCACTCACCGCGGAGGAAGCTTTTATATCCATATTTGGTAGAGATCGACCAGGATGGATTCAATGTGGTGGGTGAGGTGAAACTCACCACACTTAGTATGGTGAGTCAAGCGGAGGTGCTTCTAGCTCGACTCAATAAGTTCGGGATCTTAGAGATCAAGTGGTGAGGCAAGGAGAAATCAATGAACATTATGAAGAACAAATTACTTCATTGAAACAACAATTGGACAATCAATATAAATCATTCCAAGCAAATTTCAATCGTCTCAATCTGATCATAGAAGGCATGACTCAAAGATTCCTGACTTCTGATGTGCCATCCACATCGAGGCATCCTCCGCCTCAACAAACAGAGGACATAAATGACAATGACGACGATGACTATGAGGATGCCGAGGAGAGTGAAGATGATGATGAAGATGAAGATGAAGATGAAGAAGATGAATAGATATATATGTATTTTCTACTCTCTTTGGATGTCAATATTTGTATGTATCAAAACATTTTAGTGTATGAATGTGAATTTGAATGTGGTATGAGATTGTGAATTTAAATTTGGTATGTGAATGTGAAGTTGAATTTGGTATGTGAATGTGTATTGTTCCTTTGAATTTGGTATACCAATGTGAAAAAAATGTGTACTTGATATATTTGAATTTGGCAATCCGGCATCGAATTGTGAAAAAAAAAATCTCCAAATCCCAAGTCGATGTCGGATTGGCCAATCCAAATTTGTTCCGAGTTTGAAATGGATAATTTGGCGCCGGATTGATCAAAATTACCAAGCCAATGCCGAATTTCCCAATTGATGCCCATTACGGGTTTGAATTAGCTAATCCGGCACTGGATTGGCCAAAAGAATAAAATCCTCAATCCGATGCCCGTTTCGGGTTTGAATTGGATAATCCAGCACCGAATTTGCCAAAACAAATAAAATCCCTAATTCGGTGCCCGTTCCGGGTTTGAATGAGCAATCCAGCACCGAATTTGTTAATATAAATCAATTTTTGAATTGGTCGATCCGATTTTTGGTCTTTCTGGAAGTTATTAAGAATGATTGATTTTCTTGATTTGATCGAATAATTGATCCAATCAGGCCAATCGAATTAAATTTTTTATAGAAAATTATTATTGGCGACGGCTGATTGAAGCCATCGCCAATAAGCTTATATGGGACGGCTAAAGCCGTCCCAAATAAGATTAAAGCCGTCGCAAAACTAGGGAAAAAATCCGAAAACCCTCTCCGGGGTTTCTGCTTACCATTTGCGACGGCCACCTAAGCCGTCACAAGTAATTTTATTGGCGACGCCTTGTAAGCCGTCGCCAATAAGCTTATATAAGACGGCTAAAGCCGTCCTATATAAAATTAAAGCTGTCGCAAAACCAGTGAAAAAAATCCGGGAACCCTCTCCGGGGGTTCCTCCTTACCGTTTGCGATAGCCACTTAAGCCGTCGCAAGTAATTTTATTGGTGATGGCTTCGTAAGCCGTCCCCAATAAGTGGCCATTTTATTAATTTTTAATGCGATGGCTTACACGCCGTCACCAATAAAATCACTTGCGACGGCTTCACTGTAGCCGTCGCTAATAATATTGGCGACGGCATTATTTGCAACGTGTTTGCGATGCCTTGCAAGCCGTCGCTAATACAAATTAGCGATGGCTGTAAACCGTCCCCAATAACCTATATTCTTGTAGTGAGGAACTGCACGGGAATCAACTTTGCGATGGTCACCATCGAGTTGGCGCTCGCCAACCTGCTCTACCACTTCGACTGGAGGTTGCCGCCGGAGGAGACCAGTGCAGGCCACCCCTCCGACGATGAAGGTGTAGACCTCGGGCTTACGTGCGGAAGAGGCGAAGGCTGCTTCTCATGGTGAAGCCAAGATCGTAATGGCACCATAGTGTTGGAGGGTTTGATAATAATAATGATGACGTAGATGATATAATAAAAGTTTTTAATTAATTAATTTATTTCTTCTCTTTTTTCTCTTTATATAAATATATTTGGAAACTCCTTTTATATAGAGTGGATCACCTTAGTTCTCCCCGGTAAAGAGGACAATCTCAGTCTCCAATCAAAGACAACTATAACTCTTTGGTCACTTCAATGACGATTCAGTAAAAATCGGTTCACTCATTACTAAACCAACCAGTTCACTGTTACTGAATTCTTACTGATTTATTACTAAACCATTACTGAAACTAGTGTAACTCTTTACTGAACTATTACTAGACATTATTAAACTGTTACTAAAGCCTTATTGAAACAGTCAATGTAACTCCTTACTGAACTGTCATTGAAGCCAGTGTAGCTCGTTAATAAATCGTTGCTAAACCGTTACTGGACATTACAGAAGCGTTACTAAACCGTTACTGAAGTGTTATTGAACCATTACTGAAGTCAGTACAAATCATTACTGAAGTTAGTATAACTTGTTAGTGAACCGTTATTGAATTATTAAATCTGTTCAGGTATTGAGCGGAAGTAATGAATTGAAGAGTAGGAACGGAGGAACAGAGGAATTGAGAACAAATTAGAGCATCGACGAAATGAGCGGAAGAGACTTCAAAAATGTTAGTCACTCTCCTCTGCTCACCTGTATTTATATAACTTGAATTACACGCATACAAGTGATGTGGCACAGTGCCACGTATGATTGCAGATGGCACAATTATAGACAATTAACTACCCATTGTCAATTTCTTGTACATAACCTCTAACACGCCCCCTCAAACTTAACGGGGGCACAATGTTAAGTTTGCTTCTTAGAAATTCAAATTGTTGAGTTGGGAGAGATTTAGTGAAAATATCCCCAATCTGATATTTACTAGCTATATGACAAATCTTCAATTTTCTTTCCAACACTAGTCGAATAAAATGAAAATCTATCTCAATGTGTTTAGTATGGGCTTTGAATGACGAATTGGATGTAAGATAGATGGCAGAGACATTGTCACACCATAGGACAAGTACTTTCTGGATATGAAGTTGCAATTCTTTGATTAATTCAAAAGTCCATAATAATTCAGTGGTTGCAGTTGCCATAGCTCTCATTTCTGCTTCGGTGCTTGAACAAGCAACTGTACATTGCTTTTTAGCGGCCCAAGTAATAAGATTATCACCTAAAAACATTCCAAATCCACTGGTAGACTTTCTATCATCTGGATAGCTAGCCCAGTCAAAATCTGTAAAGACACTTAACTCATAATTACTTAGTCAAAGATGAAGACCATAGTTGAATGTGAGCTTGAGATACCATAATATACGTTTGACATAACTAAAATGTGAGACAATAGGGCAGGCTAAAATTGACAAGTCTTGTTTATAGAGTAAGCAACATCTGGTGAAGTCATAGTCACGCATTGAAGTGAGCCAACTAGACTTCTATAAAGAGTAGGATCTTCTAATGTTTGACCATCAAAAATTGACAACGCTGTCTTGGTAGCACTTGGAGTACTAAAGGGTTTGGAATTTATAAGTTGAGCTTTCTCAAGAAGATCTAAAACATATCTTTCTTGCCGCAAATGTATACCTTGAGATGTTCGCAACACCTCAATGCCTAAGAAATAACGTAGATTTTCAAGTTCCTTTAAGGATAAAATTGATCCAAGACTTGAAATGATAGTATGAAATTTGCAAGAATTAGTACCTGTAATAATGATGTCATCTACATAGATGAGCATATATATATTCTCACATGACTGTCGGAGTAAATGAAGAGTGATGGACACAGTGCCACGTATGATTACATATGGCCCAATTATGGACAACTAACCACCCATTGTCATTTTCTTGTACATAACCTCTAATAGTTAGCTCCACTTAAAATTTACTAGTTATAAGCGACGTACTTCACACGTGTACGGATATTTTATAAAATTTGTTTTAATAAATTTTGTATAAAATCAACATAAATATTTTATTTAACTATAAAAAAATTATGTTACCTATATTGTATAATTAAATAGTTTATTATTAATTAAAAGATAAATAACATAGATTTATGTATTAAATTCTATGAATATATTTATTAAAATAAAATTCACTGCATATAAAAAGTAAAATCTAAGAAACTGATCCAATATGTCAATTTATAAAATAATAACATCGTATTTAAATAATATGAATGTTAGCGTTGATTTTCAGGAAATGAGTTATGGTGTGATGTAACAAAGAGACAAATGTCTATTCAAACAAATCACATATGGAAATACTATTGTTATAATCTCGATAAACTATGATTTTTTTGGGTATGTTGAGGACTTGAATTTTCAATTTTTTCCGGAAACCATGAGTTTTATCAATATTAAGGTCCAGAACAATCTTGTTATGCTTAGCTGACCAATGGCCCAAAAAATAAGTAAACGGGAATCTCGTTAGATTCACGTTTTTTATTGTTTTACGTCTTCCACCGGAAGATAAAGTAAGGAATAGATAAATCTAATTAGATAAATCATCATCTAATTATAAAAAAACAAAATTTATGTTAGCAAGTCGCATAAAAGCCTCCATCTCTAGCGGTGAATATCGAATTTCTACTGTGATCGTAAAGACAAAGACAACGACTATCTAATGCTATTTTTATGGAATCTCATTGACAGGTTATCGTAACAATGAGAATAATGTATGAGAAACGCAAATTAGTGCATGGAGATTATTGTGACGTCAACACAGGAACGGAGAAATGCAATAAGCGTACAAAAAGATGGGCTTAGAAAGTAACTACCTACCATAGGCTCCAAAAATATAAAATGGGTCTGAAATTTTCTGTTTCAAGCATTTTCAATTTTTCTTGTTTTTTTGGATATGTTTTTAAAAGTATCATACAGACTGATTTTGTTACTAAATATACTTTTGTTTAGTTTATTTATATTGACATGTCTGATGAAATTAAGGCGAACATGAACACGATCATATGGTTTGTACTTTGTATCCTCGCATACTTCCAATTTCCCCCCTACTTTTCCAATTTATTACATCTTTTGAGGTAGGGATGTCAATGGTCCTGGCCTGTTCCGGCCTGAGGTCGGCCCACTTGCGGCTGGGTCCAAAATACATTGGCCCAGCCTGACTCAGCTCACACTACATTGTTGGCCCGACCTGACCCAACTCGCAAAAATTATTAACTTGGCTCAACCTAACCTGGCCAAGCTCAACTTTATATTTTATAAATAAATATTTAATAAATATGATAAATTTAATTATTTAAGATAACATTATAAAATTGATAGTAATTTAATTATAATATAATTTTAATAAATAAAAGTGATTTTTGACATAAAAAGTTGAAAATCATTTGGCCCGTTTTGGCCTAGTTCGGCCCACTTCGGCCTGTATGTCGACCTAACTAAAGCTACGGGCCAAAGCCTTTGGCCCGTCAAATAGCCCATAGTTGGCCCGGCCCGCGAACTTGTGGGATGGCCCGTCCCATTGCCACACCTACTTTGAGGTCTTCTTTATGCAACCCTTCGGAAAAATTACAAGACATGAATCTCAGGTTATTAGAATCAAATAAGAGGAGCTTGAGTCAGATGCAACATCATTATATAATATTATCATAGGATAAAAGGTAAAGATTATTAATTTTATCATTTTAGTAGTTCAGAATTACACAAAATTATTATTCTCAAATAGTTAATAAACCCAGATATCAAATTTTGTTTCAGTTATATATAATTAAAATTTATGAAGTTGACATCCAACTATACATGATCTTTATTTTGCTAAAAATTTCTATTTATGTCTTTTGTTCCATGAAATATTTCCCCAACAACTTAGTTGCCCTATTCCAGATATGTCGTAGGGTAAGATGTGGTCCGTAAAAAATGTTTTAGTCTTTTAGTGGTCAAGTCAATCAAGTGATACGCAATGCTTTAGAGTGTTTGTAAATGAAATTCAGTTACTCAGTTCTGATTGCAAATGATATCTTGGGGATTCCTATTAACCATCTGAATTATTTTCAATAAACCATAAATATAGGCTTGAAAGAATGTTGAGCGTGTGCCCGGTACATCCAGATCGATACCATATTGGAAAAAAATTAGCATTTGTGCTGCAAACTGTCCGAGGTTTTCTGTTTTGTTTAGATCATTTTTGTGATACTTATGATGATGTCGGAATCTACCTTCTTTTTCATCTAACTTGTTGCTCTTAGAACTGTTGTTTTTATGTGAAATATGTGTATGTAACCTAAATATAATATAACTGTAAGATTGCATGGCGCGCGTTACTCCATGGTTTTATGCGGTACATGAAATTGATTCTATTTTTGGCTATATAATGGTCAGGCATGAATAGGGAGAAATGACGCTTGTTTATTGTTTTAGACTTTCATGGCCAAAGCTTTCCCAAAATATGAAAGTACGTTTATTTCTCTATTTGGTCAGATGCAAGGAATTCTAAGTACTCGTGAACGAAGGATCAACCAACTCAGCTTTGTTTCATAAAAATCGGTGGTCCAGGGCCTCTGTATTCTAGATTCCGAGAGAACATTTGATGGTCCAAATGAGGCTCTAGCTAGTCAGTGAAAAAGATGAAGAAAAATGTTATGGAGAAGAATCGCAAAACCTCGCTTGCACGACCCGCACGTGGCCCTTGCGTTCGTTGCTCGCCAGTGCCTCCCCATGTGCCGCTGCAGAAGTTGGCGCTGCTGTTCCTGCCACCACTGGTGTCGTCCTTGTTCTTGGGAAAGAAGTGCATAAAATGTTGGAAGAACGGATAGTGGGGTGAAGGAACGGAATGGGACAGAAGAGTTGGAGTACATACAGGTGGGGAAAAGCCAAGGCGGATGCGAAGGGACAGGTCAGAGTTGTTGTGAGAGCAAAACAGGGACGAAAAAAAAAGTGATTCTCTTCCTTCTAGATTATTGTTAGTTATATATTATCTATCAAAATAGAGATTATCAAAGTTGTTTCTGTTTGATATCTAGCAAAACGGAGGATGGCATGACTGAAGAAGGCAAAGGGGTCTCGCAGGCCAAACTGACAGGAATGGGAGAGGGTTTGGCCAAGAACTACGTCTATGATGTCTGGGACAGATGAGATGATGAAAGGCAAAGAGGCCAGGTTGAATGTGATATGCAAAGCATCCGAGCAACAATCTTCTGCAATAGAAGAGAGGTTCGGAGAACATCGAGTATAGGGTTATTTGGTTTGACGGAAGGAAGGCGAAAAGACAGATGCGATGCATCGAATCTAAATAGCGACCTTTGAAATGGAAGAGAGCCATTTAATCTAGCATCTTTTTGGTGGAACGGAAGCCGAAGGAGCGGTTGAGGCAAACCTCATGAGGTGCTTTTTCGACCGAATAGACACGATGTGTTTTGACAGCGAAAACGGCAAACCAAGTTATAATAGAAGGAGAACACGTGAAACGACGGTAGACCGAGTGAAAACAATAAAACAACCGACGGAAAGGAGGAAATGTGAAACGGCAAACCATGTGCCGCGATGACGATAAAAGAGGATTCGCGCTTCTTAATATTAGTTATAGATTATAGATTATAGATTATAGATTTCAACTCATTGTATATATATACATGTATTTAAGCAACACTATATATATAATTGATCATCGTATCTACACTTTGTTTCAAAAATAAATATTTAAACGAATAATTAATAGAGTTACCAAAATTATTTCAACTCATTGTATATATATATATAAATGCATTTTAACAACCCTATATATAATTGGTCATCATATCTATACTTTGTTTCTAAACTAAATATTTAAATGAATAATTAATAGAGTTACCAGGGAATTTAGTGAGTCGAATAAAACTTTTTATTCAACTTTATTTATTTAACACAATAAACATATAATCGAGACAAGCAAATTTAAAATTAGTTAGCATGATAAAGTGAAGAAAAATAAATAAATAAATGGCGCAAGAACATAAATACCATGTACTGATGTACATACCTAGAAAACTGTAGGAAAGCAAAATCTGTTTTTGAATTAAGATGAGTACGAGGACTAAAACTGTTTCTTTCTTCTTTTTTTTAAGCAAGAAGGAAGGAGTCCTCCGGCGGCCTCCAGCAGAGAGACGTAAGAAGCTTCTTTCGGGTTTTGGGATCATTCTTTCTTTCCCCCCACTTTGTTCTTCTTCCTCTTCCATTTAGTGTTTCCATTCTGATTCATGTGCTCCTCCTCGATTCTCATCCCAAGAAGAGAAGAATAACACGCTAAATCCATCCTCTCGCTCATCTATTTAAATATACCTCTATACGTATATATATTATATGCACATGTATGTCCTGGATCGAAGGGCTTCCCCGTCTTCCTGTCATTCGATCAGTTTGTACGCCGACTAGTTTCCAAGAAAAAGGAACGATTTTCGCGCTCGCAGTTGGATCTCCGAGAGAAAGGAGCGACCTTGTCTGCTTTCTAGTAGGTGGCGCCGTCTGGAGAAGCAGATAACGTGTACAAGGGCCGAAGGGGGTCAGGTGACGGGTCAGCCTTCCTTGCTTGTTTGTTCGTTTTGTGTCAGATTGATCTCTGCTGCTTTTATCGTTGGGTTCGATTTTCTTGCTTTTCATCCTCTTGTTGTTGATAATGGGTTCTGTTCGTTGGTTGAAATCCTGGAAGGATGTGGCACATGAGGCTTTATGGTCCATGGTATCCATCTGAGATAGGGTATGAGCATTGCTGCGCTTGATGCGGGCTGATTTCTTTTGACATGACTGGTTGCTGCGGAGCATTTGTGTCTGTTTTTTTTTTCCTTTTAATCTACGATTGTCGAGCCTTCGAAGGGATCTGATCAGGGAGGACCGGAGGGGAATGAGTTTTTATCCCCTTCCCGAAGGCGTTGCTCCATGAATTTCCGTACGATAGACCTATCTAATTACGAAGATAGAGCGCCCAGTACTTATGTATCAGTAAATTCAGATCGAGGCCTTGGTTGCACCTGGTGCATATCACATGCGAAACAGTTTAATACAATGCCACTAAAGGCCCATTCTGAAGGGTAGATGCGTAGGTTTACATGGAGCTTGTCTGCTGTAATGTAATTGATGAAGCGATAAACATGGAGCGTACTGCAGGTTGTTTAGGCTGTCTGTTGGTATCGAGTAATTGGCAGTGGATAACTCTTTTATAGCAATTCAAGATCACTATCTGTTGAGAATCGATCTAATTAGATTGACGTAGTAGAAAATTTTTGATTCTTTATATATTTTTGTCTTGGTCTCGATCAAAATCGAAAGACGTCGTCAAAACTGGTATTCGAAACAATTTCGAATACGTACCTTTACGTGATTCAAATAATTCTTAAAAACCGAAGAAGATCGAGCGTGCTCACGCTCATTCAGCCATTCAAGTGTGCGACTTCTATTTGTATCCACATGAGTCGCCTCCATAGTCGGGTTCTCTTTCGTGTCAAACCTTCCAACTCGTCATGGATGAAGTCCATCAACTCTCAACGGTCTCCAATATGGGAAAACGTAAAGGAGAGAGGTGTAAACACCCGCAATGGATCTGGAGATCTCCCTTTTGTTCGTATGTGGGAGAATCTGCATTCTCTTGGGGACTCGGTAGATGGTGTGTTAAGGGTTGTGGTCGCCAGGAGCCGAATACTTCAAAGTATGATGAATGAAAATGAATGTAATAGAGTAAGAATGACCGTCGTATCTTGGAAGTGGGGGATTGTCGGGTTTCAACTTCTCCTCTCTCGGCCAGTCGAAAGAAGAGAGCTTAGCGAGTTCTACATCTTGGTCCGGATGAAGCTCTGTCTCAGCCGGATTTACCTAAAAGTATCTAGGAGAAAACACAAAAAAGCAAGTGAAAAGGCCATTAGTTCTGGTGAAGATATAGCATCGTGCTCAAATGCGAATCTTAAACGTGCAAGAGGGGAGAAACTAATCAGATTGGGATTAAATCTCAACCCCTACTTAGGTAGGTTTAAAGATATATGGGGATGCAAATATATAACCTAATACATGTTAAATATCATGATGATAGAATCTAGAATGAAAGAAAAGAGTAAAGCACGATCGGATGGGCAATCAGACACCGAAAAGCACCAAAATGGATTTTTCCCTTGCTAGTGCCCCACTAATGGGGCGTTAGGAGAAGGTGCCCCGTTAGTGGGGCATGTTGATTGAGGTCAAAGTGCCCCCCTTATGGGACACTAGGGGCTGGCTCCGGCAGATTTTCTTCTCTACTTCACGGTGCCGTCTTGGAGTGTAGAACGGCTATCAAGATGAAATGAGAACTTCTTCGAGTAGCCAACACACAAGGGAAGCCAGTGGGAGGGTGTTTTAGCCCAGGATGTAAGGAGAATAGTGTGTAGAAGCTCTCAAAGTCGAAGAAAAATCATATTTTTGAAGAAGGAAACTATGATTTTTTGAGTTTTGGGGGGAAGATTTCGAGATGATCTAAGGGCTTGAGGGGGTGTTGTGGAGGCTCCAATACGTAGTGGTGGATGAGATGAAGATGTGGATGGACTTGGGGTGCCCTAAAACCTCCAAATAGGCCCCTTTTTATAGCCAAAAGAATGGTACTTCGGGAATATTTGAAAAATAGTTCCACGCGGCAAAGTGCCCTGTTAATGAAGAGCTAGCATCATGAGACAAGTCACTTCAATAAGATGCCCGTCAGATGGGTCAAGTCAGATTGTCAAATCGGTCTAACCGGGTACCAGGCACCCCGCATATAGGGTGCCTAGTGCCCTGTTTATGAGGCGCCTGGTGTCCTGTATACAAGGTGCTTGGTGCCCTATATATAGGGCGCCTAGTGCCCCATATATAGGGCACTTTGACTCCAGTCAAAGCCCCTCCGATCTTGCTCAAGACGCGTCGAAAGTTCCCAATTTTCTAGAAAACTCGGTTCCCTTGAAAAGATACTCAAATACTCTTCATGAAAACAATAATTTAAGTTCTCCAACTAGGCTGAAATGGTGTGTCTACAGTTTGCCTCACCTTGGCGTCGGTTTGCAAGGGAGTGACATAAATGAAGCGTAAGTGAATGTAGTGAAGCATAATGAGGTGTAGCTAAATGAAATGGTAATGGACTGAAAAGTTGACGTCAAGGTGTAGATTTAGACACACCCTCACTGACCTAGTTGAGTGGAATAAAACTTCACCGGACTCCGAGATTACCCTTTGTCTTGTCGGAACCTTTCATCTAGTTGTTTGGTTAAGGAGAAGAACAGTATTGAAAATAGCTAAAATCCCACATGGGGGAGGGTTGTTATTGGCCAGGACCCGAACTGCATGGTGTATTGGACTCAGTAAAAATGCTTTGAAAAGTAAATCGCGAAAAGTAAAGAGGAGGCAACCAATCAACCAAGGCCGAGTTCTTCAAATTCATAAGGTTTACTTAAAATATCGGTTCCATTCAAAATTGAATATTTTCTTGTTTTAATGAAATCATCACTTGAAACATGGCAGAAACTGATTCTCCGAAAAATTAAGACCTCCTCTAGGGGCTATAAAAGACCATTAAAAGGTTTTATGGTGGTACTAGAAGGAGGTTGTGACAGGAAAGCAGAGAATGCTTCTGGTGAGATGATGCATGATGATATATGAAATGATGCATGCTGGGTTTAAAGAAATATAAATAAGTATAAGAGAATAGTTAAAGATATAGGTTGAATTTGACCGGTCAAGATATCTGTGAAGAAACCTTCGTCCCTATTCATTCAACTTTGGCCTATCCACGGGCCTAGGGAGTGGCTGAACTTTCACTAATTTTGTTGGAGGGGCTCTCAGGCTCAGCCCCTTCTAGACTTGAGGTCTTCAACATTATATGCTTGAGGCAAGAAATATATAAGCTTTTTAGGGTTTTCGTACAGGTGTCCCATATATACGGCGCAGGCGCCCTGGTTACATGGCGCCAGGAGCCTTGTTTATAGGGTGCTAGGCGTCCTGGTTATAGGGTGCTAGGTGCCCTACTGATAGGGTTCCAGGCGCCCTACCAGTGGGGCACCTGCAACTTCCGCATGGCTGCCTCTTCTTGCTCCTTCCCAATGCAATTTTGAAGGTCTATAAGAGGAGGGGTCCCCCCTTTTTCTTCCTTGCAGTTGCTAGAGATAAAGTAGCTTGTCTCCTTGAGATTCCATGGCGTCCTCTTCCCGTTCGACTCATCCGACAGAAATGAAGAATTTTTCTGAAGTTCCTTATCATATTCAAAATCGGGTGGCCATGGGGGTGGTAACGTTCTTCTCGAGCATCTTCCCTCTTTTTCTTTTGAAGATCCTTTGTCTGATTATGATGTTGTCTCGTAGGATCTTCCCTTCTTTTCGGGCACTCGCCGCTATGGGCAAATACTATGGATGGCTTGACTGATGGCTGTCATAAATATTCATGTTCGATCTATTCTGAGCGGATAGGGGTTGTCTGGCATCTTAGTTCATGCTAAGCACATCCTTAAATATTTTTGGGATTTTTCTTTGACTGGTGCACTTCTTGAAATGTGGCATCCTGACACTCATACATTTATATTTGATTCCTTTGAATGCACTATCCTTTTAGAAGAAGTGGAGCTTTTTTTGGAACCATGTTCCATGCCTAATTATGGTCAGGCCATGTTCGTCCCTTCTGTTCCGGTTACAGGGCTTAACTTCCTTTATGGCTTTATGACATTGGCAGAGGCTAGATCTCTCATGGTGAGTGGGCGTATCTACACTGAGGCATTGGCAGATTGGTCCATTGGTATTATTCAGGGAGCTGGTGATAATGAAAACTTATTGTTGCCTGGAGCCAAGGGTGTAGTCACTTGCTTGGCTTCTGTTTTTCTCTATCCATGTAAAAGATGGATGGCTTGACCCTACTTGTCTTTCCTGCATTCAAGGTATTTGGGCCAATGAGTGCATAGCTCCTTCTGTGCTGGGCTACCTTTATGATGGTATGACTTATGCTAGTGTCGGTAGGCCTATGTTTGGCAGTATCCTGCTATTCATGTGTTGGGCCAACTGACATTTCAAGTTTGACGTGTGCTTTGGGCCAGCCACTTCCTCTCGGCTCTTTGCTCGTATTCCTCTTCAACCACTTACCAACCGTCTTCGCATGGATTACAAAGCGGTCAATAAGTGCCCCTCAATGAAGACTCGAGTTGACTGGTGTTCGTACTTCTCAACTATGAGCCGTGCAGGGTTTGTTCATCCTACTAAAATAATTATGAGCCAGGATGTTCGTGCTTCTCCCACCCCCGGGGTGGACCTTCGCCTGATCACAAGTTCCTCTTTTGTCATTTACAACCCTCATCGATGTTTCTTACAGTTAGGCCATCCACGACTCAAAGTTCCCCGCCTCTCACATATCCCGTCTATTAAAGACAGGCAATTGGGCACTGCGGCTAATGATGAAGAATGTAAGAGTACCCTTGTTGTGTGGGGAATCAGTAAGAGTTTTCCTTTGAGTATAAATGTGGAGGAAGATGAAGTCTGGAAGAGCCATTATGTGGCAAAACTGAGGAAGCTCTGTGGTTGATGCCTTGTAGCCTGCTTCTTGTCTATAGTCTTTTCTCCCAGTCATGTCCAGCTTCAGTTGTTGTTGTAAAATTTTGCTTTTAGAACCAGTTATAAGCACCCGAAACAGGACATCCGCGGATCTCCCCCTCCCGGCCCCTTACGCCTGCCTTGGTGACTTGGTGGATGGGATGTTAGTGGGTGTGATTGCCAGGAGCCAAAGGCTCCAAAATATAGTAGAATGAAAAGAAATGAAATGGAGAAATGAAAATGACCGTCATACCTTTGAAAGTGGGGAGATTGTTGGGTTCCGACTTCTCCTCTCTCGGTCGGCCGAAAGAAGAGAGCTAAGTGAGTCCTTTGTCTTCGATCCGGTTGAAGTTCTACCTCGGCCGGATTTACCTAAAAATGTCCATGAGAAAACATAGAAACAAATGAAAAGACTATTAGTTCTAGTGACAGCGTAGTATCATGCTCAAATTCGAATGTAAACGCGCAAGAGGGAAGAAACTGACCGGATTGGGACTAAATCCCAACCCCTATTTAGAAGGTTTAAATATGCATGAAAAATGCAAATGAGTGGCTCAATACATGCTAAATGACATGTTAATGAGGGTTAAAATGAAAGGTGGGAGTAAAAGATCGACCGGAAAGGTAAATAAACTCAAAAAATGCAAAACGGGGTCTGCCCCTGCTAGTGCCCCAATATGGGGTGCCTGCTGCAGGTGTCCCCTTGATGGGGCGCGTTGACCAAAGTCAAAGCGCCCTATTTATAGGGCACCAGGGACTGGCTTCAGCAGATTTTCTTCCATTCTTCGCGGCGTCGCCCCGGAGTGTAGGAAGACCTTCAAGATGGAAAAAGGACTTCTTCAAGCAGCCAATACTCAAGTGAAGCTAATGGAAGAGTGTTTTGGTACTATATGTAAGATAAATAGAGTGTAGAGGCCCTCAAAGTTGGAGAAAAATCATATTTCTGAAGAAGGAAACTGCAGTTTTTTTTTGGGTTTTTGGGGAAGGATTTTGGGATACTCTAAGGGCTTGAGAGGGTGCTATGAAGGCTTAGATTCGTAGTGGTGGATGAGATGAGGTGGGAGACGGACTTGGGGTGACCAAAAACCTTCATATGAGGGTCTTTCTACAGCACAAAAGAGGGTAACTTCATTCTGCTGGAATATCCCTTCAAGAAGCAACTATGATTTTTTTGGGTTTTGGGAGATGGTTTTGGGATAGTTTGAGAGCTTGGAGGGGGGTTGCAAGGCTTGGGATGTGTAGTGGTGGATGAGAGGAGGTGAGGGACGCCCTTGGTCTCTCCTAAACCTTCCAAATGGGGGTCCTTTTATAAGCAAGAAGACGGCAACTTTATCTGCAGAACTGTCCCATCAACCTGTCCAGTCAGTCAGACCAGATGCAGGTGCCCCATCAGTAGGGCACCTGGCGCCCTGTTTATAGGGCGCCTGGTGCCCTGTTTATAGGGCGCCAGGTGCCCTATAAGCAGGGCGCGTTGACCTGGTCAACGCCTCATCAATCTACATCGAAATGTTCCGAAAAACTTTATTTTTCCGGAAAACTTGGTTCCCTCGAAAGGTTACTCAAATATACTTCATGAAAACAAGAATTTAAGCTCTCCAACTAGGCCAAAATTGCGTTTCTACAGCTTGCCTCGCCTTGGCGTCGGCTTTGTAGGGGAGTGACATGAATGAAACGTAGGCGAATGTAGCGAAGCGTAATGAGGCGTAGCGGAATGAAGTGGTAATGGACTGAAAAGGTGACGCCAAGGTGTAGATTTAGACACGCCCTCATTGACCTAGTTGAGTGGAATAAAACTTTACCGGATTTCGAGATTACCCTTTGTCTTATCGAAACCTTCCCTCTGGTTGATTGGTTAAAGAGAAGAACAGTACTGAAAGTAAATAACTAAAATCCCGCGTGGGGGAGAATTGTTACCGACCCGGATCCGAACTGCATGGTGTGCTGGACTCGGTAGAAATGCATTGAAAAGTAAATTGCAAAAGGTAAAGAGGAGACAGCCAATCAATCATGGTTGGGTTCTTCAAATTCATAAGGTTTTACTCAACAATACTGGTTCAGTTCGACATGGAAAAACTTCTTGTTTCGATGAAATCATTGTTAAAACATGGTGGAAACCGATTCTCTGAAAAATCAAGACCATCTTTAAAAGGGTTCACGATGTGACTGGAAGGAGGTTATGGTAGGATTAGGAAACAGGAAATGGTTGTGGTGGGATGATGCATGATGGTGTATGAAATGATGCATGCTGGGTTTAAAGAAAGACAAATAAGTTTAAGAAAATAGTTGAAGATATAGGTTGACTATAACGGGTCAGGACATCTATGAAGAAACCGTCGTCCCCGTATATTCAACTTTGGCCTATCCGCAAGCCTAGGGAATGACTGAGCCCTCACTGATTTTGTTGAAGGGGTTCTCAGGCTCAGCCCCCTCTAGACTTGAGGTCTTCAACGTCTTAAATATTATTTATTTTGATAGATGCAATACTAAATGCAAGTCCTAATAGGGGTCGGGGTAGTCCAGTTTTGGTTTTCAATTTTTATGATTTTTTTTGCTTCCTCTAAGTTTCTGGGGATATGAAGCTGGCATGCCTTCTCCTATTCGTGCATCCACTTGAGAGAAGATATTAGAACTTTATTTTGGCTTAGTCCCTTGCGAGGAGAGGGTAAAGTTTCCTTGATCTTTTGTCAAGGGACATCGGCCTTATCAAGGTAAAGACAACAGAAAAACATAAGTATGCACAAAAGGAAATATGCAAGACTAAAATTAAACATGAATGCAAAGGCAGCTAGTCAATCTAGATAGCAAACTTTAGGTGTTTTGAAATTTTTGATTTGTTTGGGTTTTGATGGTTTTATAATGTTTTTGGTATTTTGGTATTTTTATGATTTTTTGGTGTTTTGGATATTTGATTTTTAAAATTTTTGATTTTATGAATTTGTTTGGTATTTTTTGAAGTTTTTAATTTTTTTTTTGGTTTGATGTGAAAGAAACGACCATCTCATCCTTTGCCTTGCTTGCCACAGGTGCCTCTCATTGTTACCTAAGGGTTAAGGGTAGGCATCACGTGTAAGAGAGTGCCTAGTTCGAGATCTTTTGACCTTCCGCCTTTGATAGGCTATGGCTCTTCTTGGATCCAGTCGGTCAACCTTACCCGCAATGTTAAAGAGGGAAGAGGATTGGTGGTAAGTCCTTAGTAGGATTCGGTGGTGTCGAATTTGTTTCTCTACTAGTGCCCGCATTGCCCGTTTGGGATTTGATATCCTTGGGTCCTTCCTTCTAGCCCTTTTCTTTGATGGCCCACATTTGGACAGGTCTCTCTTTTTCTTTTGCTTGATTTTGACCTGAGGGGTTCATTGCCCATCTTTTGGAGCCTTTTTCTTGGGCTTTTGCTGGTACACATTCATACATGTCTATTCTTTTGCCGACCTGAGGGGTCATTGCCCATCTTTTGGTACCTTTTCTTCTTTTTTAAGAAGCTAGATCTTCGGAGGCATTTCCCAACTAAGGCAATGGGCATTTTCGATACTCCTTATTCTATCCCCTTTCATCTATTCTGGACCGAAACGAGAAGAGAATGGGATTGGGTTGACCTTCTCTTGCCAAGCGTTGCCTAGCTTTCTCTCTGCCTTCTGATAATCGGATCTCAAGACTAGACATGTAGTGTGTGCAGTATGATGCCTATCCTTATTTCCCTAAGTGACAAGTTGGTACACCGAACAAGCAAGCGTTAGATGTTATCATTGTCCTTCACTCCTTGGATTTTATAGATTTTTTTTAAGGGAAATATTTTTTGAGGTATACACCATTCCAGGGATGAGCTAGTTCTTCTCCTTCTGCATTAGTCAGCTTATATGAATTACCGGGATAAACAGCCGAAATTACATATGGACCTTCCCAATTAGGTTGAAGTTTGGAGCGGGGACCGCCTGGCTTAACAAATATTCTTTTAAGCACAACCTCACCGACTTCAAATTTTCTCTCCACCACTCTCTTCTGATAAAATCTTTTAAGTCTATTTTGGTAAGACCTAGCATGTTCGGCAGCGGCCAGCCTCCTCTCATCCAAGAGTTCGAGTTGCGCGAGAAGCGAATCTCGGCGTTCATCCATCGGGATATCTCGATCGATCTGGACTCGGAGGGATGGAATGATTACTTCGTATGGAACTACCGCCTCCATCCCAAATGCCAAGGCATAGGGGGTCTGACCCGTTGGGGTTCGAATAGAAGTGCGGTAGGCCCATAGAGCATCAACTAACTTATCCGGCCGGGGCGAACTTGCTAGACTTACAAGTCTTCTTAACGATTTTTATCAGGGTTTTATTGGTGGCTCTGCTTGACCGTTGCCTTGAGGATAATATGGAGATGAATGATGCAATCTGATGCAATACCTGTTGCAAAGGTCACGCAGTTCTTGAGAGATGAATTGTGGTCCATTGTCGGTGATGATGTCGCCTGGGATCCCAAACCTGGCAATGATGTTGCGTTTGATGAAGGTGCAGCGTGTTGATGCCTTGATTTCCACGTATGCTTCCGCTTCCGCCCACTTGGTGAAGTACTCCGTTGCAGTTAAGATGAAGGATTTGGTTTTGTTTGTGGAGTTTGGGTCACCGAGGGGTCCGATAACATCAAAAGCCCACATAGCGAAGGGCCATGGGGCGTGAATCGGGTGAAGGGAAGATGCGGGAGAGTGAATCTTGTCGGCGTGAAGTTGACATTGATGACAATGCCGGACAAAGATCGAGCAATCTTCTTCCAGAGTAGGCCAGTAATACCCTTGCCTGATGATCTTCTTGGCGAGGGCCTGAGCATTTACATGGCTTCCACATACCCCGGAGTGTGCTTCTTTAAGCACCAATTCAGCCTCTTCTTCATCTACGCATCTTAACAGAATACCGGCCAAGCTCCTTTTGTAAAGTACTCCACCTAAAATGGTGTATCTCTGGGAGATCCTTCTTATGTCTCTTTTCTCTTCGGCAGTTGATCCTGGTGGATATGCTTGATTCTGATAGTAATTTGCAATCTCATGATACCATGGTTTCTCACCCTCTTCTAATTCCTCCAACTCAATCAGAGATACTTCCTCCTTTTGCTCAATGTACTCTTTTCTTTCAAACTCTTCTTTAACCTTCAAGAATCGTGCATCTTCTACTGCCGGAATGGTACGTCGGCGGACATAGATCGTCCTAACTTGTCTGCCTAGCGGGACAGATAGTGAAGATGCCAGGGAAGCAAGAGCATCGGCAAGAATATTTTGAGCACGAGGGACATGAATGAATTAGAGTTTGGAGAATAGCTTGATGTAACAGGTGGTGAGTTCTTGATATGGTCTGAGCCCGGGATAAGATGTGCGGTATTTGGCCAGTACTTGGCGGAGAATCAACTGACTATCACCGATCACCCTTAGTTTAGTGATACCATGGAAGTAAGCGGCCTCCAGTCCGGCCAACAAGGCTTCATACTCAGCTATATTGTTTGTTTCTGGAAAATAGAGCTGAAAAGCCTGTGGGATGGTGACACCTTCGGGTGATAGAAGAACAATCCCTATCCCTCTACTCTGAGAGTTTAATGCCCCATCGAAATACAAAGTCCATAGATTGGAAGATCGAATGGACAACAATTCTTCATCGGGAAAATCTGATTGGATAGGGTCAAAGATTGGGATAGGATGATGGGCAAGATGTTCAGCAATTGCATAGCCCTTGATTGCCTCCTGTTGGATGTAGGTTATGTCGTATTGAGAGAGGAAGAAACCCCCAAAGTTTGATCAATGTTATCCTTCTCCTCATATCGAATTTCATCCAGCTGAATCGCATTTTCTAGATACTCTGGTAGCTTGGCACATTTTAAGCTTTTCTGAGCTAACCGATGCAGGTATCTTTTTGGAACTCTCCTACCACTGATTTTTTTGTTCTATTTTTATTGGAAACTAAACCTAAGGAAGAATAAGAGGAAGAAGAGGAGGTGGATGGAGAAGAATTTATTGGAGAGGATGGAGGGCAAAGGAGGTCAATCAAGGATCTGGTGGCTCCTTGGGTCGAATGCCCTTCCGAGGCAAGTTGAGATGTTTCCTCGATCGAAATTTCAGTTTCGAGGAGGGCATTGTTTTTTGGGGAGTGCTAAACATAAAGACAGAATGGGCTTCAGGTGCCCGATTTGGGTTGAGATCAACTACGGGGGTCAGAGTAGGCGAAGATATTGATAAAGAGGGGAAGACTTCGAGTAATGTTTGATAGAGGGGGCTTTCAGTCCCAATGTTGATAGAAAGAGATGATGGGCCAGTAGGCCGGATGATCATGGAAGAAGGTGGGTTCATGGGCCCAATAAGAGGAGGATGTGGGCTCGAGGGCCTGGGTTTAAGAGATAGGCTTGAGGGCCCAAGAGTTGGAGAAAATGAGCACAAAGACCCGGATTCAATAGACGGGCTCGATGGCCCAAGAGTTGGAAGAAATGGGCACAAAGGCCCAGATTTAGTAGAGGGGCTCGGTGGCCCAAAAGCAACAAGTGGGTTCGTGGACCCATAAGTTGGGCCTGAGGGCCTAAAAATAGGGATCGGTCCAAGAAGCCCGGGGAGAGCATCACGGTGAATTGGGGCATCGACCCCAAAAGATGACATAATGAGGGAAGACCCTCGTGGAGTTGGTTGGACTTTTTCTCGAGTCGGTTTGGCAATATGACCCTCAGGTGGGTCAACAGGTGGTTTGGCGTGGAGTGGTTCATTGCTTGACCCTTCTTCATCAGTGGAAAACAAAAGAGATATTTCAGGATACAGGTCATCTTCAGGGTCATCAGTTCTTCTTCTTTTGTCTTGCTCCAGCTCTTGTTCTCCCTTGTTCTCAGCCAGTTGAATAGTTTCTTTCTTGATGAAAAACTTTTGTAAGCATCCTAAAAAGTATTTGCTTTTGAGATTTTGACCATTCACTGTCGTTCCATCATACCCAACCCCGCTCTTTGGTTGTAACCTCACTGGATTGATTGGCTCAGTTATGCCTTGCAGTTCTTTGCCTAGTCCTCGGCCCTCCTGGTATCCCAAAATCTTCATTATATGCCACCCAATAGTTTCATTTTCTTCTCTTTTCCTTCTCCACACTTGCCTCGGGTTGCCTACTCATTTACGGAAGATCCAAGATTGTCAAAATTGGCTCGTTTGGCAACCCAAGGGGTGGTGGTGGAGAAGATGGATGGTCTAAGGGCATGCTCGTCACCTTAATCACCTGTCCCTTGTAAGGGAATTTAAGACACTGGTGATTGGTGGAGGCGACTGCCTCTAGTGCTTCCAAATAGGGCCGTCTCAGAATAGCTTTGTAGGTTGGATCCATCTCAAGTATGTGGAAGTTAACAGTGACTGTTCGGGGTCCAAGCTTCACATTTAATGTAATCATGCCATCGGCAGGTTTTTTTGAATTGTCATATGCAGTCACTGTTATTTGAGATGGCCGGATGTCTTCCTCGGAGAATCCACAAAGATGTAATGTTTCTGGTGGCAGAACATTAATGGATGCTCCAGTATCGACTAAACATGACTTAATGCCTACGCCATTGATGTGGACTGTGATGCATAAGGCACATTTCCTTATTTCCGGGTTGGCCAACTCTTCCTTCGTGAATGTAAGGGCCGGGTACTCACTTCTCGGGACCAAAACTGATGAGATTTTTTCCGGGGGGAGGCTCTCATTTACTATTACTCGCTGTAAGTACTGTTGGAGAACCTCTTGATGGACTCTGGATCTTTTGATCAACTCTAAGATAGAGATCCGTGCCGGGGTTTTATCAAGATGTTTCAACAAGTCATAGGATGTCCCAGGCAATGGCTCTTCAATGTGTTCTTCTTCTGCTTCTGGTGCCAACCCTGATTGACCGGCCTGGGGAAAGACCCTTTGGAACATGCGCCCACTCCTGAGTACTGTGGCAAGTTGAGGAGCTATGGCTGGGGTGGTAGTGGTGGGTGGTGGGTTAGGTCGAATGATGGGAGCTCTTGCGATTGGTGTAATGATGGTGGTTTGAGGCATAGTAGGTGTAGACACGCAATTTTGGCCCAGTTGGAGAGTTCAAATTCTTGTTTTCATGGAGAATATTTAAAGCACATCATGTTTTCCAGGCAGATCAAGTTTCTGGCACATTCCGAATGGTGGGTCTATAGAGCAATCGAACAAGCCAAATGCCCCAAGAATAGGGCACCAGGCGCCCTGTTTATAGGGCACCAGGCGCCCTATAAACAGGGCGCCTGGAACCAAATCCGATCGATTTGACAGGCTGATTTGACCCCTGCAGTGACTTGTCTTGTCGACCTGACAAACCTCATGATGCTAGCGCCCCATATACAGGGCGCTATGCCACATGGCACTGTTTTTCGAAAATGGCCAAAGTGCCCTCTTTTGGGCTATAAATAGACCCCCATTTGGAGCTTGGAAGAGGTTCCAACTCCGTGCCACCCTAGAGCTCATCCAACACTACGATTCTAAGCCACATTCACCCTCCAAAAGCCTCCAAATCGATCCAAAATCCTCCACCAAAAAACCTAAAACCTTCTGTTTCTGTCACCCAGAAATATGATTTTTATCCAAATTTGAGAGCCCCTATCC
This sequence comes from Cryptocoryne crispatula var. balansae, assembly GCA_036172225.1. NCBI lineage: Eukaryota > Viridiplantae > Streptophyta > Magnoliopsida > Alismatales > Araceae > Cryptocoryne > Cryptocoryne crispatula. Next base: position 23,554,470 of record CM069920.1, read on the forward strand.
GACTCTCCTCATACATCCAGCACCCAAACCACCTTCCACTAGCTTTATTTGCATATTGTCTACAAGGAGGAGCTCTTATTTCGTCTCGGAAGCCACCCAGCACTCCGGAGCGGCGTCGCGAAGAGAAGAAGAAAATCTGTTCGGGCCAGACTTAGTGCCCCGTATACAGGGCGCTTTGACCTTGGTCAACGCACCCCATAAAGGGGGCACCTGCTCCTGGCGCCCTATATATAGGGCACCAGGAAGGGCAGAAGTTTGTTTCGTCATTTTCGAAGTCCGATCGCCCGTTTAATCGAGTTCTTTTCTCCCTTTTTCGCTTTTGCATTGATCATCATGTTATTTAGCATGTCTTAGAGCATTTTTGCATTTCATATATGTTTAAAACCTACCAAAAATAGGGGTTGGGATCTCGTCTCAATCCGGTTAGTCTCTTCCCATTTGCATGTTTGAATCTAAATTCGAGCACGATACTATGCTTTCATTAGAACTAATGACACCTTCACTTGTCTACATGTTTTCTTATGGACATTCTTAGGTAAATCCGATCGAGGCAGAGCTTCAACCGGATTGAAGGCAAAGGATTCACTAAGCTCTCTTCTTTCGGCCGGCCGAGAGAGGAGAAGTCGGAACTCAACAATCTCTCCGCTTCCGAAGGTACGACGGTCATCTTTCTATTTCATTTTCTTTCATTCCACCATATTTTGGAGCCTTTGGTTCCTGGCGACCACACCTACATAACACACCACCCACCAACACACACCGAGGCAGGCGTAAGGGTTCCGGGAGGGGGACATCCGCGGATGTCCCATTCCGGGTGCTTACACCTTTTGGCGACCACGGTGGGACCGACTTTGCTTTAGTGAAATCCCACTTTATTTCCTAAGAATGTCCATATGAAAATCATGTTTACTTTCATTTCCATGTGAGTCATTTCCATTTCCTTACATTGTTGCTTGTTTACGTTGCTTACTTTTCTTCGAAGCATCATCTTGTTTCTTCCAAGTTTACTTGCTCTCTATTTATCTTTTTAAAAGCATATCCATCTGATTTCCAACTTTGTTAATCAACTTATTTCACCTTAGTATTTTAGATATCATCTTCTTTGCTAAGTCTAGTTCTCCTTCAATAAATCTTTCAAAGCATGCTTAGTTAAATTAGTTCTTTCTTCCATCCTAGCTTAATTTCATATCATTGTCTTGTTCACTTGCTTCCTACAACATCTCATTAATCATTGTATGCTTTTATTTTCTTCTTGGTTGCTTCTTATTCCTTGAAATTTCACTTGCATTTAGTTTGCATCGGAGCTTCGGGTCCGCCCGTCTCCTTAGGACATCCGAGAAGGGAGGCTCTCTCCTCCCAAAGCCCCACACATCCAAACACCCCTCTTGGTGGTTGCCAACTCCTCCTCCGGGGATTCTCTCTCTGAAGGACTGGGTAGCTTCCATCAAGACCTCCGTAAGTCCCCAGACGTGAAGGATTCCCTCTTCACTGATCGGGCTGGTTGTACCACTTTATCCCAAAATCCGGAATACCTATTACCCATCGTTGTGAAAAGAGTGACAACCTTAGATTGCTCGGTGTTGTGAGAGCATAGGGTCCTACCCATTTATTTGAGTGGACAATATTTCTCTTAACAAGCCATTAATTTGAGGTTGAAACAAAAAAAAATTTTGCGTTAATCATTCCAGGTCTTTGCTATTACTTATTTGCAAACAAAAACCGAAAAGTAAACAAAAATCCCAAAATCACCTAAAAAGAACCAAAACAAAAAAATTTGCTTGAGGTTAATTTGCTTGACAACTTGCTTGTCCGACAAAAGAAAATCAAAACAAAAGGGGTCAAAATCAAAACCAAAAAAAATCCTTGAGCTGTTATTTGCCAACCTTCTTTTCTCGTCGTGTTTATGAATTTGAGGTCAGGTCGAGTTATCGGAATGGCGGATCAAAGATGCGAGCAACTACAATTGGAATACGACCAGTCTTATTTCTACCCTGATGCCGTGTGTGCCGTCAATGAACCTGAAGTTCTCCCTGAACCTAGTCAAACTTCTCCTCGACCCAATCCAAATTCACTTTGGGAGGCATTCTCTCATGCCGACCCTACCCAACTCCAGGCTATCAAAGCCATCCTCAAGGGCAAGTCCCCCACCGACCACATTCCTCCCGAAGGTGGCCTTCATATCTCTACCCCTCGGTCAGTGGCACACCAACCCAATGTGCCCACTCATGGCCATTCCCATACCGGGCTCATAGCCCCAATTTCTCCTCATCCGTGGCTAATCTAGATCACCCCAATACAAATGTTGTGTCCCTTCTAGACCACCAGTTTATTCTTCTAATCATCTCAACCCTACTCACCCTTTGGTGCATCCCCCAATATACCCTTCTCATCCGGTCACTTCGGCCCACCAAATCCCGATCCCGGTGCACCAAGCACCCGCTCCTCCTCCTCCTCTTGGGGAACCTTCTGTCGATCTGGCTATGATTAATAAAATCAATCGCATGGACGAACAATATAGAGAACTCAGACGTTTGATCGACGCCAAGGCAGCCCCCAAAATTTCTCTTCCTTTTCTCCCTACTTTTCATCTACCTCCCTCTGAGATGCCGGTATACCGTCGCTACAACGGAACCGGTAATCCCTTCATTCATGTCAAAGACTTTCTGTATGAGTCGGTAATGTGGCAGAATGATCCAAGGGCCCTGGCTTTTCTTTTCTAAGATCATTGGAGGGTTCAGCTTTAGAGTGGTTTTACTCGCTTGACCCTTCAGAGGCAAGTAACTTTGAAATCGTCAAGGCCAAATTTTTGCAAAGATATCAAGATAGGGTCGGACCAACATATTCCATCACCGACCTCATGGCTGAAAGGATGAAGAACGATGAAGAATTTATCGAGGTATCTTTGATAGGTGGAGAGCAATGGCGGAAAGATTGACAAATGCACAGCCCGAATCGGAACAAGTTAAGATGATCATCACCAACGCCACTCCCGCTTTAAAAAATGTATTGGCATTACATCACCCTGCCACGATGAGCGAACTCTACGAGAGAGCGCGGTATATCCAAACACAACTCCGAGACTCTCCCATCATGAACCTTTTCGACCCTAGGCCTCGAGTCACCAAAAAAACAACCGCCACCACCGCTGGGCCCGTGACTGAAGGCAACCAACGAACATGTCAATATCCTAGGGAACCCGCCCATCAACCACCAACAGCAATACAGGAATCCCCAGTATAGAAACCCGCGCCAAATCCAACCGGCACCTCGCCCCCAGATCCAACCCCAACCTTTCCGCCACCAAGCACCGAACCAATATCCCCAACAACCAATACAGACACCAGTCCCCCAGCAACCCCGGCAGTTGGCCGTACAGACCTTTGCGCCTCAACCTCCCCGCCAACCGACCACCTACAACCAGGCACCTCCCCCCGCCACCTACGTACCGCGAAGAGCAGGGCCTAGGAGAAATCATTACCCGCCATTACCGTACTCTCTCGTAGATATTTTTAACGCTTTTATGGCGGCAGGGCATATCTCATTACCGAGAGAAAAGTTGGAGTGGCCGCAGAATGCCAACACGGACAAGTACTGCTTATACCACAGATACCCAGGGCATACAGTGGAGAACTGCTTTCAGTTTAAAGATTACATCCATGACCTCCACGAGCAGGGAAGTATTGACTGGGGCCAAATGGGCTAATACATCAAGGCAGTGAAGAACCAACCCCAGCAGCAACAACAGGCACCAACTCGACAACAACAACATGAACCCGGCCTGGGAATTATTCAGAACCCGCTACCCGCGCACGCACCTGCAACAGCACCAGAAAACCAGAGGGTTAACCCTATCTTAACCTCTACCGATGAACCCCGCGATAGAGGTCAAAATTGGCAAATCGAGGGACCTGCTTCCTTCATAAACATCAACCCTCCAAACCACGTTAACCGAACCGTTCACTCCATACCCCGAGTTATCCCCGCCAGAAGAAGCCAACCGCCGATTATCCGCACACCACCACAACCAACCATAACACCACCAGCCATACAACTCCAACCAGGTAGGACCTTGATCCGCCCGGTCGAGCCCCCACAAATACTACCGCCACTAGGACCCATCATTGTACCACCTCGTGCAACCATGCCACCACAACCCACCCGTATCCCTACAACTCGGACCATCATCACTACACCCCTGCCTAGGCCTCCCATCATCCGACCTAACCCTCCGTCTACCTCCACTACACCAACCATAATTCCCCAGCTCGCCACGGTGCTTAGAAGCGGGCGTATGTTCCAAAGAATTTTTCCCCAGGCCGGTCAACCAGGACGACCGCAAGAAGAAGAAGAAGAGCACCCGGAAGAGCCAGTGCCAGGAACATCTTATGATTTGCTGAAGCACCTTGACAAAACCCCTGCGCGGATTTCCATTCTGGAGCTGATTAAAAGGTCCAAAGCTCATCAAGAAGTTCTTCAACAATATCTGCAAAGAGTGATGGTCAATGAAACTCTCCCCCCAGAAAAGATTACATCAATTTTAACCCTGAGAAGTGAACACCCTGCTCTCATTTTCACTAAAGAAGAATTGGCCGAACCAGAAGCGAGAAAATATGCACTATGTATCACTGTCAGTATTAACAGAACAGATGTTGAATCTTGTCTAGTTGACACCGGTGCATCCATTAATGTCTTGCCACCAGAGACACTATGGTTGTGTGGAATCCCGTAAGAAGATATTCGGCCATCACAAATCACTGTGACAGCATACAACAATTCCAAGAGGCCCGCCCATGGCATGGTCACACTTGAAGTCAAACTCGGACCCCGGGTTGTTACTGTCGACTTCCATGTTTTGGATATGGATCCAACTTACAAAGCCATCCTGGGAAGGCCTTACCTGGAAGCATTGGAGGCCGTAGCTTCAACCAATCATCAATGCATCAAATTTCCCTTCAAGGGACAAGTTGTCAAGGTAGTGAGTATGCCCGTGGATTGCTTGGTTACTCTTCCCCCTGGCTTGCCGAATCAACCGGTATTTACAATCCTCGATCTGCCGAGGGATAAAAGATAGTCTAGGCAAGTTTGGAGAAAGAAGAAAGATGACGCCAAAACCCTTGGGTGGCGTATGATGGAGAATCTGGGATATCAAGAAGGCCGAGGACTGGGGAAAGAACTGCAAGGCATCACAGAACCCATCCAGCTAGTGAAGACAACATCAAGGAATGGGATAGGGTATGATGGGACACGTGATAATGGCCAAAAAGCCGGCCAAAAATATTTTCGGGGATGTCTGCGCAAGTTATTTGATAAGAGAGAAACAATACAGATGATTGAAGAGCAGGAACCACAAGAACAAGTGAAGAGGAAGAAGGTGGGCAACCTAGAGGATGAGACATATATTGACGTATCATGGTTATTTTCTGAAGAAGGGTCAAGTGATGAATCGTTCTGCAACGAGCCTTCTAGCAGTCAAAATCCAGGGCATTCACCAAGTGTCATCTCCTCGGATCTAGCAGACTCATTCCCGACAAATCCATTGTCAGTTCCACCAGATAGCAAAGACGGATGCCCTCTTTACCCGTCTTTGCTTGATTTGTTCCCCTCTCTGTCAATATCTCAACCCGCGTTGGAAACAACAACCAACCAAACCCCCTCTGTGTTTATGTTTAGTACTTCTCAAAAAGATCAAAAAAAACATCATTTTCTCAACCCAAATTTCGCTCGAAGAAACGTCCCAACTCGCTCCGAAGGATGACCCGAATCAGGAGGCCACTCGATCTCTGATCGATCTCCTTTGCCCTCCGTCAATAAATTCCACTCCATCCACCTCCTCCTCACCTCCTTATTTACCTCCTTCTTCTTTAGGTTTAGTTTCCAGCAAAAGCAAAACAAAAAACAGAGGTAGAAGAGTTCCAGGAAGATATCTGCATCAGTTAGCTCAGAAAAGCTTAGAATGCGCCAAGCTACCGGAATATTTAGAGAATGCAATCCAGATAGAATAAATTCGATATGAGGAGAGAAACAATATTGATCCGACTTTAGGGGTCTACGAGGTTGTATCGAAAAAGGATCCTGACACTGAGGATGAAGAGGAGGATTTGGCTGATGCCTATGCATCCGGTTTAAGAAGATTCGAAGAACCATCAGCCACGGTGGATGAACCGACTAAGGAGCTTAATCTCGGAACACCGGAAGATCCTAAGAATATCCTCATCAGTGCCAACCTCGCCCCTTTAGAAGAACAGAATCTAATGGGGGTGTTACAAGAATACAAAGACACGTTCGCTTGGACATACGAAGATATGCCGGGGTTAGATAAGTCATTGGTAGAGCATCGACTAACTTTAAAACCTGAGGCTACCCCGGTCAAGCAAAAGTTAAGAAGATTCCACCCAGACGTGGCATTAAAGATGAAGGAAGAGGTCGATAAGTTGCACCAAGCAAAATTCATCAGAGTCGTCCTCTATCCACAATGGGTGGCAAATATAGTCCCAGTCATGAAGAAGGATGGAAAGGTTCGAATTTGCATTGACTTCAGGGACTTAAACCGAGCGTGTCCAAAAGATGATTTCCCCCTTCCTCATATCGATGTTCTTGTTGACAACACAGCTGGATACGAAACCCTATCATTCATGGATGGATACTCAGGGTATAATCAAATCCGGTTAGCAGAAGAGGATCAAGAGAAGACCTCATTCACTACACCTTGGGGAACTTATTGTTATGTCGTCATGCCCTTCGGATTAAAGAATGCCGGAGCAACTTATCAAAGGGCCTTGGTAGCGATATTTCATGATATGATGCATAAATTTGTAGAGGTGTATGTGGATGATTTAGTGGTCAAATCTCGAACCCAAGAGGAGCATGCTAAGGTGTTGAAAAGGGTTTTGCAATGAGCCAGGGAATATAAGCTCAAGATGAACCCCAAGAAATGTGTGTTTGGAGTATCATCTGGAAAGTTACTTGGGTTCATTGTCAGCAAAAGAGGCATCGAAATCGATCCCAACAAGGCCAAAGCCATTATTGACATGCCTCCACCAAAGAACCTAAAAGAGCTGAGAGGGTTAATTGGTAGGTTACAGTTTGTTCGCCGGTTTATCTCACAGCACTCCCAAAGGTGCAAACCTTTCTATGAGTTAACCAAGGCGAAGGCCGAATTCAGATGGGATTCGAGATGTCAAGAGGCATTCAATGGTTTGAAGAAATATTTGTCAAGCCCACCTGTGCTCAAACCTCCGGTTCCCGGTAAACCCATGATCTTATACATCTCGGTCTTGGAAGGATCCCTGGGAGCAGTGTTGGCACAAGTAGATGATGAAGGGAAAGAACGAGCAGCATACTATCTGTCCAAAATCTTTGATCCTTGTGAACAAAAGTATACAACCATGGAGAAAACCTGTGCCGCCCTGGTTTGGGTGGTCCAGAAGCTCAGACACTACTTTCTGGCCCACGAGGTTAATCTCATCGCTCGCATGAACCCCATCAAATTTCTTCTTGAAAAATCTGTCCTAACTGATCGTTTGGCACGCTGGCAGAGTTTTCTCTCCCAATTTGACATCACCTACACCCAACAGAAAGCAATCAAGGGCTATGCAATTGCCGAGCACCTTGCCCATCATCCTATCCCAACCTTTGACCCTATCCAGTCAGATTTTCCCGATGAAGAATTGATGTCCATTCGATCTTCTAATCTGTGGACTCTATATTTTGACGGGGCATTAAACTCCCAGGGTAGAGGGATAGGGATTGTTCTTCTGTCTCCCAAAGGTGTCACCATTCCACAGGCTTTTCAACTCCATTTTCCAACAACAAACAATATAGCTGAGTATGAAGCCTTGTTGGCCGGACTGGAGGCCGCTCATTTCTATGGTGTCACTAAACTAAGGGTAATTGGTGATAGTCAGTTGATACTCTGCCAAGTACTGGCCAAATACCGCACATCTCATCCCGGCTCGGTACCATACCAAGAACTCACCACTTGTTACATCAAGCTATTCTCCAAACTCGAATTCATTCACGTTCCTCGTGCTCAAAATATTCTTGCCGATGCTCTTGCCTCTCTGGCATCTTCACTATCTGTCCCGCTAGGCAGACAGGTTAGGACGATCTATGTCCGCCGACGTACCATTCCGGCAGTAGAAGATGCACAATTATTGAAAGTTAAAGCAGAATTTGAAAGGAAAGAGTACATTGAGCAAAAGGAGGAAGTATCTTTAGTCGAGTTGGAGGAACTAGAAGAGGGTGAAAAACCATGGTATCATGAGATTGCGAATTACTGTCAGGATCAGATGTACCCACCAGGATCAACTGCCGAAGAGAAGAAAGCCATAAGGAGGGTCTCCCAGAGATACACCATCTTAGGCTAGGTGCTTTACAAAAGGAGCTTGGCCGGTGTTCTGTTAAGATGCGTAGATGAAGGAGAGGCTGAATTGGTACTCAAAGAGGCACACTCCGGAGTATGTGGAGGCCATGTAAATGCTCAAGCCCTCGCCAAGAAGATCATCAGACAAGGGTACTATTGGCCTACTCTGGAAGAAGATTGCTCGATCTTTGTCCGGCACTGTCATCAATGTCAACTTCACGCCGACAAGATTCACTCTCCCGCATCTTCCCTTCACCCGATTCACGCACCATGGCCCTTCGCTATGTGGGCTTTTGATGTTATCGGACCCCTCGGTGACCCAAACTCCACAAACAAAACCAAATCCTTCATCCTAACTGCAACGGAGTACTTCACCAAGTGGGCAGAAGCGGAAGAATATGTGGAGATCAAGGCATCAACAGTCTGCACCTTCATCAAGCGCAACATCATTGCCAGGTTCGGGATCCTAGGCGACGTCATCACCGACAATGGACCGCAATTCATCTCTCAAGAGCTGCGTGACCTTTGCAACAGGTATTGCATCAGATTGCATCATTCATCTCCATATTATCCTCAAGGCAACGGTCATGCTTAATCCACCAATAAAACCCTGATAAAAATCATTAAGAAGACTTGTAAGTCTAGCAAGTTCGCGGACTGGCCAGATAAGTTAATTGATGCTCTATGGGCTTACCGCACTTCTATTCGAACCCCAACGGGTCGGACCCCTATGCCTTGGCATTTGGGATGGAGGCGGTAGTTCCATACGAAGTAATCATTCCTTCCCTCCGAGTCCAGATCGATTGAGATATCCCAATGGATGAACGTCGAGATTCTCCTCTCGCGCAACTCGAACTCTTGGATGAAAGGAGGCTGGCCGCTGCCGAACATGCTAGATCTTACCAAAATAGACTTAAAAGATTTTATCAGAAGAGGGTGGTGGAGAGAAAATTTGAATTCGGTGAGGTTGTGCTTAAAAGAATATTTGTTAAGCCGGGCGGTCCCCGCTCCAAACTTCAACCTAATTGGGAGGGTCCATATGTAATTTCGGCTGTTTATCCCAGTAATTCATATAAGCTAACTAATGCAGAAGGAGAAGAACTAGCTCATCCCTGGAATAGTGTATACCTCAAAAAATATTTCCCTTAGATCACAAAAAAATCTATAAAATCCAAAGGTGTGAAGTATCATGATAGCATCTAACGCTTACTTGCCCGGTGCATCAACTTGTCGCTTAGGAAAATAAGAATAGGCATCATACTGCACACACTACACGTCTAGTCTTGAGATCCGATGATCGGAAGTCAGAGAGAAAGCTTGGCAACGCTTGTCAAAAGAAGGTCAACCCAATTCCATTCTCTCCTCGTTTCGGTCCAGAATAGATGAAAGGGGTTAGAATAAGGAGTATCGAAAATGCCCATTGCCTTAGTTGGAAAATGTCTCCGAAGGTCTGACTTCTTAAAAAGAAGAAAAGGTACCAAAAGATGGGCAATGACCCCTCAGGTCAGCAAAAGAATAGACACGTTCGAATGTGTACCAACAAAAGCCCAAGAAAAAGGCTCCAAAAGATGGGCAATGAACCCCTCAGGTCAAAATCACGCAAAAGAAAAGAAAGACCTGTCCGAATGTGGGCCATCAAAGAAAAGGGACTAGAAAGAAGGGCCCGAGGATGTCAAATCCCAAGCAGGCAACGCGGGCAGCAGTAGAAAAACTAATTTGACACCCCTGAATCTTAGTAAGGACTTACCACCGAACCACTTCCCTCTTTATCATTGCGAATACGGTTGACCAACTAGATCCAAGAAGAACCATAGCCTATCAAAGGCAAAAGATCAGGAGATCTCAGGCTAGGCACCTTCGTACACGTGATGCCTACTCTTAGCCCTTAAGTAACAATGAGAAGCACCTATGGCAAGCAGGGCAGAGGATGAAATTATCGTGTCCCTCACACCAAGCAAAAAATCAAATATTCCAAAAAAAAAGCACCAAACAAATCTGTAAAGTCAAAAATCCTAAAAAAGAAAATATTCAAAACACTAAAAAAATCATAAAGGTTCCAAAACTTCAAAAACATTATAAAAACATCAAAAGCCCAAACAAATCAAAAAGAATCCAAAACACCCAAAAATTTTGCTTCCTAATTGACTAGTTGCCTTTGCATTCATATTTAATTTCAGTCTTGCATGTTTCCTTTTATGCATACCTATTTTATTCTGTTATTTTACCTTGATAACGCATATGTCCCTTGATAAAAGATCAAGACAGCTTCGCCCTTTTCTTGCAAGGGACTAAGCCTAAATAAAGTTCTAATCGCCTTTTGAGTAAACGCAGGAAGTCAGGAAAAGAAGTCAACAACTATCACCACGAAGAAGAAAGATACATCAAAGATAGGAGGGGGCCGGCACATCACAAATCGCCGCCTCCCTCTGCCGGAGCCTGATCACCCGGAGGTGGCATGGCTAACCTCTCCTCACCTCTCCTCCTATGACTACTAGTCTGAGAGGAACCCGAGTGAGTGGGTCCCCTCAGCGTGGTCCCACGGGAGTCGGAGTGGTGAGAGTGGCTCCGAGACCGAGACTGCAATGCCTGCATCATCAACTGACGATGCTCAGCCTCCACCCGGTTGAGCTCTCTGGAGTGCTCAAGACGAAGAAGGAGGATCTGCTCGGACTCTAGCCGTGACAACTCGACCACGCGAGCCTCCAGTTTCCCGACCTACAAGATGACAAAGAGATACATCAGTTACAGAAGAAGCAGTTTGAGAAAAGAATCAGACATGTACCTCCTGTGTCAGCTCCTCTATCCTCTGAGCAGTCTGTGGAAACCAAAGGAGGCGTCAGTCCAAGCATTTCCAGTTTAAAATCATAATGAAAACACCGCACCTCGGAAGTAGAAGAACCAGGATCCGGAATGCCTACGAGGGGCTCGAGCCCGAGCTCCCTCTGTAGCTCCATCACCTACCGGGAAAATGTCAGGAAAGAAAGAAAATAATGACAAGCAGAGCAGAAAATTATGTACCTTGTCCTGAAAACCCAAGGGATCATCAGTAGAAGGCGGCTGAAAACCCAAGGGATCACCAATAGGAGGCGGAGCACCCCCTGCGGAAAGATCAGAAATCCTCGTCCAAAGATCCTTGTTCTACAAAAGGAAAATGTTAGAACCAAGCAAAGCAAAGCAAGAGAAAGTCAAGGAAATTCACCTCAGTAGTAAGGACCTCCACCCGTTCCTTCAGCTGGGCAATCTGCAAGAAGAGAAGAAGATTAGAAAGGCAAATGAAGAAAGAAGACAGTATAAGTAAAAGCGGTAATCACCTCAAGAAGGAAACCCGTCTCAGAAGAACTGCTCCCGGGATCGGTGGGAATGAATGAAGGAGGATCGACCGGCAAAGGGTGAGAAGGTAGCTCGGGACCCGTAGGCTGGCCGAAGTCGAACGGCTCGAAGGGAGGCTCATCAAAAGCCGTCGGCTCAGGGGCAGCCGGATGGGAACCCAACTCCAGTTCGGCCACGCGCTCGCGGAGCCGAGAAATCTGAAAAGAAGTAGAGGAGACAGTTAACAACAATCATTCAAGGAATTAAAGAAAAAATAAAGAGTGTTACCTGTCGACGGGAACCTCGGTAGCGACGTCGCTGAAAGAAAGAAGAAAGGTCAGTTAACCAACAATGGAAAGGTGCAAAGCACATAAAGTACCTGTCGCTCCAACTCGGCCTCCAGAGATGCTGCCCCCGCCCTTAAGCGAGACAGCTCCGCCTGAATGCTCTGAAAGCAACATACAGTTAGACATCAAAGCAAAGGAAGAACAGTGGTGAAAACAACAAGTGCGTACCTCTCCACCCTCGGTGAAAAGATGGGCAAATGTCGCCATGTAGCGATGCAGATAATCATCGCTGTCAAGCGCACTGGAAGTCACTGGGGTGCCACCCCTCTTCCAGATCCGGACAGCAAACTGGCCCTCCTTCTTCCAGTCGATCTCCTGGATCAGGCCGCGAGTAGAACGACCCAGGTGTGGGTAAGGTGGAAGATCCACCCACTCCTGGTGAAGCCCCAATGAGCGCATCGTGAGACGCACCCAAAGTGGCTCCATCTCGTTCAGATAGATCAAGAAGGTGTCACGGCCAAAAGCCGAACGACCCTCCGAAACCCACGGCTGCCGATCCAAGTGAAGGTCTGAAAAAGGTTGCCATACCACCTGAAAAAGCAAGGCAGGGCAGTAAACAAGAAGAACCAAAAGTTAAGAAGGAGGAAAGTAACAGAATACCTCATGGTGAGGAAAGCAGAGCAGCTGCCTTCTCAGGTTCTCCACCTGGTAAGGATGGGAAGAAGCAGATCGTGTAGCAACCCAGCTGCCAATGAGAGGGTACTCAGGGTCATCCTTCAGCAGAGCACGGCCCAGGGGATGTAATAGTAACTCCATACCTGTCAAATAAAAGCTCAGTTAGTCACCAAAAAAAAGACAAGGCAGAATTGATAGTGAACAAAAGAACAAGGCATACCTGAAGGAATGGAGTAAAGTCGGCTACTGAAACCGGACCGCTCTCCATCGCCAGCGAGGAGAACAGATGGGCCAGCATAGCGGCACCCCACGCATACTCACCAACCTTCGACAGGTCAGTAAGAAAGGGGAGGAACCACAAGTGCACCCTGTCTGTCTTCGAGGCTAGAATAAGACGGGTGAGGAAGAAGAGGAGGAACCGGCGGAGATCCTGGTCGGCCTCAACGGTGCCCTCCTCACCGACCAGGGAGCGCTCGACGCGTTTCGTCAACTCGTCGAGCACAACCGCCACTATGTCATCCTTACCCACACTAGCGTTGCCCAGACCGAGCAAGTTTCCAACGGCTGTGCGCTTCATAACGCGCAGTCCGCCGGGGCAGTGTGGGACCGGATGACCCAGAAAATCCCGGACCATGGCCGAGTAATCACGATAGGTCTTGCCGGTGACGGCACGACCGTGAACACGAAGACCCGTGATCCGGGAGACATCCTCCAAAGTAGGGACCATATGCCCCCAGGGGAAGAGGAAGGAATGGGTGGTGGAGTCCCATCTCTCCCTCAAAGCCTGGATTAGGGGAGGTCCTCCCGAAGGCGGAGCGACAGAGCAATGGGCCGAAACCCATCACATCCAACCGTGCCTTCTGGAAGTCCTGCAACCCCTTGTAGGCATGGAAGACCATTTCCCAGGATATCCGGGACTTGATCTTCCCCTGCACAATCAAACAACCATGTTAGAAACGAAGCAATCATGGATAAATTCAAGAAATGAGAGGTTGAGATTCGGTTACCGAGACGGTCGGAGGAGGATGGAGAGAAGGTAGCTCCGATGAGCCAGCACTGGCAGAGGAAGAAGCACCAGCAGAGGAAGAAGCACCGGCGGAGGAAGAGGCTCCGGCAGCACCTGAAGCGTCAACGCGAGACCTCTTCATCATCTGCAAAGCATTAAAACAGGTCAAGAACAGCAAAACGGAGAAGATGGGGGCCTGGTGACCAGGTGCCCCATTTATGGGGTGCCTGGACCAGGCGCCCCTATGGTAGGACGCCTGGCGTCCCTATGATGGGGCGCCAGGCTCAGGCAGAGCCTAGCGCCCCAGCATAGGGGCGCTAGGGGGCTCAGCCCCCTTCTCTCTTCCCGTTCCGATCCGGAACGACTCCGGATCGGTTCGGTCCCTTCTGCGAAAATGAAGATAATGGAATAAATTACAAGTTTGTAGTTGGAAGGAACTTACTGTGGAATCCGCACGATGTGCTGCGCTCCCCAAAAAGGTCCCACCCAATAGAAAAACTAGAAAAAGGTGATGATGAAATAAAGAAAAGTGCACGGGTGAAAATATAAAGTGCCATGGTCAAAATTTTCGAAATTCTTAGAACGTGTCCACAAGCAATATTCTTCATGAAAAACACAATATTCTATTACTTTTTGCATATTTTTGCTGTTTTTCTGACACTGACAGGACTAGGACACAACTGAAAAGAAACTACATCAAGCAAATCCTACACCTACATTGATCAAGTCCTAGACACAACAAAAGCAAACAAAATACATCTGGACACAACAAAAGCAAAATACAACTGACAGATACAGGTCAACCACCGCGCAGCTTCCTCAGCTTCGCCACGTACTGGCTCTTCCAGACCTCGTCTTCATCCATGTAGGCACTTGGCGAGAAGCTCTTGCAGATTCCCTAGATGGAAAGGATGCTCTGGCACTCCTCAACATCCACCGCCGTGCCCGTCTGACGATCCTTGACAGACGGGATGTGAGAGAGACGAGGGACCTTGAGCCGCGGTTGGCCCAACTGAAGAGGACATCGGTGAGGATTGTAGATAATGAAGGAGGTGCCAGTAATCAACCGAAGATCCACCCCTGGGGTGGGAGAGGCACGGACATTCTGGCGCATAACCGCCTTTGTGGGACAAACAAAGCCGCTGCTGCTCATCGCCGAAAAGTACAAACGCCAGTCAGCGCGGGTCTTCACTGAGGGGCACTTGTTCTGAACCTTATATTCCATGCAAAGGCGGTTGGTAAGAGGCTGGAGGGGGCTTCGAGCGAAAAGCCGGGAAGCCGTGGCCGGTCCGAAGCATACGTCGAACTTAAAGTGCCAGTCAACCCAGCACATGAACAGAAGGATGCTGCCATACATAGGCCTACCAACGCTAGTGGAGGTCAAGCCATCGTAAAGGTAACCCAACACCGAGTGGGCTATGCACTCGTTGGACCAGATACCCTGGATACAAGGAAGACATGTAGGGTCGAGCCACCCGTCCTCACACGGGTAAAGGAGCACTGAGGCGAGGCAAGCAGCGACGCCTTTGGCACCAGGCAACAGAAGGTCCTCATTATCACCGGCGCCTTGAATCACGCCAATGGACCAATCCGCCAGTGCTTCGGTGTAAATACGGCCACCTACCATAATGGATCGGGCCTCTCCGGTGGTCATAAAGCCACGGAGGAAGTCTAAACCGGTGACCGGTCCAACAGGGATAAACATGGCCTGGCCGTACCCAGGCATGGCACGAAGCCCCAGAAACAGCTCTACCTCTTCTAAGAGAACGGTACATTCGAAAGAGTCAAAAACAAAGGTGTGTGTATCGGGATGCCACATCTCGAGAAGTGCACCCTGTAGACACGCCAATTTGGCCTTATTTAGAGCTTAAACCATTATTCCATTGGCAACATCTCTTTTAGACCATCAAAATCATGATGAACCACCCTTTTGTATGAGCTGAGGTGCATATTGGAAATATGAGGATGATTTTCTAATTTCTAATCAAATCCGTGTTTGCCGAACAAGAGACTCTTGGTGGTGTGCTAGATTATGCTTTTCCCAGCATATCCTCTACTTGAAATTTTTTCACAGGATTATGTGGACATCCAATGAAGAATTCCTTAACATCAATAATCTTCCTCTCTGAGTCCTATTTCCATTGCAACAAACGGCATTCAATTCTGATCTACCATTTGTCTGCAGCGCCTTTTAGAAGTCAGATGCGCAGTTCTGTCCGCACGCAGCACCAATCAAGCCCAATTGCATGCAAGCCCAGCCCATTGGGCACATATTTGACCAATTCACGACCTTACCTTCATTTTTCCTCCTCCACATCACTTGTTATAGTATCTGGAAGCTTCATGGTCGAAATTAGCATCATCTAATGATGGCAATCCAACTTGTTGTCTTGTATATCAAGACTTGCCATTTTTAGACTAGATTTGTTTCCTCTTCAAGTGGAGGCATATTTTGAGCATGGATAAGGTGATCCACGGTTTTCAATCTCTCTCAATCATTTAGGTAAGTTTCTAGATACCTCAGGATGAAAATCAGCAACATTAATTGAAGGAAATCCAACCTATGGTCGGATGTATCAAAACTTGCTATTTTTTGACCTGGTTCTCTTCCCCTATAAAGGGAGACTCATATGAACGACCTAAGAAGGGCATCCCCATCCTCCAGAACTTCTCTCTTCGTCCTCCAGCCACCCTAGGCTCTTCCCAATCTTCCCAAATCGTTCTATCTTCGTCCCGGTGCCCGGAGATCATCCCAAAGTGAAGAAGAAGCCGGTCTATGCTCCAACGTGCTGCACTGCTGATCATCGGCTTCTACAGATCTTTCTAGTCATTTTATGGCCTGACTTCCTTCATACGAAGTGTGGTTAATCAAGATATATTTCATCTCCAACTGACGGCACTCAATTCCGACTTTCCGTTTGTTCGTGGCAATTGCTACACCCAGGGCGCGCATCCAGGTTCTATTTTCCACATCCGCGCCCTTTCATAATTTTTACTGACTTTTACAGGAAGATTTCGGAGAAGTCATAAACATAGGAATTCTTCCTCTCTGAGTTTTCTGTCTAATCCAACAAACGGCACTCGATTCTGACATTTGGGTCGTCCGTAAAATCCTCTGCACCAAAGTCGCGCCAGAAGGGTACCAAGCTACCCGAACCGGCTGTCTTCAACCAACTCGGCTTCAACTCAAGCCAAATCATTCTATGAGCTTTCTCAACTCCATTAACTCTGTTTATTTAATGTTTTAAAGCATATTTTAGTTCATTTACATCATTTTTACATAATTAAAAACACAAAAAAGGGGTTAAGGCTCACCCCGAAGCCGGTGAGTCCAATTCCAATTGCTTCTTTCTTATCTTCTTACTACGGTTACTACACTTCTCACAAGTCTAACCAAACTCTTCACTTGGTTTATTGTTCTAGTTGCACAAGTTGATCAAGCTAGCATTGGATTGGAGACTCTTCTTCATCGGCCGGCCGAAGAAGAAGAAGGTTGAACTCACATCCCTTTCTCCCACGCTAAGGTACACACGGTCAACTTCTTTTTATTTCCATTACATAAAGCGGAGCCCGCGGCTCTTGGCGACCACACTTTCTTTTTATTCATGTTTTAAATTCATATCCTCCTCCCTCTCCTCCCACATGACCCGAACCATCTCCGGTGCTCGAGCGACGCCGTGAGATGAAAGTTCGGGGATCAATGTGAGTGTGGGACCGAGGTGAGGACATTTTACCGCTTTCCGAGTGTTTTCAATTCACTTCCTTTTTTTCCCCAATTCCATCCATCTTTCACCTTCTTATCTTGAGGTGCCGATCCGGAACCCGTTTCTGGAGTCGACAGCTTTTTGGCGACCACGGTGGGACAACCAATGTCTTCAACTGTGCTAGCTTGATTGATCCGTGCAACTAGTTGTTTTCCGACTTGGTTCCCGCGTGAACCACCCCTTTTTCCTTCAAAAACCGGTTCCCACGTGAACCACCTACCTTTTCAAAACTCGGCTGCCGCGTGAGCCACTTTATTTTCAATTCGGTCCCCGCGTGGACCATCCTTTTACCTTTACTTCAGATTTGTCCCCACTTAGACACTCCAACACAAGCCGGTTCCCGCGCGAACCACCTTTTAATTGCTAGTTTCTAGTTACTTGTTTTACTTTCTCATTGCTTATCTTGTTTGCATTCACTTGCTTGGTTTATTTAATAGCTTTCATTCATGTTTGCATATTGATTGCTTCTTCTTCTCCTACCCTCCATTTTACTTTTGCATTAGTTTTTTGCATCGGGTACCGGACTTGCTCCGATCCGTAGGGCATTCGAGGCGGGGGCTCTCTCTACCAACACACCCTCACCCTCCAAACACCTTCTTGGTGGATTCTTACCTCTCTTCTGGGATATTCCTTCCTAGTTGATTTGGTGGTTTCCATCAAGAGCTCCGTAAGTCCCCATCCGTGGAGTATTCCTCTCTGCACGATTGGGCCGGTTGTACCACTTTCCTAAAACCCGAAGAACCCAAGTACCTACTCGTGGTGATTGAGTGACAACCTTAGGTCTTGAAGATTGAAGCAATAGGAACCATACCTATTTGAGTGAACAATTGTTAACAATCTATCTAATCTAAGGTTTCAACCCAAAAAATGTCGAGTAGTCATTTTAAAAACTTGTTTGCACAACTTGCTTGCTCACAATAATTGAAAACAACCAAAAAAATTTTCTTACAAAACACCTAAACAAAACAAAACAAAAACATTTTTAATTTTGTGTTCAACTTGTTTTCCAAACAACCAAATTGAAATAAAAATTTTAAACAAAACAAAACACAAAAAAAAAATTCTTCAATTGTGTGCTTTGCTTGCTCTCTTTTTTAATCATCTTTGTAGAAAGATCGACATGATGCCCATGATGCTAAGGTCCGAAAGACATGTCGGGATGCTGGACTACTACAAGATGGGCCACTACGAGCTACAACAACCCATGGTCCAACCAGAGGGCCATGTCAACGCCGTCGGGGAGCCTAAAGTTCAAGATCCTACTCATCCACTTGCTTCACTTAGTGTGGAACAAATCCTCTAGGGTCTATCCCTCCATTTAGATCCCGAATCCTTTTCTCTTGTGCAATCTTTAACAAAGGGCAAGATGCCTGCCAATCAAGATCTGGTCGAGGGAAATCAAGCCCCCTCACCACCTCAATCGGCAACTAGGCCCCTCATCATCAACTCTCCTGCACAATCTTGCCATGCTACCTTGCCTACTCGCCCTGTTGTGGGTCACCCACCTGATTCCATGCTAGTTCCTACTTCCAACCCACCTCTTCTAGCCCGTTCATCCAAATACCTTGCACCGGTGGCTCAGGAACCCAACCTCACTCAAGCATTCATGGACAAACTCAACCAAATGGATGAGCACTTTGAAGAACTAAGGCATCGTTTGGACTCGAAGGCCATTCCTAAAATATCTGCTCCATCTTTCCCAGTCCCACATATCCCTCCATCACAAATGCCAACCTACCATCGCTACAATGGCTCAGGTGATCCCTTCACCCATGTCAATGATTTCCGGAGCAAATCATCTCGATGGCAGAATGATAGAAAGACCCTTGCCTTTCTTTTTAGGAGATCTTTAGAGGGTGCAGCCCTAGATTGGTTTTTTTCATTAAACGAAGTAGAGATATGGGATTTCGAAATTGTCAAGGCCAAATTTTTGAAACGATATGGGCCAGGCTATTCAATAATTGGGGAAGCAAAAGAAGATGTGGAATTAATGCGATATTCTGATGAATTGAGGCCCAGACTTGAGAAGATCATTGATGCTATGAACCAACCTAGGAGCCCTCTCCAACCTCATCTAGATCATCATCTTCAGCCAACTCCTCGATGCCAGTTGATTAGGCCACCCATACTCCAATCTCGGCCGGACATGCAACCCGTGTCAACGGCACAATCAATTGTGCACAATCAAGCTCCTCATGTCAATTGTGCCAACACCTCATTGTCAAAATCAAATTCTCAGCCTATTTCCCTAACAACCCCTCGGCCAATCATCCGGCCCTTGGCTTCTCAACCTATTTTACCAACAACCCCTCGGCCAATCATCCGGCCCTTGGCTTCTCAACCTATTTTACCAACAACCCCTCGGCCAATCATCTGGCCCTTGGCTTCTCAACCTATTTCACCAACAACCCCTTGGCCAATCATCCGGCCCTTGGCTTCTCAACCTATTCCACCAACAACCCCTCGACCAATCATCCGGCCCTTGGCTTCTCAGCCTATTCCACCAACAACTCCTCAGCCAACCATCCAAGCCATGACTCCTCAATTAATTACACCAATAGCTCTTCAGCCTGAACCGACTTCTATGCCAACACCACTTCAATCAATCCCTCAACATAGGGTTCCCCCTCAGTCAGTCAAACCACTTGTTTCGTCTGTTGCTCCTGCCATGGTAGAGGAACTAGTCACTCCTATCATTCATGCTCCTACCCTGGCAGAGGAACCAATTAATCTGATCATCCCTACTCCTACTATAGTAGATGATTTATTCACTTCAACCCTTAATGCTCCTGCCATGGTAGAGGAACTAGCCACTCCGATCATTCATGATTCAGACGCTTCGACCCTTCAAGCTCCTGCCCTGGCAGAGGAATTAATAATTCCAACCATTTGTGCTCCTGCCGTGGTAGAAGAATCAGCTTCTCATCATGTCGTTGCTATATCTCAAGATCAAAGTCAGCTAGTAGGGGAGGTAGAACCAAACCCTTCTACCTTTTTGGAATCCCCTAGACTAGGCATGCCCTCTTCCATAGAACATCCTGAGGAGAAGCCTACTATAGGGAGCTTAGATGAGGGGATCACAAACTTAGTTGATTGTCAATCCAATGATAGACTAGGCAAGGATTTGTCAGGCATTGATCAACTGTTACCATCATTGGAACTGATCAATGAAGATGGGGAAATAAAATTGACCCTTGAACTGAAAAATAAGGGGATAGAATTGGTCAGTGAAATGGAAAATGAATCGACAAGCCTCCTGAAGGATGTAGACCTTAGCAAAGGGATACTAGGACCTCCTCCAGCTAGGCAGGCAAAATCCTCGAAATCGATCTTAGGGCCACGACCCTTACCCTATTCTTCTCCTAAGCAACAATCCGGCCCATGGGCCCATGATCAATCAATCTTAGGGCCACGCCCCTTTCTTTATTCTCCTCTAAATCAACGATTGGGCCCATGGGCCCACAATTCCTCAATCTTAGGGCCACTGCCCTTTCTTTATCCTTCTTACAACCATCAATCAGGCCCATGGGTCCAAAATCTGTCAATCTTAGGGCCATGGCCCACACCCCATCCCACTCAATTGGGCCCTTATGCCCCATTTTCGGGCCCTTATGCCCCATTTTTGTGCCCTTATGCCCCATTTTCAGGCACTTATGCCCCTTTTCGTCAATCGGGCTCTTATGCTCCTTTCATCCAACCGGGCCCATGTGCCCCTTTCCATCAGTCGGGCCCACGTGCCCCCTTTATCCAACCGGGCCTATGTGCCCCTTTTAATCAATTGGGCTCTTATGCCCCTTTTCTTCAACCGGGCCCACGTGCCCCTTTTAATCAATCGGGCTTGCATGCCCCTTTACTTCAACTGGGCCCATATGTCCCTTTTCCCCAACTGGGCCTACATGCCCCTTTCCTTCCATCGTGTCCACGTGCCCATAATTCTTCCCAATCAGGCTCAAGTGCCCTTAATTTTTCTAGATCGGGCCCACATGCCCACAATTCACCTAAATCGGGCCCACATGCCCGCAATTCACCTCAACCGGGCTCACATGCCCATGTTTTTTTACAACCAGGCCCATGTGCCCAAATTTCTTCTAAATCGGGCCCACGTGCCCACCTTCCAACAAACTCGGGCGCACATACCCACACTCCTTCAACTTCGGGCCTGTATGCCCCCATTTCTTCATCATCGGGCCCGCGTGCCCATACTTCTTCAAAATCGGGCCCCCGTGCCCCCACTTCTTCAACTTTGGGATTACACACCCATACTCTTCAATGGCGCCAGCGAGCCCATCACAAATCACAATCTTGCTCTCAACCATTTAAATCAGGTCCATGTGCCCACTCTTTTCATTGGGTCCCTCGGGCTCAACCTCCAATCGGGCCCTCATGCCCATCAACATCAACCGGCCTCTCTAGCCCACATTCAAATCTTGTGCCCACGTGCCCCCTAATTCCGACTACTCCTGGGCCTTCAAGCCCACTTTCAACTCACGGGCCCAAGAGCCCATTTTAACTCACTTTTGTTTCCAAGTATGTTTATTTCCTTTCAAATTCTCTTTCTTTTTCCAAGTTTTACTTTCAACAAAAAAATCAAGGTAGAGAAATTTCCTGGGTGATACCACAATCTTTGCCTTTTACATCATCAATCCTAGTTTTGCCATGCTAAATCAGATCCTCCACATTTTCACTTCATCCTATGACTTTGAACTTGAATCCAATGTGATATAAAGCATATCAAAAGTGGAAGCAGTTGGGCAAGGCAAGGCAAGGCATGTCAGGTAAGGCAAGGCAAGCACAAGCAAAGCCGTCATCAACAATGAACTTCTCCTTCTCTCAGGTATTACATGAAATTGCATTCATTATCATTATGTCATCCACAAGGCAATATTTTTTTAAAATGATTTTGAATTTCACATGACAATCTTACTTGTGAGAAAGTTTTGATTGATGATAACTACTTTTTATCTTATCCTAATGAATTCTTTACAATGCAAGGCATGTTTACAATTGATTCACCTATGGAATGTAATCTACCTAAAAAAATGGAGAGAACTACTAGTATGACTTAAGTCCACATGTTCTAGGTTGTTGTCTAGGAGTCGAGGGTAGATACCATTCTACACACACAACACGTCCCGATCCCAGAATCTGGATGACTTGACACCCGAGAAAAGCTAGGCAAAGCTTAGAGATGGAAGGAAAACCCTTACCCTACTCTCTTCTATTCGGTCCAAGATAGGTGAAGGGGATCAGAGGGGGAGAGTATCAAAAGCATCTGTCGCCCTAGTAGGAGGCCGTCTCAGAAGGTCCAACTTCTCAAAAAAAAAAAAAAAAGGTGCCAAAAGATGGGCAATGAACCCCACAGGTTTAAACAAATATGGGCCTGTCTGAATGAGTACCCAAAAATGCAGAAAATGAAAAAAGGCACCAAAAGATGGGCAATGACCCCACAGGTCAAAGCACATGTCCGAATGTGTGCCACAAAAATAGGTTTGTCAATAAAGAAGAAAAGACCCGAAGAGGCTGAACCCCAACGGGCAATTGGGTGTGAGTAGAGAAATCCCTCTCGACATCTCCAAAGCCTATCAAGGACTTTCCCTCAATTCTTCATTCTTAACCCCCCAAGGTACGGGTGGACCAACCAAATCAAAGCTAAATTCTAGCCGATCAAAGGTTGAAGGTCGGAAAGATTTTGGGTAAGGATCCCCATTTTGCATATGATGTCTACCAACGAACCTAGAAGAACAACCAAGTGATGAGAACTTGTGTCAATATTGATTTTTCTCTCCCAAAAAAATATTTTCAAAAAAAAAACTCTCAAAAAAAAAAGTTGAATATTTTCAAAAAAAAAACTACAAAAAATTGAATATCTTCAAAAACTCCAAAAAAAAAAATATTTTCAAAAACTCAAAAAAAGAAAATAGCATTTTCAAAAATCCCAAAAAATTGGATCTTTTCAAAAAAAGAAAACTTCTTTTTCAAATCCCAACCAAAATTTTCAAAAAAAATTTCTTTTTCATCACCATGCTTGATTTGAATTCTTGTCTTTACATTCATTGTATATTTGTTGCTTTATTTTTACACCCTTAAGAAGGCTATTACCCCTTGACAAAGGTCAAGGCATACTGCAACTTGCAAGGGGGATAAGCTACCTTGTTGTTCTAATCTCTTCCTTCTAAGTGTTTCAGGCACAAGAAAAACTTTACACCCCTTGACAAAGGTCAAGACATACTGCAACTTGCAAGAGGGATAAGCCATATTGGCATTCTAATCTCCCTTTTCAAGTGTTTCAGGCACGAAGAACAAATGAGGAGAATTACACAACAAGGAGATGCTCGCCACTTCCCTCCCCTAAGGATTCTTAGGAGGAGGTGTCACCATAACCTCGGCTTCAACTCTACTGAGGAGCTTTCTTTGCAAGACTTCAATGAGGCGATGCTCGCCACTTCCCTTCTCTAAGGATTCAAGGAGGAGGTGTCACCATGACCTCGGCCTTAACTTTGCCGAGAAACCTTTTGCAGGCGATGCTCGCCACTTCCCTCCCCTAAGGATTCTCAGGAGGAGGTGTCATCATTACCTCGGCCTCAACTTTGCCGAGAAACTTTTGCTCTGTGTCCTCATTAGGGCACATGAACTCTTTTGTGAGAATGCATGTTATCACACCGCAAACTCACCGTTATCATTTTCTTTCTTAGCATATGTTAGGTGCATTACTATTTATTTTATGCATTGATGTTGAAGACCGTGAATGCAAAGAAGACCAGGCCCGAGATCCCCTTCATCAAAATCCACGACGGTCGGGTCATTCTTTGTGCTCACGGATAAGCCAAAATTGTGCAGTGAGGGACGATGGTTCCCGAATGGGTATCCTGACCTCATAGACAATCTATATCTTCAACTAATTGTTAGACAAGTTTTGTTTTTGTTTTCTTGAGCCCAGCATGCATCATATAGTATTAGTTGCATTGCATATTTCATGATCATTGCATACATTCTTTCAAAATTTTCACCTTCTCACCTTAGTCTCTAAATCTTTTATCCTAATTCCGATCATTCTAATCCCATCGTGTTCTCTAATCCCACCATGATCTCTAGTCCCACCAACCTCTCTAATATCCCACCGTGTCTATTAATCTCACCGTGTTCGGTAACCACTTTGTGTCCTCAAATCTTTCATTTCTTTTTACCACTGTGGCCATTGCAACTTCTTTGCTATTCATCTCACCATGGCAGCTAGTTCATCCCGCCAATGACCTTCTATTTGATCAGAACTTGCACCGTCAATATCTTCACGGTCTATGCTTAAACATTTGCCTTTCGGAATCTGAGATCATTCCATTCCGAATTGAATCTTGTCTCTTGAAAGACTTAAATGAATCTGAGAGCCTGAATGTGCTCGATTGGTATTCTTTTACTTTTTCAAAACAAATCTCTTTTTAAACTTTAGCCCATCACAGTACAGGAACACCGCAAAGATCGGGTTACCGGCTGATGATGAACCTACGAACCCATGTTTCTAGGACTCCCCACCACATTGGGGATTGGCCGTTCTTCTCTCGTGCCCGTGGCACATCTCCTACCAATCGAACATAGAAAGACTTGAAGAAACATGGCAGTTAACCAGGAGACATGAAGAGATTCTCTTTGCCGAATTTGGTCGTTGAGCGTGTCTATATCTACACCTTGATGCCACCTTTTCAGTCCATCTCTATTTCGCTCCGCTGCATTCCATTACTCCTCATTTCGCTTCTCTACATTCCTCTACATTTCACTCCGCTACGCTACATGCCATTCCCTTGCAAAGCCGACATCAAGGCGAGGCAAGCTGTAGACACGCCAATTTGGCCTTATTTAGAGCTTAAACCATTATTCCATTGGCAACATCTCTTTTAGACCATCAAAATCATGATGAACCACCCTTTTGTATGAGCTGAGGTGCATATTGGAAATATGAGGATGATTTTCTAATTTCTAATCAAATCCGTGTTTGCCGAACAAGAGACTCTTGGTGGTGTGCTAGATTATGCTTTTCCCAGCATATCCTCTACTTGAAATTTTTTCACAGGATTATGTGGACATCCAATGAAGAAGTCCTTAACATCAATAATCTTCCTCTCTGAGTCCTATTTCCATTGCAACAAACGGCATTCAATTCTGATCTACCATTTGTCTGCAGCGCCTCTTAGAAGTCAGATGCGCAGTTCTGTCCGCACGCAGCACCAATCAAGCCCAATTGCATGCAAGCCCAGCCCATTGGGCACATATTTGACCAATTCACGACCTTACCTTCATTTTTCCTCCTCCACATCACTTGTTATAGTATCTGGAAGCTTCATGGTCGAAATTAGCATCATCTAATGATGGCAATCCAACTTGTTGTCTTGTATATCAAGACTTGCCATTTTTAGACTAGATTTGTTTCCTCTTCAAGTGGAGGCATATTTTGAGCATGGAGAAGGTGATCCACGGTTTTCAATCTCTCTCAATCATTTAGGTAAGTTTCTAGATACCTCAGGATGAAAATCAGCAACATTAATTGAAGGAAATCCAACCTATGGTCGGATGTATCAAAACTTGCTATTTTTTGACCTGGTTCTCTTCCCCTATAAAGGGAGACTCATATGAACGACCTAAGAAGGGCATCCCCATCCTCCAGAACTTCTCTCTTCATCCTCCAACCACCCTAGGCTCTTCCCAATCTTCCCAAATCGTTCTATCTTCGTCCCGGTGCCCGGAGATCATCCCAAAGTGAAGAAGAAGCCGGTCTATGCTCCAACGTGCTGCACTGCTGATCATCGGCTTCTACAGATCTTTCTAGTCATTTTATGGCCTGACTTCCTTCATACTAAGTGTGGTTAATCAAGATATATTTCATCTCTAACTGACGGCACTCAATTCCGACTTTCCGTTTGTTCGTGGCAATTGCTACACCCAGGGCGCGCATCCAGGTTCTATTTTCCACATCCGCGCCCTTTCATAATTTTTACTGACTTTTACAGGAAGATTTCGGAGAAGTCATAAACATAGGAATTCTTCCTCTCTGAGTTTCCTGTCTAATCCAACAAACGGCACTCGATTCTGACATTTGGGTCGTCCGTAACATCCTCTGCACCAAAGTCACGCCAGAAGGGTACCAAGCTACCCGAACCGGCTGTCTTCAACCAACTCGGCTTCAACTCAAGCCAAATCATTCTATGAGCTTTCTCAACTCCATTAACTCTGTTTATTTAATGTTTTAAAGCATATTTTAGTTCATTTACATCATTTTTACATAATTAAAACACAAAAAGGGGTTAAGGCTCACCCCGAAGCCGGTGAGTCCAATTCCAATTGCTTCTTTCTTATCTTCTTACTACAGTTACTACACTTCTCACAAGTCTAACCAAACTCTTCACTTGGTTTATTGTTCTAGTTGCACAGGTTGATCAAGCTAGCATTGGATTGGAGACTCTTCTTCATCGGCCGGCCGAAGAAGAAGAAGGTTGAACTCACATCCCTTTCTCCCACGCTAAGGTACACACGGTCAACTTCCTTTTATTTCCATTACATAAAGCGGAGCCCGCGGCTCCTGGCGACCACACTTTCTTTTTATTCATGTTCTAAATTCATATCCTCCTCCCTCTCCTCCCACATGACCCGAACCATCTCCGGTGCTCGAGCGACGCCGTGAGATGAAAGTTCGGGGATCAATGTGAGTGTGGGACCGAGGTGAGGACATTTTACCGCTTTCCGAGTGTTTTCAATTCACTTCCTTTTTTTCCCCAATTCCATCCATCTTTCACCTTCTTATCTTGAGGTGCCGATCCGGAACCCGTTTCTGGAGTCGACACACCCGCCAAAGAAAAATCCCAGAAGTATTTGAGGAGGTGGTTGGCGTGAACGAGGATGCCATTGAAGCCCCACCCGCTGAGAATGGTCCGCACATGAATGTTGATAGCAGCCATTAAGCGGGCTATCCATAGCGCCTGACCGTATTGGCGAGCCCCGGGAAAATTCGGAAGGTCCTGCAAAATAACCGTGCAATCAGAAAAGGTTTTGAAACAGAACAAAGAAGGGTGCCTAATAAAGACACTACCACTCCCATGGACACCCGGTTCCGAATATGGCACGGCACTTCGGAGAAACTTTTCATCTCATTTGAACCGGTCGGGCGGGAGGAGGAAGAAGCCATCAGAGCAAAGGGAGAAGCAAGGAGCACTGTAGCTGGTGGGGGAGAAGAAGGGGAGGTCCCCCTTCTTATAGAAGCCAAAAGCTGCCTCGGGAAGGAGCAGAATTGAAGTCCGGGCAGGTGCCCCACTTATAGGGCGCCTGGTGCCCTATAAGTAGGGCTCCTGGCGCCCTATGAGTAGGGCACTTGGCGCCCTATAAACAGGGCGCCTGGATCCTGGAACCTTGCATGTGTTATCAGATATCTCGCATATATATCGTTGAAGACCTCGAGTCTAAAAGGGCTGAGTCAGAGAACCCCTTCAACAAAATCGATGAAGGATTCAGTCACCTTTTAGGCCCGCGGATAAGCCAAAGTCAAATAAACGGGGACGACGGTATCTTCACGGATGTCCTGACCCGTTGTGTTTGACCTATATCTTCAACTATTTTCTTATATTTATTTGTATTTCTTTAAACTCAGCATACATCATCAT
The DNA here is from genome assembly GCA_036172225.1 of Cryptocoryne crispatula var. balansae. NCBI lineage: Eukaryota > Viridiplantae > Streptophyta > Magnoliopsida > Alismatales > Araceae > Cryptocoryne > Cryptocoryne crispatula. The sequence goes on from CM069920.1 coordinate 23,582,513, forward strand.
GCATTATCATACATCTCATGCATCATCTTTTTCGTCACCGTCTTTCTATGGCTCCTTAAGGATGTTTTGGTCTATCCGGAAGATCTAATTTTAATGGTTTCATCGAAACAAGGAGTTTTTCCATGTCAAACTGAACCGGTATTCTTGAGCAAAACCCAATGAATTTGAAAAACCTAACCTTGATTGATTGGCTCTTTTTCTCTCTCTTCACTATTCGCAATTTACTGCATTTCTACCGAGTCCAGCACACCATGCATTTCGGGTCCTGGCCGGTAACAATTCTCCCCACGTGGGATTTTAGTTATTTACTTTCACCAATCAACAAGAGGAAAGGTTTCGATGAGACAAAGGGTAATCTCGGAGTCCGGTAGAGTTTTATTCCACTCAACTAGGCCAATGAGGGCGTGTCTAAATCTACACCTTGGCGTCACCTTTTCAGTCCATTACCACTTCATTTCGCTACGCCTCATTATGCTTCGTTCATTCGCCTACGCGTCATTCATGTCACTCCCCTACAAAGCCGACGCCAAGGCGAGACAAGCTGTAGACACGCAATTTTGGCCCAGTTGGAGAGTTCAAATTCTTGTTTTCATGGAGAATATTTAAAACACATCATGTTTTCCGGGCAGATCAAGTTTCTGGCACATTCCGAATGGTGGGTCTATAGAGCAATCGAACAAGCCAAATGCCCCAAGAATAGGGCACCTGGCGCCCTGTTTATAGGGCACCAGGCGCCCTATATATAGGGCACCAGGCGCCCTATATATAGGGCACCAGGCGCCCTATATATAGGGCACCAGGCGCCCTATATATAGGGCACCAGGCGCCCTATATATAGGGCACCAGGCGCCCTATATATAGGGCACCAGGCGCCCTATATATAGGGCACCAGGCGCCCTATAAACAGGGCGCCTGGAACCAAATCCGATCGATTTGACAGGCTGATTTGACCCCTGCAGTGACTTGTCTTGTCGACCTGACAAACCTCATGATGCTAGCGCCCCATATACAGGGCGCTATGCCACATGGCACTATTTTTCGAAAATGGCCAAAGTACCCTCTTTTGGGCTATAAATAGAGCTTCATTTGGAGCTTGGAGGAGGTTCCAACTCCGTGCCACGCTAGAGCTCATCCAACACTACGATTCTAAGCCACATTCACCCTCCAAAAGCCTCCAAATCGATCCAAAATCCTCCACCAAAAACCCTAAAACCTTCTGTTTCTGTCACCCAGAAATATGATTTTTCTCCAACTTTGAGAGCCCCTATCCGACTCTCCTCATACATACAGCACCCAAACCACCTTCCACTAGCTTTATTTGCATATTGTCTATAAGGAGGAGCTCTTACTTCATCTCGGAAGCCACCCAGCACTCCGGAGCGGCGTCGCGAAAAGAAGAAGAAAATCTGTTCGGGCCAGACTTAGTGCCCCGTATACAGGGCGCTTTGACCTTGGTCAACGTGCCCCATAAAGGGGGCACCTGCTCCTGACGCCCTATATATAGGGCACCAGGAAGGGCAGAAGTTTGTTTCGTCGTTTTCGAAGTCCGATCGCCCGTTTAATCGAGTTCTTTTCTCCCTTTTTCGCTTTTGCATTGATCATCATGTTATTTAGCATGTCTTAGAGCATTTTTGCATTTCATATATGTTTAAAACCTACCAAAAATAGGGGTTGGGATCTCGTCCCAATCCGGTTAGTCTCTTCCCATTTGCATGTTTGAATCTAAATTCGAGCACGATACTATGCTTTCGTTAGAACTAATGAAACCTTCACTTGTCTACATGTTTTCTTATGGACATTCTTAGGTAAATCCGATCGAGGCAGAGCTTCAACCGGATTGAAGGCAAAGGATTCACTATGCTCTCCTCTTTCGGCCGGCCGAGAGAGGAGAAGTCGGAACTCAACAATCTCCCCGCTTCCGAAGGTACGACGGTCATCTTTCTATTTCATTTTATTTCATTCCACCATATTTTGGAGCCTTTGGTTCCTGGCGACCACACCTACATAACACTCCACCCACCAACACACACCGAGGCGGGCGTAAGGGTTCCGGGAGGGGGAGATCCGCGGATGTCCCGTTCCGGGTGCTTACAGTAGGGTAGGTAGGTCGTGAAGGTACAGTTGCTCGGGGCTGGATGATGATGGGTCCTAGTGGTGGTGATGTTTGTGGTGGATTAACCGGGCGGATTAGGGTCCGTCCCGATTGGAGTTGTGTGGTTGGTGGTGTTCGGATGATGGGTTGTGATGGCGTTCGGATGATGGGCATTCTGTTTAATGTGATAGGATTATGTGACATAGTTGTTCGGGGTATCGAGTGGACGGTTCGGTTAGGAGGGTGAAGTAAGTTGATGTGCATGGAGGAGGCGGCTCCCTCGACTTGCCAATTCTGGCCCCGATCATGATACTCCTCGGAAGAAATCATGATGGGATTAACGTGTTGATTCCCAGGCGCGGGTGCATGTGGAGGTAAAGGGTTTTGGATAATCCCCAGGCCGGGGTTCTGTTGTTGTTGCTGCTGAGCTGGTGCATGCTGCCGTTGAGGTTGATTTTTCACTGTTCTGATGTATTCCCCCATCTGGTCCCAATCAATACTGCCTTGCTCATTAAGATCGTGGATATAGTCTTTGAACTGAAAACAATTTTCCATGGTGTGCCCAGGATATCTATGGAACAAGCGATTCGCTCTGTGTTGGCATTCTGAGGCCACTCCAATTTCTCCCTTGGCAATGCAATTTGCCCTGCCGCCATGAGTGCATTAAAGATGTCCACGAGAGAGTACGACAAAGGCGGGTAATCGTTCCTCTTGGGTCCAACCTTTCGGGGTTCATAGGCCATGGGAGGGGATGCCTGGTTGTAGTTGGCCAGTTGTTGCCGCGCTGGTTGGGGAACTGGGGCTTGCGGTCGCTGAGGGATCGGGGCTTGTTGCTGACGGGGCTGGAACTGAGGTTGAGGTTGAGGTTGACGAGGGTTTCTAAATGGTTGATTTTGTTGAGGGTTCCTGAACTGGTGTTGATAATTTATAGGTGGGTTCCCTACAACGTTAAGGTTTTCGTTTGTCACTACGCCCTCAGTCACTGGGCCGGTTGTGGTAAAAGTGGTTTTCTTGATAGCTCGGGGTCTAGGATCAAACAAGTTCATGATAGGTGAGTCCCTAAGCTGTGTCTGAATGTACCGTGCCCTCTCATAGAGTTCACTCATGGAGGTGGGGTGATGCAAAGCCAGCATATTCTTTAAGGCCGGAGTGGCATTGGTGATGATCATCTTTACTTGCTCCGGCTCTGAAATGGAATCAGTAAGCTTTTCTGCCATGGACCTCCACCTATCAGCATATCTGGTAAAATCTTCATCATTTCTCATTTTTCAGCCATGAGGTCGGTGATGGAATATGTTGGTCCGACCCTATCTTGATATCTTTGCAAAAATTTAGCTTTGACAGTTTCAAAGTTACTCGCCCCCAAAGAGTCAAGCGAGTAGAACCACTCTAAAGCTAAACCCTCTAATGATCTTCTAAAAAGAAAAGCAAGGGCCCTCGGATCATTTTGCCACATTACCGACTCATAAAGAAAGTCCTTGACATGAATGAAGGGATTACCGGTTCCGTTGTAGCGACGGTATACCGGCATCTCAGAGGGAGGTAGATGAAAAGTAGGGAGGGAAGGAAGAGAAATTTCGGGGACTGCCTTGGTGTCGATTAAACGTCTAAGCTCTCTATATTGCTCATCCATGCGATTGATCTTGTTAATCATGGCCTGATCGACAGAAGGTTCCCTAAGAGGAGGAGGAGAAGTGGGTGCTTGGTGCACCGGAATTGGGACTTGATGGGCCGAAGTGGCCGGATAAGAAGGGTACATTGGGGGATGCACCAAAGGGTGAGTAAGGTTGAGATGATTAGAGGAATAAACTGGTGGTCTAGAAGGAACAACAACATTTGGATTGGGATGATCTAGATTTGCCACCAGATGAGGAGAAATTGGGGCCATGAGCCCGGTATGAGAATGGTCATGAGTGGGCACATTGGGTTGATGTGCCCCAGACCGAGGGGTAGAGATGTTAAGACCACCTTCGGGAGGAATGTGGTCGGAGGGCGACTTGCCCTTGAGGATGGCTTTGATAGCCTGAAGTTGGGTAGGGTCGGCATGAGAGAATGCCTCCCAAAGTGAATTTGGATTGGGTTGAGGAGAATTTTGACTAGGTTCGGGGAGAACTTCGGGTTCATTGATGGCACACACGGCATCAGGATAGAAATAAGATTGGTCATACTCAAACTGTAGTTGCTCGTATCCTTGATCCGCCATTCCGATAACTCGACCTGACCTTAAATTCATAAACACAATAGAAAAAGAAGGTTGACAAATAAAAGCTTAAGGATTTTTTTTTAGTTTTGATTTTTTACCCCTTTTTTGTTTTGATTTTCTTTTGTCGGACAAGCAAGTTGTCAAGCAAATTAACCTCAAGCAAATTTTTTGTTTTGGTTCTTTTTAGGTGATTTTGGGTTTTTTGTTTAATTTTCAGTTTTTGTTTGCAAACAAGTAATAGCAAAGACTTGGAATGATTAACGCAATTTTTTTTGTTTCAACCTCAAATTAATGGCTTGTTAAGAGAAATATTGTCCACTCAAATAAATGGGTAGGACCCTATGCTCTCACAACGCCGAGCAATCTAAGGTTGTCACTCTTTTCACAATGATAGGTAATAGGTACTCCGGGTTTTGGGATAAAATGGTACAACTAGCCCGATCAGTGAAGAGGGAATCCTTCACGTCTGGGGACTTACGGAGGCCTTGATGGAAGCTACCCAGTCCTTCCAAGAGGGAATCCCCGGAGGAGGAGTTGGCAACCACCAAGAGGGGTGTTTGGATGTGTGGGGCTTTGGGAGGAGAGAGCCTCCCTTCTCGGATGACCTAAGGAGCCGAAACCCCAATGCAAACTAAATGCGAGTGAAATGTCAAGGAATAAAGAGCAAGCAAGAAGAAAATAAAAGCATACAATGATTAATGAGATGTTGTAGGATGCAAGTAAACAAGACAATGAGATAATATAAAATAAAAACTAAAATGGAAAGGAGCACTTAACCTTGACTAGAAATGCTTAGCAAATTTACTAGAACAGAATATGACATGGATGGAAATAGGCAAGCATATTTGTCAAGGCATGAAATAGGATGATCTTCAAGATACTAAATTGAAATAAGATGATAAACAAAGCTAAAAATCATATTGCCATGAATTAAAAAGATAAAGGGAGGGCAAGTAAACTTGAAGAAAAGTAGATGATACTTCAAAGAAAGTAGTAAGCAACGTAAACAAGCAACAATGTAAGGAAATGGAAATGACTCACATGGAAATGAAAGTAAACATGCTTTTCAAATGGACATTTTTAGGAAAGAAAATAGGATCTCACTAAAGCAATGTCGGTCCCACCGTGGTCGCCAAAAGGTGTAAGCACCCGAAATGGGACATCCGCGGATCTCCCCCTCCCGGCCCCTTACGCCCGCCTTGGTGACTTGGTGGATGGGATGTTAGTGGGTGTGGTCGCCAGGAGCCAAAGGCTCCAAAATATAGTAGAATGAAAAGAAATGAAATGGAGAAATGAAAATGACCGTCGTACCTTTGAAAGTGGGGAGATTGTTGGGTTCCGACTTCTCCTCTCTCGGCCGGCCGAAAGAAGAGAGCTAAGTGAGTCCTTTGTCTTCGATCCGGTTGAAGTTCTACCTCGGCCGGATTTACCTAAAAATGTCCATGAGAAAACATAGAAACAAGTGAAAAGACCATTAGTTCTAGTGACAGTGTAGTATCATGCTCAAATTCGAATGTAAACGCGCAAGAGGGAAGGAACTGACCGGATTGGGACTAAATCCCAACCCCTATTTAGAAGGTTTAAATATGTATGAAAAATGCAAATGAGTGGCTCAATACATGCTAAATGACATGTTAATGAGGGTTAAAATGAAAGGTGGGAGTAAAAGATCGACCGGAAAGTTAAATAAACTCAAAAAAATGCAAAACGGGCTCTGCCCCTGCTAGTGCCCCATATATGGGGCGCCTGCTGCAGGTGTCCCCTTGATGGGGCGCGTTGACCAAAGTCAAAGCGCCCTATTTATAGGGCACCAGGGACTGGCTTCAGCAGATTTTCTTCCCTTCTTCGCGGCGTCGCCCCGGAGTGTAGGAAGACCTTCAAGACGGAAAAAGGACTTCTTCAAGCAGCCAATACTCAAGTGAAGCTAATGGAAGAGTGTTTTGGTACTAGATGTAAGAGAAATAGAGTGTAGAGGCCCTCAAAGTTGGAGAAAAATCATATTTCTGAAGAAGGAAACTGCAGTTTTTTTTTGGGTTTTTGGGGAAGGATTTTGGGATACTCTAAGGGCTTGAGAGGGTGCTATGAAGGCTTAGATTCGTAGTGGTGGATGAGATGAGGTGGGAGACGGACTTGGGGTGTCCAAAAACCTTCATATGACGGTCTTTCTACAGCACAAAAGAGGGTAACTTCATTCTGCTGGAATATCCCTTCAAGAAGCAACTATGATTTTTTTGGGTTTTGGGAGATGGTTTTGGGATAGTTTGAGAGCTTGGAGGGGGGTTGCAAGTTTTGGGATGTGTAGTGGTGGATGAGAGGAGGTGAGGGACGCCCTTGGTCTCTCCTAAACCTTCCAAATGGGGGTCCTTTTATAGGCAAGAAGAGGGCAACTTTATCTGCAGAACTGTCCCATCAACCTGTCCAGTCAGTCAGACCAGATGCAGGTGCCCCATTAGTAGGGCGCCTGACGCCCTGTTTATAGGGCGCCTGGTGCCCTGTTTATAGGGCGCCAGGTGCCCTATAAGCAGGGCGCGTTGACCTGGTCAACGCCCCATCAATCTACATCGAAATGTGCCGAAAAACTTAATTTTTCCATAAAACTTGGTTCCCTCGAAAGGTTACTCAAATATACTTACCGAAAACAAGAATTTAAGCTCTCCAACTAGGCCAAAATTGTGTGTCTACACCAGTCAATGTAGAACTTTTCTTTTTAGCTGAGTTTAGGACCTGTTAGTGTTGATAACATATGGATCGTGTCAAAAAATGTAATAAGCAGATTTTGTAGGCTATTTGAACTTTTTATAAGAGATATGCCATGAAAATGTGTTTTTGGGAGTTTTTAAAATTTTTGACGATAGTAGCTTATCTTTACCCCCGATTCCCTTTTCATCATTTTACCATAAGCCTTTTCATTGCTTTCTATTGAGCGAAGCCCTTCCGACGTGTGCAGTGCACTATGGGATTGTCAAAGTAAGTTTTCTCCAACTGTAAACTTGTAGATTTTTCCGTTTTTCTCATTTGCGAAGAAGAGACTGGACCGATCCGGAGCCGATCCGGATCGGTATGAGGAGAGAGAAGGAGGCCGGTCCCCCTAGCGCCCCCTTGTTGGGGCACTAGGCTCTGCCTAGCGCCCCATCAAGGGGGTGCTTCCTCCAAGCGCCCCGTTAATGGGGCACTTGGGGGGGGCAGCCTACTTTTCTTCTTCTATTCTTCCTTTTTTTGACTCTGACGCTTGGAAACTTTTGCGGATGACGAAGAGGTTCTGGATTGATCGAGGCGGTGCCTCTAGCTCTAGCTCAGCTGATCCATCAGTGTTAGACCCTCCTACCCATCTTCCACCCCCGGATGTCATGGTATCCGACATTTTGTCCTCCTTAGATTATTTCAATGCTGCTTGCTTCTAACTCATGGAGTTATTATTGTGCAGGGGAAGATCAAGTCTCGAATATCTTAGGAGATGATTTATCATGCTTACTTGGGGTTGTAGAACTTCCAGAAGGAAAATGGGCTTCGGCCCATTACTCCGTTGCTCCGCCATTTGGGAGGACCTCCCCCTGATCCAGGTGGTGAGAGAGAGAGATGAGATTCTACTTCCCATTACTTTCTCTTCCCCTGGGGGCATATAGTGCCTACTCTTGAGGACATCTCGCGGTTCACTGGGCTTCGCGTGCATGGTCGTGCCGTTATTGGCAAGACCTACTGCGACTACTCGACCATGGTGCGAGACTTTCTAGGTGAGCCAGTCCCACACTGCCCAGGCAGCCTGCACGTCATGGCGTGCACAGATGTGGGGAACTTGCTCGACTTGGGCAAGGTGAGTGTGGAGAAGGAAGGCCTAATAGCGTCGACCCTTCATGCACTGACACAGTGCGTGAAGGACCACCTAGTTGACGAGGAGGGCACCGTACAGGCTGACTTCGATCTTCGTCACTTTCTCCTCTTCCTTACCCGGCTTCTGCTAGGGTCAAAGATGGACAGGGTGCATCTTTGCTTCCTCTCTTTTCTTGTTGACCTTTCAAAGGTCGGTGAGTATACTTGGGGGGCGGCTATGTTAGCACACTTGTTCGCTTCCCTAGTGATGGAGAGTGGCCCTGTTTCGGTGGCCGAGTTTACTCCTTTCTTTCAGGTACGTTTTGCATTTTGGGTGTTGTTTCTTTTACCTTGTTTATGTTGTCTAATAGATTTATTGACAAGTCTAGAGTTATTATTGCATTCCCCTGGGTCGTGCTCTTCTGAAGGAGGCCCTAGTGTATCACCTTGTTGGTAGTTGGGTTGCTACCCGATCTGCTTTCTCTCACCCATATAAAGGTGGAGAACCCGAGGAGCCAACTTCTTTGCTTTCCCCAACAAGAGGTACCTTTGCCTTGTCACTTTTGTTCTAGCTATCCTTCTTCCCTTTTACTCACTGTTCTATTCTCTTTTTCAGGTGGTGTGGCGTCCATTCTCAAATATTCACGATGACTAACAGCCATAGGTGTCGGAGGGTCGCCGCGTCTTCGGTCACGGCACTTATTTGATTTGCCTGAACAAAATGAAGCCATTGTGGGTGCGTCTCACAATGTGCTCGTAGGGCTTCCCCAGGAGTGGGTTGATCTCCCTCCGTACCCACACTTGGGCTGTTCTACCCGGGGCCTGATCTAGGACATTGACTGGAAGAGAGAGGGCCAGTTTGCTGTGCGGATCTGGAAGAGGGGTGATACCCCAGTGACTTCCAGCGTCAGTGATAGTAGTGATTACTTACGTCTCTACATTGAGACGTACGGTCACCTCTTTACCACTGGTGGTGAGATATGTGCTTACTTTCTTGCCACTATCTTTCTCTCTTTTTGGATCTTGATTGTTGTTTCTTGTATACTATCCAGGAGGAGCTATCCCGCTTGAGGGTGGAGGTTGCATCTCTTGAGGCAGAGTTGGGGCGGCAGGTAAAATTTCCTTTGCTTTGTGCTTCTTTACTATCTGTTATCTGACCACTCTTCTTTGCCTTTCCAGCATTTGCGCGGTGATGGCTTCAAGCGCCACTATTTTAGTGCTCATAGGCAGTTGAAGGGGCGAGATGATGAGGTGACCTTTCTTCTTTCTTCTTTTTGACTTGAATAAGTGTTTATCATTGTTCCTCTTGCTTTCTTTCAGATTTCTAAACTTGGATAGCGCTTGTCCAAGCATAAGCTTGGTGCCCATCCAATGGATCCTGAGCTTTCAGGTCCTGGCGAGCCTTCAGAGCTCCACTTTGAGCACTTTGATTTTGGCGAGCCATCTGTTCCCGAGTTTCCTCCCCACTATTCTCCATTGGCAGCTGATCCTTCTCAGTTTCTTCCCACTAACCCCGGGCTCAACTCTTCTGAGACATGCTTACTTCTTGAGGTGATTACTACTCTACTTTATGTTCAACTTTGCTTTTGTCGATCATATTAACTTCTTTGTTTTCTTTACAGATTGCTCAGTTGAAGGAGTGGGGTGCAAGCTCTCAGTTCTAAGGTGGATTCTTGTGACAACTCTTTGTTTTATCTTGCCTATTTCTGACATTCTTTTTTTTTCAGAACAAGGACCTTTGGTTGAGGATTTCTGAGTTCACTGAGAGGGGTGCACCTTCTTATGGGGGTCTTCAGGATAAGGTATGCACCTTATTAATTCTGTTGTCTTTGTTCTCCTTCCTGACCCTTCTTCTTTCTTTTCTTTAAGTGATGAAACTAGAGAGAGAGCTCAAGCTTGAGCCAATAGCGGGTGCCTCGAATCCTGTCCTTCTTCTTTTGAGGTGGGAAAGTTTTGAAACATTTTTTTTTGTAAAACCTTGCTAATGCTTTATTCATTTTGCAAGTTGCTCGGAGAGTAGAGGAGCTGACGAGTGAGGTATGGGGAAGGCTCTTGTTACTTGACTTGTTGTCTCTTCCTTTGCTGATATATTTTCGTCATCTTGCAGGTTGTGAGGTTGGAGGCTCGAGTAGTGGAGTTGTCTCGCCCCGAGTCTGAGCAGATGATGGCCCTTCGTCTTCAGCATGCCTCGGAGATGCTCAAGTTGGATGCGGAGCATTGAGCGTTGTTGCTACAGGTGACCCTTGCTCAAGCCCAGAGTCACTCTCACCTGTGGACGCCCGAGTCGAGTCGGTTCTCCCGGCTAGAACGCTACTCCTCTTCTTTCTCTCGGCTTTCGATTTCGGTGGATGTTGGTGTGTGGTAACAGGAACCGCAGGCTCCAAGAGTAAAAAGAAAAACAAAGATAATGTAAGTATTAAAAGAAATGACTGAACATACCTAAGCAGAGAGATTGTGTTAGGAGATTATGGGTTCCATTTTCTTCCTTTTCGGCCGGTCTAGAAGAAAGAGCTTGAAGCACTTTTAGTCAGTCCTACAAAAATAAGTAAGCTACAAAAACAAGTGAAAGTAGATTAGAGTTAAAAATAGTGAAGCATCTTGCAAGGAAAATATGCTAAAACTATAAAAGGAAGTGGACTAACTGGATTGGGAATAACTCCCAACCCCCCTTTTTGTGTTTTTTAATGGTGATATATGATATGATTAAGCTAAATGTGCATGCAAGCATGATCATCTATGATAGAAAACATGGAAACAAAGTAATGCTAGAAGTTGGTGGAAGAAAAATGGGTTTTGTCTCTAGAAACGGCAGGCAGGTCACCGTACGACTCGATAGGGGGGTCACTGGGCGACCCAGCAGGGGGGTCACCCGGATGACCTAACAGGCGGGTCACCTCATGCACCAGGACTCAGTTTGCTCCTGAATGCTCCCACGATGCTTTCGGTTGGCCTTCAAAGCTTGATGATGACTCCCAGAAGCTCCTAGGACATAAATGATGATCTCCCCTCAGAAGTAGGAGCTTGAGAAGCTTCAAAATGGATGTCGATGAAGAAAAGGGATGAAGAACGTCGATTTACGGAGGCAGATGGAATGGGAAGCTCTCAATCTCTTGGGCAATGAAGCATAGAGGATGGAATGTCGGCTTAACTGGAGTTGCATGGTCGGTGGTGTTATGATGGGTTGTGGCAAGGTGCGAATAATAGATGGTTGGCTTCTTCCAATGGGGATAGCTCGTGGTATGGAATGGACTGTAAGGAATCGTCCATAAAAATTTGTAGCGGAAGCAACGATTCCTATGGGTTCCTTTATAATCTGTCTTAATCGGAACCGAACGACGAAAACCGAAAATTGATTAAATTGGGTTCGAATATACCTGATAAGGATTCATATAATCTTATGGAGAGGAAGGAGATGAGCTTCTCAAGCTCTTCAAACCATTCAAGTGTCCGGTCTCCAGTAGTATCCACACGAACTTCATCCACAGCAGGTTCTCCCTTCGCACCGGCCTCGAGAACTCTTCCCGAACGGAGCTCCATTGACCATGGACACCTTCTTGAGAGAGGAGGGGGTAGGGAGGAGGCTAGGGACGTGGTTTTTACCCTTGCCTTGATGGGGTTTAGCTGAAACCATTAGTATTTATAGAGAATTTTGGATTTTTTTATAAAAACCCAAAATCTTCATAAATTATGCCTTTGCCCCTGTACTTGTGGATAAGTCCTTTTGTGTGTGACCCACTAGGTTAAATAGCCTATTTGGTTGAGGCCTAAATAAAATAGAACAATTCTATTTGATTTAATTAAATCCGTTATCCGATAACAGATTAATCGGCCTATCGATCATAAAGGGTACAAGCCACATCCCATGATCCCAAATGGCTATGAGGATAATCTCATCTCCATTGAGCCTTTCCATCATCAGTTACTGTATAGATATAAACCCTCATCCATCCAATGTCCCGGTTGGAAAGGAGTACGGCATCGACTGTCAACTCCTTAGTGTACCGACTCTATAAGATCCTGTATTTGGAATTGGATAAATTAGAAAACTCATTTTCCAATTATCCTATCTACCCTAGCCAGAGATTTAGAATACTATCTCATAGGACATTCACTCTCACTTACCGAGAGTGGACAATCCCTTGTTGTCCGCTTAATTGCCTCCATCGGGTTTTCCTTGTGCCCGATCCATCGCTATACGGTGATCCATAAGACAATAGTCTAAGCACAAGTTTCACCCAACAAGGCATCTTTGGCGACTCAAGTCAAAGGTCCAACCATGCAACCGTGATGATAGAAAACCCTGATTGACAGTTCGGTAAGATACTATTCAGGGTTTCTAATTCGGTCAATTCAGTGAACTCATTTAACTAATGAGCACCTGTACGTGTATCTCAGTGTCTCCACACTAATGATCAATGAGATCGATCATCCTCATCACATGAGAAGACATCACATACACTAGTCTATCCGGATCCTTGATGTCCCGTCTTAAGTATCTTATGACTAGGAAATTTAGATCAAATACCTCTAGATGATCAATCTCATTATCATGATCTCATCATGATTTAATCATCATTGCATTTGATCAAGGACTTCATTATGATATTCGCATCTCATAACAACTTATAATAAAGATTTGCCTAATTAATTGAATGAGATATTTCTAAAAATATCGAATCATATCATATATGATTGGCTTGTAGGGCATACATTTCTATCATGGACAACTCGGTTAATGTGGTTTTGTGGGTTGATGTTTATGATGGAAGTAGGTCCCTCAATTTGCCAATTCTGTCCTCGATCACGAGGTTCCTCAGTGGAGACTAAATTGGGTTAACTTGTTGATTTTTCGGTACCAGTGAAGGCATGTGCGTGGGTAGTGGGTTCTGGATGATCCCCAGACTGGGCTCTTGTTGTTGCTGTTGTTGGATTGGTGCCTGTTGCTGCTGAGGATGGTTCTTCACTGTTTTGATATATTCGCACATCTGGCCCCAATCAATACTTCCCTACTCGTGCAGATCATGAATGTAATCTCTAAACTGGAAGCAATTCTCTACTATGTGCCCCGAGTACCTGTGGTACAAGCAATATTGTTCCATATTAGCATTCTATGGCCACTCCGACTTTTCTCTTGGTAGTGAAATCTACCCTGCCGCCATAAGAGCATTGAAAATATCTGTGAGAGAGTAGGGCAACGGTGGATAATGGTTTCTTCTGGGTTCTATTTATAATTGTCCATAGGTGGCAAGGGGTAATGCTTGGTTATAGGTGATTGGTTGACGTATCGGTCGAGGGGTAAAGGTTTGTATGGCTAATTGCCATGGTTGTTGGGGAATTGGTTGTTGGGGGCATTGGTTTGGCATCTGGTGTCGGAAGGGTTGGGGTTGAACTTGAGGGTGTTGTGCTAGTTGAACTTGATGCGGGTTTCTGTGTTGGTAGGTTTGGAGGTTTCTGTGCTACTACTGGGGTTATTAGGCGGGTTTTCTATGATGTTGATGCTCGTTGGTTACTACACCTTCGGTTACTGGACCTGTGGTAGTGGTGGTTGTCTTTTTGGTGACTCGGGTCCTTAGGTCGAAGAGGCACATGATGGGAGAGTCTCTGAGTTGTGTTTGGATGTAATGTGCCCTCTCGTAGAGTTCACTTATGGTGGCAGGGTGATGTAAGGCCAACACAATTTTCAAAGCTAGAGTGGCATTAGTGATAATCATCTTGACCTGTTTTGATTATGATATTGCGTTTGTTAGCCTTTCTGCCGTTACTCTTCATCAGTCAGCATACCTTATGAAATCTTCATCATTCCTCATCTTTTCGGCCATGAGATCTGTGATAGAGTAGGTGGGGCCGAGTTGGTCCTGGTACCTCTGTAAAAACTTTGCTTTGACAATGTCAAAATTTCTATCTTCAAGAGGGTCAAGTGAATAGAACCATTCCAGTGCGAAGTCTTCTAATGATCTTCTGAATAGGTATGCAAGGGCTTTCTGATCATTTTGTCACATGACAGATTCGTAAAGGAAGTCCTTGATATGAATGAAAGGGTTCCTGTTCCCATTGTACCGGCGGTAGATAGGCATTTCGGAAGGGGGCAGATGGAACACGGGGAGAGATGGAAGAGATATCTCGGGGAGTGCTTTTGCGTCAATCAACTGCATGAGTTCCCTATATTGCTCATCCATCCGGTTGATTTTGTTTATTATGGCTTGATCAACAAATGGTTCTTGAGTGTGGGGTGGAGGTGGAGTAGGTGCTTGATTCACAGGCATGACCATTGGATAAATTGAAGCAACCGGGCAAGAAGGGTACGTTGGGTGGTGTGTTTGTGGGCGAGGCTGATTGAAGTGGGCGGAAGAGTAAATTGGTGGCCTAAATGGTGCAACGGTGTTTGGGTCGGGGTGGTTTAAGATAGCCACCAGGTGAGGAGAGTTTGGAGTCATGGGTCCATTATGGGAGTGACCCGGTTTTGGTGTACCGGGTTGATCGGTTACCAATTGGGGGGTGGAGGTGTGGTGGTTTCCTTCGGCGTGGGCGTGATTGACGGGTGATTTTTCCTTCAAAATGGCTTCAATAGCTTGTAGTTGGGTTGGCTTGGCTTGAGCGAATGCCTCCCACAGTGAATTTAGATGGAGTCGGGGTGAGCTAGTTTCAGGGAGAACTTCAGGTTCATTAATGGCACATACGGCATCTAGGTAGAGGTAAGATTGGTCGTACTCCAACTGTAGTCGCTCGTATCCTTGGTTTGTCATCCCGATAACTCGTCTTGACCTCAAATTCATAAACACAAAGAGAAGATGATGAGTAAAAGCACACGATTTTTTGTTTAGTTTTGATTTTGACTTTTCTTTTTCTTGGTTTTTAAATTTTGGTTGGACAAACAAGTTATCAAGCAAATTAACCTCGAACAAAAGATTTTTTTTTGAGTTTTCTTTCGGATGATTTTGTGATTTTTGTTTAATTTTCAATTTTTGTTTCCAAGCAAGTAGCAGCAAAGACTTGGAATGATTAACGTAATTTTTTTTGTTTCAACCTTAAATTAATGGCTTGTTAAGAGAAATATTGTTCGCTCAAATAAATAGGTAGGACCTTATGACCCACAATGCTGAGCAAACTAAGGTTGTCACTCTTTTTCACAATGAAAGGTAATAGATGTGCTGGGTTTTGGGGTAAAAGATACAACCTGCCCAATTAGTGAAGAGAGAATCCTTCACGTCTGGGGACTTACAGAGATCTTGATGGAAGCTACTCAGTCCTTTCGAGAGGGAATCCCGGGAGGAGGAGTTGGCAACCACCAAGAAGGGTGTTTGGATGTGTAGGATTTTGGGAGGAGAGAGCCCCCCTTCTCGGATGACCTAAGGAGCCGAAACTCCAATGCAAGCTAAATGCGAGTGAAATGTCAAGGAGTTAGGAAGCAAGCAAGAAGAAAGTAAAAGCATACAATAATCAATGAGATGTCATAGAGAGCAAGTAAACAAGACAATGATATAGAATTAAACTAGGATGGTAGAAAGCACTAATTTTAACTAAGCATGCTTTGAAAATTTGCTAAAGGAGAACTAGACATAGAAAGAAATAGGCAAGTATACTTAACAAGGGATGAAAGAAGATGATATCTAAGATTTTAAGGTGAAATAAGTTGATAAACAAAGTAAGAAATTAGACTATTATGCTTTTAAAAGGACCAATGGAAAGCAAGTAAATCGAAAGAAACTAGATAATACTCCAAGGAAATAAACAAGCATGTAAGCAAGCAAATAGAAATGCAAAGAAATGGAAATGGCTCAAATGAGGGTTAGAGGGAAAATAAACATGTTTTCAAGTGGACATTCTCAGAAAAGAAAAGAAGAAATCACTAAAGCAAAGTCAGTCCCACCATGGTCGCCAAAAGGTGTAAACACCTGATACGGATCCAGAGATTTCCCTTTCGTTTGTATGTGGAAGAACCTGCACTCTCTTAGGGACTCGGTAGATGGTGTGTTCATGGTTGTGGTCGCCAGGAGCCGAAGACTCCAAAGTATGATGGAATGAAAAGGAATGTAATAGAGAGTAAGAATGACCGTTGTATCTTGGAAGCGGGGGATTGTCGGGTTCCGACTTCTCCTCTCTCAGTCAGCCGAAAGAAGAGAGCTTAGCGAGTCATTCATCTTTGGTCTAGTTGAAGCTCTGCCTCAGCCAGATTTACCTAAAAGTGTCTAGGGCAAAACACAAAAAAGTAAGTGAAAAGACCATTAGTTCTAATGAGGATATAGCATCATGCTCAAATGCGAATCTTAAACGTACAAGTAGGGCTGTCAAGTGGGCGGGCTTGGGCTGGCCCGGCCCAGGCCCAACTTAGCCCACATCTAAGAAGCTCAAGCCCAGCCCAATTAAAACGTAAAGGATTTTTTGAATATGTAAACGGGCTTAAAACCCAACGTGCCACAAAAGCCCATTTACAGCCCAATGGGCCAAATAACTTGTTTCACATATTCTTAAATAGTAAATAATTAAGTTTTGAGTCCACAAAAGCCCATCTACGCACCTACCCCTTGGGGCTGTAAATAGGGCGGATACGAAGCGGATATGACATATACGTATCCGCTCCGTTTAGCTAATCAGATAATCCGTATCCGGTCTAAATTGGATACGAATACGGATCGGATATTATAAGTAGGATAATCTTCGATTTTGGAGCATATACGGATAATATTCGTTTTGAAATGTTAATTAAATATTACTTGATTAATATATTTAATAATATACAAATATATAAAATTTATTATATATTTATTAGCATTAACTTAGTATACTAATATATAATACAGAATATTTAATCATATTTTTAAATATAATAATTTTAAATATATAAGTATATATATTATACATATTATCAAAGATTAATTCAGAGCGGATCTTAAATGAAGTGGAGCAGACATTTTCATGTCTGCTCTGATTAACATTCGGATAATATTTGTTTCCGGATATCCACTCTGACGGATATCTTAAATTAGATATTTTTCGCCTAAACGAATACGAATTCAGAGCGAATCTGATTTTTATCCACATCCGTTTACAACCCTACTACCCCTTTCAACTTCTCTTAACATTTAAGAAAAAAACATTATGAGCGTACTTTTGACAAATTAATATTACAACATAAAATCTAAAATATGCAGACCATAAATTAAAAGTTTTGATGTAACAATTTTCCAACTTTGCGTAAAGAAATGCACGAGTCAAAATATTCTATATCCTAAAATATTTTAAATTTGTCAAACAATTTAAACAAAGATTCGGACATTAAAATATGACAAATCGATAAACTTTCCACAAATTCATATCTATCTTGTTTTACAGGTAGAAGCCAATAAATTTTACAGATTTCCAAACAAATTGAAAAATATAAATATCATTTGAAATTGATGGTAACTAATTTTTGTACAATTGGCTATATAGTATAACTAATATTTCAGAAATTAATTATTTTGTTTATGAATATTAGTTATATATTTACCGTTCTAGATTAATTTATAATAATATGTAACTATTAAAGTAGTTTAATTGTTTATAATTATTATATTAGTTAAAAATATGATTAAAAAATTTATTGAAATAAACATAACATATGTATAAATTTATTTATTGTATTTATCAAAAGGTCTATTTAGACTAACATAAAAGTAAAAAAAAGAAGAAGAAGAGTGTTTGTCTTTGATGTGATTTTCAATAGATTTAAATATAAAATTTTTATTTAGTTTTTTTAAAACGAATTTAAATATTATATTTTTTGTTTGAGTTTTTTAAAATACTATATTATATTATTTTTACATATTATTTTTTAAAATATGTTTAATCAAATAATATTTTATTCAACACAATTTACCATTATCCACTATAATGACAACCCAGGTATAAAGTTGTTGTGAGCTGTGCGTGAGGTCGATTGGGGCCAACAGCTGTCACCCAATAATCTTGTCATGTCTTGGTATGAGACGTTGTCATGCGGTGGGTTTTTGGCGGGCTCAACGGGCCGAAGCCCGTCAGATTCGTCAAGATAACTAAGGTAGATAGTGTTTATTTAGTTAGGCCCATGACCTTTTTTTTAGCGGGCCAAGTCCAACCCGTGGCGGATTTTCTACCGGGCTGGCGGGCATGGCCCGCCCAGTTGACAGGCCTACGTACAAGAGGGGAGAAACTAACCAGATTGAGATTAAATCCCAACCCCTACTTAGGTAGGTTTTAAAGATATATGGGATGCAAATATATAACCTAATGCATGCTAAATGTCATGATGATAGAATCTAGAATGAAGGAAAAGAGTAAAAGCTCGATCGGACGGGCAATCGGACACCGAAAAGCACCAAAACAGTTTCTGCCCCTGCTAGTGCCCCGCTAATGGGACGCTAGGTGTAGGTGCCCCATTAGTGGGGCGCATTGACTGAGGTCAAAGTGCCCCCTTATGGGGCACTAGGGGCTAGATCTGGCAGATTTTTCTTCTCTACTTCACGGCGTTGCCCCGGAGTGTAGAACAACCATCAAGATGAAACGGGAACTTCTTCGAGTAGCCAACACACAAGGAAAGCCAATGGGAGGGTGTTTTGGCCTAGAATGTAAGTAGAATAGTGTGTAAAAGCTCTCAAAGTTGGAGCAAAATCATGTTTCTGAAGAAGGAAATTGTTGTTTTTTGGGTTTTTCGGGAAAGATTTTGAGATGATCTAAGGGCTTGAGGGGGTGTTATGGAGACTCCAATACGTAGTGGTGGTTGAGATGAAGCTGTGGACGGACTTGGGGTGCCCCAAAACCTCCAAATAGGCCCCTTTCATTGCATACATCATTTCGTAATCTTTACCTTCTCACCCTAATCTTTAAACATTTTACCCTAATTCTGATCATTCTGAATCCCACCGTGTTCCCACCATATTTTCTAGTCCCACCAACCTTTCTAATATCCCACTATATTTGATAATCCCACCGTGTTCGGTAGTCACCTTGTGCCTCCAATTATTTCATTTTCTATTACCATTGTGGCCATTGCAATACCCTTCTTGCTATTCATCCCACTGTGGCAGCCAATTCATCCTGCCAAGGGCCTTCTATTTGATCAGAACTTGCGCCGTCACTATCTTCACGGTCTATGCTTAAACATTTGCCTTTCGGAATCTGAGATCATTTCATTCCGAATCAAATCTTGTCTCTTGGAAGACTTAAATGAATCAGAGAGCCTGAATGTGCTCGATTGGTATTCTTTTACTTTTTCAAAAAAAAATCTCTTTTTTAAAAAAATTTCAGCCCATCACAGTACAGGAACACCGCAAAGATCGGGTTACCGGCTAATGATGAACCTACGAACCCATGTTTCGGGCACTCCCCACCGCATTGGGGGTTGGCTATTCTTCTCTCGTGCCAATGGCACATCTCTTACCAATTGAACATAGGAAGACTTGATGAAACATGGCGGTTAACCATGAGACTTGAGGAGATTCATCTTGCCGAATCTGGTCGTTGAGCGTGTCTATATCTACACCTTGATGCCACCTTTTCAGTCCATCACCATTTCACTCCACTACATTCCACTACGATTCATCTCGCTTCGCTACGCTTTCTCTACGTTTCACTCCGCTCCACTACACGCCATTCCCTTGCAAAGCCGACATCATGGCGAGGCAAGCTGTAGACACGCCAAATTGGCTTGATTTGGAGCCCCATACTCTTATTCCATAGGCGATATCCATTATTTGACCGTTATCTGATCCAGATTACCTCGTGGAGATGAGCAAATGACATGGGTGGAGCCCCTCTTGAGTTGAGTATGGACCAATGATTTCCGGAATGATGCCGAAAC
Source organism: Cryptocoryne crispatula var. balansae (assembly GCA_036172225.1). Lineage (NCBI taxonomy): Eukaryota > Viridiplantae > Streptophyta > Magnoliopsida > Alismatales > Araceae > Cryptocoryne > Cryptocoryne crispatula. The sequence goes on from CM069920.1 coordinate 23,602,430, forward strand.
CTTCAAGCGAGAGCCGCGCGTGAACTGTAAATACACGAAGCCTGCTCGATGACCGACCTTGAATGGTCCATAATTGAAGGTCTCGGGAGTCCTGCATGCGTTCCGTAACATTCAGGGTTTCCGAGAAGTCATTTCGGTAGGCATCGGTCAATGACAACTTTCGTTACGGCTTTTTCGATCTGTACTAACACGGCTATCCCGGACCACGCGTTAGGCCTTTCCGGTCATCACCGGGTCTTCTCGGGTCATCCGGGTCGATTCTAGCCGAATATTTTTATCAATCATGACCATACGTTCGGTTCGGTCAATTTTAGGATTTACCGGCTTTTTCGATGTTCGGTTCACGTTTATCGGGTTAATCTCAGATTTTTCAATGACTTCGGGTTTTCCGATCGTACCGGACTTGTTCGGGCATCATTTTAAGTCATCCCAAGTTGACTCGAGATTTCTCAACCGGAAGGTTTCGGCTTTCCGTGAGAGGGTAAACCAGTAGAAAGCCCCGTGCGAATGTCTCGGGAGTCATGCCGGCTAGTTTATCGACTTGAGGAGGTGAGGTTGAAGGCCCTCTTTCCAACGCGACAAACGGGAGCCGAATCGGACATCCCGTTTGCAAGATACGGCTCGTGGAACACGCGCACTGGAGAGAGAGTGTACTGCGCCCCCACTCCGCTTGAAAGGGGAGGGCGCGCCCTGCGTGCCCTTAACTCGGGGCGCGCCCTGCACGCCATCAAACCGGGGGCACGTCCTGCGCGTCCCTGGTTCCTTTGAAAAGCGGGGGCGCGGTCAGTTTCTTTAAATCACAAATTACCCCGATTAGCACCTTCTAAACCTAATTTTTGGAAGGTTTCCGGCGTTGATTTTCGATTATTTGTACTGTGCCCCCGGTTCGGGGGCGCGTTACGTATGTCAAGTCGATTTTCAACAATTTTCGGAAGTTTCCGTCGATTTTTAGCAGTGAGACACGTAACGCGCCCCCGCTCCCTTTGAAATAGGGGGGCGCGCAGACTGCACCCCCGAAGTGGGGGCGCGCCCTGTGCGCCCTTGGTTTGAGGGCGCGCCCTCGTCCCCTTTGAAAAGCGGGGGCGCGGTCGGTCCAGTTTCCAAATTTTGCACCGGCTTTCTTCCCCTATAAATTGAGGGCCATTCTCAACGACCCAAGGTTAATTCCCGTGCCTAGCTCGTCCATAGGTCGTCCAAGCTCTTCTCCAAAGCCGTCCCGACGTCCAAAGGCGATCCGAAGTCAAGAGATCGATCCCGAGGTGAAGGAGAAGGCTCGATCCGGGTGTTCTGCATCAGCCAACTTCATCGACTTCTGCAGAAAATTCGAGACTCCTTCTGCAAAAGTCTTAAACATAGAAGATGTTCATCTCTTCGTCCTCTTTCATCTCCAACTGACGGCACTCAATTCCGACTTGCCGTTCGTTCGTGGCGATTGCTTCACCAAGGGCGCGTATCCAGGTTCTGTTTTCTATATCCGCCCACTTTCAGAATTTTTAAAGACTTCTACATGAGGATTTCGGAGAAATCATCAACAAAGTAACTCTTCCTCTCTGAGTCCTCTGTCTACTCCAACAAACGGCACTCGATTTTGACATCGGGGTCGTCCGTAGAATCCTCTGCACCAAAGTCGCGCCAGAAGGGTGCAAAGGCTACCCGAACCGGCCTTCTTCAACCAACTCGGCTTCAACTCAAGCCGATCCATTCCATAAGCTTCCTCAACTCCCTTAACTCAGTTTATTTATTATTTTAAAGCATCTTTTAGTTCATTTACATCATTTTTACATAATCAAAAATACACAAAAAAGGGGTTAGAACTAGCCCCAATCCGGTGAGTTCGATTCCAATTGCTTCTTTCTCATATTCTCTCTACAGTTACTACACTTCCCATAGTTCTAATCATTTTATTTCACTTGGTTTATTGTTCTAGTTGCACAGGTTTATCAAGCTAGCATCGGTTGGAGACTCTTCTTCATCGGCCGGCCGAGGAAGAAGAAGGTTGAACCCATATCCCGATCTCCCACACTAAGGTACATGGTCAATTCAACTCATCTCTTAATTTACATCCCATAAAGCGGAGCCCGCGGCTCCTGGCAACCACATCTTTCATGTTTTAATTTCATCTCCTACTCACTCTCCTCCCACATGACCCGAACCATCTCTGGTGCTCGAGCGACGCCGTGAGATGAAAGTTCGGGGATCAATGTGAGTGTGGGACCGAGGTGAGGACATTTTACCGCTCTCCGAGTGTTTTCAATTCACTCCCCTTTTTTCCCCAATTCCATCTTTCACCTTCTTCTCTTGATGTACCGATCCGGAACCCGTTTTCGGAGTCGACAGGAATCTCTTAAGCTTTTGTTTAACCGGGGTAGTTCCAGGTTTTAAGGTTAATCTATATTCAACAAATGCATTATCTAATCATGACATGTCTACATATGTCCATGCGAACGTGTCCTTGTATTCTTCCAAAACATTGATCAAACATTGTTCTTTTGAGGGAGTGAGGTTTGCACTGAAGAGGATAGTCTTAGGATCTTCCAGGGTTCCTAAATTCAGTTCTTTGGTTGGTTCATTCCCTATAGCTTATGGTTCTTCAAATCTTCTATGTCTAGATGCATACGCATTAGCCAAGTCCTCGATTTCATCCTCAGATTCAGGATCCTTCTCTGATACCACCTTATATACTCCCAAAGTATGATCTATGTTATGCTCATCCTCATATCAGATTTCATTTAGCTGGATGGTATTCCTTAAAAAGTTTGGCAGCCTTGCACACTCTACGCATTTCTATGTCAATTGTTGCAGATACCTACTTGGAACTCGTTTACCTCTGACTTTCCTATTTCCTAACCTAACCTGACCTACTGAAGACAAAGCTGGAAAGGTGGTATTTACAATGGATGGATGATCAAGTAAATCTATCAATGATTCAGAAGAGAGGGATCCCTAATTGGGAGCACCCTCTGGGATGAGTAAAGATGTCTCCTTGAAGGAAATGTGAGTTTCAGAGAAGGCATTTTTTTGGGATTTTCAAGTAAAAAGATAGAATGAGTTGAAATGACTCGAGGTTTGTTAGAAGTTGACTGAATTATCAAAGAGAAAAACTTAAGAATAAAGGGAAAAAGGGGCTCGTGGGCCCAATGGTAACAGAAAATGGGCATATGGGCCCAAAACTGATGAAAAAAGTAAACAGGTACATGAACCTGATTTTAGAAATGGATGGGCATATGAGCCCATGCTGGAAAGAACCCACAGTTCTAAAGTTGATGAGGGAAGTAAATGGGCAAGCAGCACTAGTGAGAATAGAAGGTTTGAAAGGGCACATGGACCCAAAGTGGGGAAGTGGGCTCGGAAGCCCATCTAAAAGATCTAGAAATAATGGTACGAGGTTTAAACATGGGATTGTTGTATTTGGGCCTCGTGGAATGGTCCTGACTTGGTTTGTAGCCTACTCAAAAGGATGATCCATGATTGGTCTGCCCTTAAGTGGTTCTTGGTGCTCTTCCCCACTTGAGAACAAACGAGTCAAAGATAAGCACATGTCTTCCAAGTCTTCTTCTTCATCTAGAGCCTTCCTTCTCTTGACAGCCGTAATGGAACTCTTGTCATCTTTAGCCATCATCATGGTCTTCTCTTTGATAAAGAATGTATGGAGTCCCATGGCATATCCTGGCTGGAAGATTCTCCTTGGGATGGAATCTTCTTCGTATCCCAACCCCTGCCTACATGGCCTTTTCATAGATTGAATCGGCTGAGTGATCCCTTGAAGATCCTTGCCCAAACCTTTTCCAGGTTGATAGCCCAATTTGATCATCATCCACCATCCCAGTGTGTCTGGTAGAGAGGTGGTCATGCATCTAACTTCTGGTAATTCTCCCACTAAGATATGGGGTTGTATTGATAAACCTAGGGGTGATATAAAAATAGCATCATTCATCTCGTTTCTTATAGGCATGCTAGTCACCTTGACCACCTGTTCTTTAAAGGGAAACTTTATGCACTGGTGGTTTGTTGAAGCCACAGCTCGTATTGCTTCCAGATAAGGCCTCCCAAGTATAGCCCGAAAAGTTGGATCCAATTTTAGAACATGAAAATCCGTTGTGACCGTACATAGTCCAAGTTTAACTTCTAGAGTGACCACCCCACGTGTAGACTTTTTGGAGTTGTCGTAGGCTGTCACCATGGCACAGGAAGGGTTGATTTCTTGTTCAGAAATGCCGCATAATTGCAAAGTTTCTGGCGGCACAACATTGATAGAAGCTCCAATGTCAACCAAACAGGATTTCACTTCAATATTACAAATAACCACAGCCACATGAAAAACATATCTTCTGACCTCTGGATCTGCTAATTCCTCCTGAGAGAAAGTGAGTGTTGGGTGCTCACTTCTAGGGGTTAACACTATAGTGATCTTCTCAGGTGGGAGATCTTCATTCACCATGACTCTTTGCAAATATTGTTGTAAAATCTCCTGGTGCACCTTTGATCTTTTAATCAACTCAAGTATAGAGATGCGGGTCGGTGTTTTATCCAAATGTTTCAACAAATCATAGGCCGTGCCCGACAAGGGTTCTTCCACTTGTTCTTCTTCCACTAGATCCTGCAGTTGAATTCTGGCTTAGGGAAAGAGCCGTTGGAACATCCTCCCACTCTGAAGCACTGGGGCTATTTGGCGGTCGGGTAGAGGTGATGGGTTAACTGGGGTGGGAACAGGTGGTGTAGGTATATGTATGGTAGGTAATGGGATTGGTGGATCTATGATTATTGGGTTTGTGTGTAGAGGGGTAGGATTTGGAGGTGGTAGTGATGGTGATGCTAGTGGCCTGATAAGAAGAGGCCGGGGTGCAAGAGTGGTGGTAGGTTGTGGGGTTGGTGGTATGATAGGTTGGGGTTTTGGAGTGACAGAGCTCATAGGCTGGGGGTTCAGGTTTGGTGGTGATTGTGGTAGCTGGATGAGCAAGGGCCGGTGTGTAGCAATCGTTGAGAGAGGTGTAATCAAGACAGGGGCTGGCCTAATGATGAGTCGGCGAGAAGAAGTGGTAGCCAACGGTTGGGTTATTGAGCTTGGTGGTGGTTGTTGAGTAGAAGGTGCAAGAATTATCTATCTAGGAGGGTTCCTAGCAGGAGGCCTAGTTGGGTTGACTGGCATAGTTGCATTGTGGTTTTCTAGTTGCCAACCTTGATCACGGCTGGCATCTTACTGGGCAATGGAGTGTACTAGTCCAATTCCAGGGTTTGGATGTGCTAGTGCCAGTGCCGAAGTGGGAGCATGTAATGGGAGCGGATTTTGAACAATCCCCAAGCCGGGTTGTTGTTGAGGTTGAGCCGGTGGGCGCTACCGCTACTTCTGCCTAGCCTTCATTGCCTGTGTGCATTCCCCCATTTGAGCCCAATCAATGCTGCCTTGGTATTTTAGATCATGGATGTAATACTTGAATTGAAAACACACTTCTACAGTGTGACCAGGATACCGGTGGTAAGCACAGTATCGGGACATATCTGCATTTGTTGGCCAAACCTCTCTTTCCTTGGGCAATTCCAACTATTTCTCTGCCATGAGTACATTGAAGATGTTGGTCAAGGAGTAAGGGAGTTGTTGGTAATTCTCTTTCCTAGGACCTCCCCTTCTTGGTGCCTGATTGGGTGGTGGTGGTGCCCTATTGTAGGTAGGTTGACGAGGTTGCTGAGGTTGCACTATAGGTTGAGAGGGTTGTTGTGGTTGTCGTGGTTGTTGCGGCCTAACCTGTTGTTGAGGAGGGTGGTAAGAAAGGTTATGTGGTGGGTTCCTAAACTAATTTTGACGGTTCCCTCCCTGGTTCCCCATAATGTTTATAGCTTCATTGTTGACCACTCCCTCGGTTGTAGGCCCAACTGGTGCAAAGGGAGTCTTCTTGATGTTTCTAGGTTTGAGATCAAATGGATTTATCATTGTGGCATCTTTGAAGTGGGCTTGAAAGTATCGGGCACTGTCATAAAGTTCATTCATGGTGGTAGGACGGTGCATAATCAAGACGTTCCTCAGGGCAGGTGTGGTGTTCCCGATAAGCATTTTCAATTGTTCCCCTTTAGAAATAACATCTGTCAATTTCTCTACCATTCCCCTCCAGCGATCAGCAAACTTTATGAAGTCCTCTTCGGGCTTCATCTTCTCAGCAATGTGTAATGGAGCATGATAGTGCCACCCGGTCTCTGTATCTTTGCAAAAAATTGGTCTTGACAATATCAAAGTCTCCTGCCTCAAAGGGGTCAAGTGAGTAGAACCATTCCAATGCAGACCCTTCTAGTGATCATTTTTCTATAATGAGAGCTCGTAGAAAAAATCTTTTAAGTGGAGAAAAAGATTGCCAGTACCATTGTAGTGGTGATAAACTGGTAGTTTAGAAGGTGGCAGATGAAGAACTGGCAAAGAAGGAATAGAGACCTCAAGAATTGACTTGGAGTCCAAGAGACATCTCAGCTCTTCATAACGTTCATTCATCTGGGTGAGCTGATTCATGATTGCCTGGGTGAGAGTAGGTTCTTGGTTTACTGGTGGTGGTATGTGGTTAGAGGCGTGATTTTGGAATTGAAGAGCATGACTTGGCAAATTCTCCGAAGCTTGTCCCATGACTTGTTGGGCCAAGGGAGCAACATGGTTGAAATAAGGTGGCTGGACAAATGATGGTTGAACCACATATGGTTGAACTATAGATGGTTGTGCTAATGATGGTTGAATCACAGATCGCTTAACAATAGGTGGTTGAACAAAGGGTGATTAAATGATTGGTGGTCGAACCATAGGACAAGGAGATGAGGCAACTTGGTTGGCTTCAGCCTAATCAAAGGCAATTTTGCCCTTCACCATGGATTGTATACGGGCGTAGGTTTCTAGGTCAGTATAGAGAGACAACTCCCTGAAGAGTTGTTCAACATCACAGGGTGCAGATGGTTGAGGGACCTCTTGCGCTTCTGACTCAAACAAGGGATTAACATGACTGTCTGACGGAATTGGTTGGTGACCCATCTCGTGCTCTCGACATTCAACGTGTTCTTCCATTCCAACGTGCCTTCCAGACCTTAATTGCATTGTCACCTTTCAACAGCGAGTTGGCAAAACAAACAAAGAACTTTTTTTCTGGTTTTTCGTATCTTGCAAAAATGTTAGAGTTTTGAATTTTTGTTTGACAAACAAGTGATGCAAAGACTTGAAAACAAGATTATGCAATGATTTTTATTAAACCTTAGGTTTATGGATTTGTTAAGAATTGTTCTCTCAACAAATGGGTTAGGATCCTAACTCCAATCTCCAATGACCTAGGTTTCAAACAATCTCACCACATGTAGGTAACATAGGATGCTTCGGGTTTGGGGAGTGGTACAACCAACCCGATCGTGAAGAGGAATACTCCACGTATGAGGAATTACGGAGGCCTTGATGAAAACCAACCAAGTCAACTAGGAAGGAATATCCCAGAAGAGATGTCAGAATCCACCAAGAGGGTGTTTTGGATGGGAGGGGTAAATGGGAGAGTGAGCTCCCGCCTCAAAAAAAAGTGTAAAAGAAGGAGGTAGAGAGAATGAGCAGAGAATGCAATCAAGTAATAAAGCAAGTAATAAGCAAAACATAAACTTAAATAAACAAGCAATGACACAAGGAAAGTAACTAGAAACTAGACAAGCAACTAGAAACTAGAATCTATACCTTGTTTCTTATGTAAGCCAAATGGTGATAGTGAAAAGTGATGAAAAGAAAAAGGGTGGTCCATGCGGGGACCAATGTATGAATAAGCTGGTTCACATGGGAACTAGGGTAAAAAGGAAAGGTGGTTCACGCGGGAACCAGTTTTCGGTAAAAGGGTGGTTCACGTGGGAACCGGTTTGAATAATCTAAAGAGGGCCACGTGGGGCCAATTAAAGGTTAATAAGGATCTGATCCAAGTGGGGATAGATCTGAAGGAAAGTGGTTTGGTTCACGTAGGAACCGAAGTAAAGAAAGAGATTGGTTCACACGGGAACCGGTTTAAAAGGAAAAGGGGTGGTTCACGCGGGAACCGGTTTAAATGGCAACAAGAAATAAAAGAGGGTCACACGGTGACCAAATTGAGGGTGATAACCTGAAGCAAAGAGGAAAAATCTGATTTGAATGACAGAAAATAAATGTTGATTCATGTGGGAACCGGTTTCTTGGTTCGCGCGGGAACCGGTTTTAAAGCAAAGGTGGGTTCACACGGGAACCGGCTGAAATAAAATGGCAGAAATTAAATGAGGTTCTTGGCACTTCAGATCTGATGAAAGATGGGTGAAATCATAAATTTTGAGATGGCATGAAATTTAAGAGAGGTGGAAAGAAGGAAAGGCTCATGCGGGAACCAGTCTAGAACTAGAACTAGTTGCAAAGAAACACTAAGCACCCACGGTTAAAGACATTGCTTGTCCCACCGTGGTCGCCACAAAGCTGTCGACTCCAAAACTTTGACGGGGCCTCTCCTTTTTAGGGAAGTCCATGAATCCAGATCGTCACCTCAAGAGGGGATGAGAAAGAAAGAAAGAAAACACGGAAAGCAGCTCTCACCTCGGTCCCACACTCACATTAATCCCCGAACTTTCATCCCTTGGCGTCGCTCGATCACCAAAGAGACGGTTCAGGTCATGTGGGAGGAGGATGAGAAGTATAAAATTAAGACATGTGGTCTCCAGGAACCATGGATTATGATTTATGAAATAAGATTGACCATGTGTACCTTAGCATGAAGAGTGCGGGTCAAAGCTTCTCCTTCTTCGGCCGGCCGATGAAGAAGAGTCCTCAACACGTGGGTGCTTGATTTCTTGTGCAACCATATAAACAAACAAATGAAGAAGACAATTAGAACTAAACAAAGTGGAGTATATGTAAGGAAAATGACATAAAACACAAGTGAATAGAAACTGACCGGATTCGGGTTATCTCTAACCCCTCTTTTTTTATTTTAGGATTAACGGACTAAAAATAATGCAAAAACATGTAAAAAATAATAGGAGTATGGAGAATCACGAAACAAAGAGATAGGAAAAAGAACAGAAAGATTTTGATAAGAATAGAGAGAGATATGGCCAAATCTGGGTTGTCGAAAAAGCAGAGCATCAGTCCAGGATTTGCCAGGCATGACTTTGCTTCTGCGCTCGTCACGACCATCCCCGACCTCATAATCATGTGCCATTGATTGCAAACTGAAGAAGACTTGGAGAGGAAGAACTTTTATGTTGAGAGCTTGGGTAGAAGACGTCGACATGCTGCTGTGGAAATCGAAGAAGAGAGACCTGGCAGATCACCTGCAGACCAGCCTTCCTCTCTCCTAAACTGATTTTCTTTCTCTAAAAACTCAAAATTCTCTCTCTAAAACTCATAAAATCGATGCAGAAGAGAGCTTGGACGTCTTGAGATGTCTGGGGGGTCATGAACCAGCCTCTGGAATGACCGGAATCGACCTCAATTTATAGGAGAAAAATGTCGCGATCCAAGCTAAAAAATAGGGCACCTTGTGCCTTGGTGCTAGGCGCATGTGCTTCCAAGTGAGGGCGCATGCTATCCACCCTACAAATTTAGTCTGATCCGGCTGAAAAATTCAATCCAATCTGTTCAGAGGTAGAGTCCCGGTTGAAAACTGGTTACCTCATGCCCTGGGGCACAAGGCCACGTGCCTCAGGGGTAGGGCGCATGGCCACGTGCCCTGGGTCCAGGGCACATGTACCCAAGACCAGGGCACATGGGACTATTTCTACGCGTCCTTCTTCTGGAAGCCATTGTGGACACTCCCGAACTTGAAATTTGACGTTGTTTGTTGCACTGGAAAGATAACAGGTTGAAGAAGCTTTCTATAGCAACGGATCAGCCATAACATCATCCAAAACTTCATAATTTTATCCGGAAGTTAGGATAGTGAACAGAATATCTGATACTGGTCGGAACAGAATTCCGACGGCCAACCGGAAAGACACGGCATGAATCAAAGCTTGTCCGGAGTGTGAATCTGACCATAACATTCAAGGCATGATTATTAGGCATTGGTCATTCAGCCAATTTCCGTGTTTACACGATTTACGTGTGGCTTTCACGCAGATATTACGGCTTTGTGCAAAAAACTTAAGAAAACATCCGATTTCATTCGGCGAAGCTCCAAATCAACATTAAAAGACCCGGCATCATTCTAGGATCAATCACACATGTTACCCTATAAAACATGAGTTTTATGTTCTGAATTAGGCATATTTGGCATGTCTACAATGGGAAACCCTCATTACTTGCCGGCTAACATATAAGTCGTTAGTCGTGTATTATTATTTTATGCATTATTGTTGAAGACCGTGAATGCAGAGAAGACTTGACCCGAGATCCCCTTCATCAAAATCTACGATGGTCGGGTCATCTTTTGTGCTAACGGATAAGTCAAAGTTGTTCTGTGAGGGACGATAGTTCCCGTATGGGTATCTTGACCTCATAGATAATCTATATCTTCAACTAATTGTTAAACAAGTTTTGTTTTGTTTTGTTTTCTTAAGCCCAACATGCATCATGTAGCATTAGTTGCATTACATTTTGTTTTGTCATGGCATACATCCTTTCATAATCTTCACCTTTTTCACCCTAATCTCTGAATCATGTATCCTAATTCTAATCTTTCTAATCCCACCATGTTTTCTTATCCCACCATGTTTTCTTATCCCACCATGTTCTCTAATCCCACCATGTCTGTTAATCCCACCGTGTTCAGTAATCACCTTGTGCCTTCAAATATTTTATTTCTATCCCCACTATGGCCACTGCAACTCTCTTTCTATTCATACCACCGTGACAGTCACTTCATCCTGCCAAGGACCTCCTATTTGATCAGAACTTGCACCGCCGTTATCTTCACGGTCTGTGCTTCAACTTTTGCCTTTTGGGATTCGAGATCATTTCATTCTGAATTGAATCTTGTTTCTTGGAAGACTTAAAGGAATTTGAGAGCCTGAATGTGCTCGATTGGTATTCTTTTATCTTTTACAAAACAAATCTCTTGCTAAAACTTCAGCCTGTCACAATACAGGAACACCGCAAAGATCTAGTTACTAGCTGATGATGAACCTACGAACCCATGTTTCGGGGACTCCCCACCGCGTTGGGGGTTGTCTACTCTTCTCTCATGCCAATGGCACATCTCTTACCAATCGAACATAGGAAGACTTGAAGAAAAATGGCGGTTAACCAGAAGACTTGAGGAGATTCATCTTGTCGAATCTAGTCATTGAGCGTGTCTATATCTACACCTTGATGCCACCTTTTCAGTCCATCGCCATTTCACTCCACTACATTCCACTATGATCCATCTCGCTTCGCTACGCTTTCTCTACGTTTCACTCCGCTTCGCTACATGTCATTCCCTTGCAAAGCCGACATCAAGGCGAGGCAAGCTGTAGACACGCCAAATTGGCCTGATTCAGAGCCCTAGACTCCTATTCCATTGGCGATATCCTTTATTTAACCATTATTTGATCTGGATTACCTCATGGATATGAGCTAAGGACGTTGGTGGAGCCCCTCGTGAGTTGGGAATGGACCGATGATTTTCGGAATAATGCCGTAACCTTCAAGCGAGAGTCGTGCATGAACCGTGAAAACACGAAGCCTGCTCAATGAATGACCTTGAATGGTCCATACTTGATGGTCTCGGTGGTCCAACATGTGTTCCATAACATTCGGGGTTTTCGACAAGTCATTTCGGTAGGCGTTGGTCTATAACGGCTTTTCGTTATGACTTTTTCAATCTGTACTGACACGGCTATCCCGGACAACGCGTTAAGCCTTTTCGATCATCACCGGGTTTTTTTGAGTCGTCTGGATTGATCCTAGCTATATATTTTTATCAACCGGGGCCATACGGCCATTTCAGTAAATTTTATGGTTTCCCGACTTTTTCGAGCTTCGGTTCACGTTTACCAGGTTAATCTTGGATTTTTCGATGATTTCAGGTTTTCCGACCATACCGGACTTGTTCAGTCATTATTTTAAGTCATCCCGAGTTGACCCAAGATTCCTCGACCGGAATCGTGCCCTTTCAGATTTCTATCGTCGGCTTTCCATGAGAGGGTAAAATGGTAGAAAGCCCTGTGCAAATTCTCGGGAGTGTCGACTCTAAAAATTCGACGGGGCCTTCTCCTTTTCAGGGAAGTCCGTGAATCCAGATCATCACCTTCAGAGGGTATGAGAAAGAAAGAAGAAAACATGGAAAGCAACTCTCACCTCGGTCCCACACTCACCTTGATCCCCGAACTTTCATCCCTTGGCGTCGCTCGATCACCAAAGAGACAGTTCGGGTCATGTGGGAGGAGGATGAGAAGTAGGAATTTAAAACATGTGGTCGCCAGGAACCGTGGGTTCCGATTTAAGAAATAAGATTGACCGTGTGTACCTTAGCGTGAAGAGTGTGGGTTAAAGCTTCTCCTTCCTCGGCCGGCCGATGAAGAAGAGTCCTCAACGTGTGAGTGCTTGATTTTTTGTGCAACTAGATAAATAAACAAGTGAAAGAGACAATTAGAACTAAACAAAGTGGAGTATATGTAAAGAAAATGACATGAAACACACAACTGAAAGGAAACTGACCGGATTCGGGTTATCTCTAACCCTCTTTTTTATTTTCGGATTAATAGATTAAAAATAATGCAAAAAATGTAAAAAAATGATAGGAAGATGGAGAATCACGAAATAAAGAGATAGGAAAAATAACAGCAATATTCTGAGTAGAATAGAGAAAGATATGGCCAAATCTGGGTTGTCGAAAAAGCCGAGCAGCAGTTCAGGATCTGCCAGGCGCGACTTTTCTTCTGCGCTCTTCGCGTCCAGCCCCGATCTCAGAATCAAGTTCCGTTGATTGCAAACTCAAGAAGACTTGGAGAGGAAGAACTTTGATGAAGAGAGCTCGGGCATCATACGTCTACACGCTGCTGTAGAAGCTGGAGAAGACAGACCAGGCAGATCACCTGCAGACCAGCATTCCTCTCTCTTGAACCGACTTTTCTCTCTCTAAAAACTCGAAATTCTCTCTCTAAAAATCACAAAATCGATGCAGGAGCGAGCTTGGGCCTCTTTAGATGCCTGGGGGGTCGTGCTCATGCCTTTGGAACGACCGGAATCAGAGTTAATTTATAGGAGAACGACCAGTCTTATCAAGGCTAAAAAAAAGGGGACCTTGTGCCCTACCCCAGCGTGCAGGGCGCATGCACCCCACTGAGGGGCGCATGTGCCTCCTAGTGGGGGCGCATGACACTTTTTCCGAAAAATTTGGTCTTACCCGGTCGATTCGTTCAGCGGTAGAGTCCCGGTGAAAAACTGGTTCACTCGTGCCTCAAGGGTAGGGCGCATGTGCCCTTAAGTCAGGGCACAAGGTCACGTGCCTCACTGGTAGGGTGCATGGGCACGTGCCCTGGGTTCCAGGCGCATGTGACCAGGGACCCGGGCGCATGGGACTATTTTTTGCGCGTCCTTCTTCTGGAAGCCATTGCGAACACTCCCGAACTTGGAATTCGACGCCGTTTGTTGTGTTGGAAAGCTAACAGGCCGAAGAAGCTTTCTATAGCATTGGATCAGCCATCACACCCTTAAAAACTTCAAAATTTTGTCCGGAAGTTAGGGCAGTGAACAGAAGATCCGATACTAGTGAAAATGACTCCAACGGCAAACCAGAAAGGCACGGTATGCAACAAAACTTGTCCGGGGTGTGAATATGACCATAACCTTCAATGCATGATCATTAGGCATTGGTCATGTAGCCAATTTCCATGTTTACACGATTTACGTGTGGCTTTCGCTTGAAAATTATGGCTTTTTGCAGAAAACTTCGGAAAACATCCGATTTCGTTAGGTGAAACTCCAAATCAACTTTAAAAGACCCGGCATTATTCTAAGGTCATTCACACATGTTACCCTATAAAACATGAGTTTTATGCTCTGAATTAGGCGAATTTGGCATGTCTACAGCTTGCCTCGCCTTGATGTCGGCTTTGTAAGGGAATGTCATGTAATGAAGCGAAGTGATTCGGAATGAACTGTAATAGAATGCAAGTGAACGTAGATGAATGTAGCAGAATGGAATGGTGATGGACTGAAAAGGTGGCATCAAGGTTTAGATATAGACACGCTTATCTACCCGATCCAGCAAAATGAATCTCTCTCAGTATTCTAGATCAAGACATGCCCTTGGCACGAGAGATGAAAAATAAAGGATAAAGGATGTAGCCAACCCTCAGCGTGATGAGGAGTCCTCGAATTCGTAGGTTCATCATCAGCCAGCAACCCGAACTTTGCGGTGTTCTTGTACTGTGATGGGCTAAAGTTTTGAAAGAGAAATTGATCTTAAAATGAAAAGAATACCAATCCATCATATTTGGAATCTCAAGTTCTTTTAAATTTCACCAAAATACTCAGTTTAATTCTGAGTGAAATAATCTCAAATTCTAAATGGGTCCGTTTAAGCATAACAAGATTGCTCTGGTATCGTGAAAACCATGAATCACGCTTCAGAAGAAAACCTGGTATTCGGAAAATGACAAGACAGATTTAAGCCATAGTGGGATTGAAAGATAATGGTGGGATTAACATAGAATGATGGGAAAGAAGAATCAATAGCATGACAATCATGACACGGTGGGATAAAATAAAAGACACTGTGGGATAAAAGAAAGGAAAGAATAAACATGGTAGGATAAAATAAAAGAAAGAATAAAACATGTTGGGATAACATTGGTAATGATGAAGAATGAAAAAGAGTTGGATATGAAAATATAGAAAATTATGTAGAAAATAGTTGAAGATATAGATTGTCTATTGGAGGTCAAGACACTCGATTAGGAACCATCGTCCCTCCAATGTTCAATTTTGGCTTATTCGTGAGTGTGAAGAAATGACCAAGCCGTCGTAGATTTTGTTGAAGGGGTTCTCGGGCCCAGTCACCTTCACCCTCAAGGTCTTCAACATCGATGCATATAATACATATTAAATGGACCTAACATAACTAAATGACAAATGGTGAGAGTGATGTGAAGTGCAAAATGGAGTGCTGGTGATGATGTGAGATTGATGTGAAGCTGAGTGAAGTCTTCAGGCGTGGTCTATCAACTTGCATCTACTGACTGATTCATCAGCATCTCTGGTCCAATCTTGCCTTTTGACGGAATACAACACCACGATAATGTTCAGTTGGGTGGTGCTTCCTCTCTTTTCGCCACAAGGTTGGCATGACGTTCCTTGGGGAACACCAATCTCACCAATTCACCTATTAGGACTTAAAAGATTGCCTGCACATTTCTGGTTAGTACCCAACAGGCGAAATTGTCATATGAAGCATATTGTTCCTGAAATGAACTTAAGTTTTTACTATTAAAACCATCATTTGGAGGTCAAAAAAATGTTTTTTATGATGGTTTCTTTATCAAAAATGTCATTTTTAACATTCTAAACAATTTCTGATTTTTTGAGATTTTTCTAAATTTTTCGAATTTTTTGTCCATGTGCCCCTGATCGGGGGCACCTGGCCATGCGCCCTGGGGTGGGGCACCTGGCCATGTGCCCCCAGATGAGGGCACATACGCCCTGAGGCATTTTTTTTTTGCAGAAAAATTGTATCTGATAGCCCTTCTCTTTTGCTTCTTCAGCCCCTGTAAACACTTAGCAAAGATGATTAAATTTTCATCATGACTCATCCCTTTGCCTGTATACAATTTGCGCCATGATTTTGAGTCAAAGGGATGAGCCTTCTTAATAAGGTAGAATAAAACAAATGACTAAAATGAAATGGGGTAAGGGTTGAGAGAACTTACCTGTCGTGGTGTGAATCCTCTCCTCTTCTACATTGAAATGCCTGAAATACTTGACAAAAGAAGATTATATCTTCACCACGACTCATCCCTTTGCCCATTATGGTCAACTTTGACTTAGGTCAAAGGGAAGAGCCTTCTTAACAAGGTAATTAAAGCAAAAGAATATGCAATGCAGGAATGGAAATATGCATGACAGTCAAATAAACATGGGTGCAACTAAGGCAATGACCATGACTAAGCATTTTTTTGGATTTTCTTACAAATATTCAATTTTTTTGAAATATTCAAATTTTTTTGCAATATTCAAATTTTTTTGGATTTATTTTTGAAATATACATTTTTTGGATTTTTGAAATATTCATTTTTTTTAGATTTTGAAAAAAACATTTGGATTTTTGAAATATGCATTTTTTTTTAAAATATGCATTTTTTTTTGGATTTTTGAAATATTCATTTTTTGTGTGGAGAAAATGCTGGTATTTGAAATAGTTCATCGGTCTTTGGAGTTTGTCAAGACTCAAGTGGTAGATGCCACATGCAAAATAAAGTTCCCTACCTAGAATCCTTCTAACCTTCTTCCTTTGATTGGCTTGGATTTCACCTGGATTTGGTCGGTTTACCCTACCCAAGGGGTTTAAGGAGGAAGAGTATAGATGAAGTCCTTGATAGGGTTTAGAGATGTTGAGAGGGATTTCTCTACTCTCACTCAAATTGCCCATTGGGGTTCGGCCTCTTTGGGTCTTTCCTATTTTTTTTGCTCTTTTCTATGTGGCACATATTTAGACAGGTTTTTGACCCGTGGGGACATTGCCCATCTTTTAGTGCCTTTTTCCTTGACTATCATTCTGGGTACTCATTCAGACAGGTTGTTCATTTTTATTTTTTCTAACATGAGGGGTTCATTGCCCATCTTTTGGCACCCTTTTGCACCCTCTGAGACGGCCTCCTATTAGGGTGGCAAGTGTTTTCGATACTACCCCTCTCTAATCTTCTCTCCCTATCTTGGACAGAGTAGAAGAGAATAGGGTAAGGGTATTCCTTCCGTTTCTAGATTTCTGCCTTGCCTTTCGCAAGTGTTAGGTTGTCTGGATTCTAGGACTGGGAAGTGTTGTGTGTGTAGGATGGTACCTACCCTTGACTTCTCACGAACAACCTAGGATCGATGACTTGAGATTATACCAGAGGTTTCTCCATTTTTTATGGGAAGTACTTTTTAAGGTAAACTCCATCCAGGGATGATTCAATTTTTCTCCATCTGCATTAGTCAATTCATATGCATTACCTGGATACTTTTCAGTGATTACAAAAGGCCCTTCCCAGTTAGGTTGCAACTTGGAGCGGGGACCCCCTGGTTTAACGAATATGCGTTTGACTACCATCTCACCAATTTCGAACTTTTTCTCGACCACCCTCTTTTGATAAAACCTTTTAAGTATGCTATGATAAGTCCTGGCATGTTCGGCGGCGGCTAGCCTTCTTTCATCTAAGAGTTCAAGCTGTGCAAGGAGAGATTCCCGTCTCTCATCAACAGGAATATCCCTGTTGAGCTAAACTCGGAAAGATGGAAGTAATTCTTCGTAGGGGACCACTGCTTCCATCCCATATGCCAAGGCATATGGGGTTTGTCAAGTGGGAGTCCTTACAGAAGTACGATAAGCCCATAGGGCATCTACAAGCGTATCAGGCCAGTCGGCAAACTTGCTAGACTTACAAGATTTCTTGATGATTTTGATTAAGGTTTTATTGGTGGCTTCTACTTGACCATTGCCTTGAGGATAGTATGGTGATGAATGATGTAATGAAATGAAATACCTGTTGCAAAGATCACACAGATCTTGAGAAAGAAATTGTGGCCCATTATCAGTGACGATGTCGCTGGGGATCCCGAACCTTGCAATGATGTTGCGCTTGATGAAGGAGCAGACTGTTGAGGCTTTAATCTCCACGAATGCTTCCGCTTCAGCCCACTTTGTGAAGTACTCCGTTGCCATCAGAATGAATGATTTTGAGCGCATTTCGGAGTTGAGGTCACTCAAGGGGCCAATGATATCAAAAGTCCACATGGCGAAAGGCCATGGGGCATGAATTGGATGAAAGGAAGATGCGGGAGAGTGAATCTTGTCGGCATGGAGTTGACATGAATGACAATGCCGGACAAAGATGGAGCAGTCTTCTTCTAGAGTTGGCCAATAATACCCTTGTCGGATGATTTTCTTAACAAGGGCTTGGGCATTCACATGACCACCACAAACTCCAGAATGTGCTTCCTTCAGCACCAACTCGGCTTCTTCTTCATCAAGACATCTGAGTAAGATTTCACTTAGGCTTCTCTTATAGAGCACTCCTCCTAGGATTGTATACCTTTGGGATACTCTTCTGATTGCCTTCTTTTCTTTGGTGGTTGATCCAGGTGGATATGACTGATCTTGGCAATACCTCGCAATCTCGTCATACCAAGGTCTCTCACCCTCTTCTAATTCTTCCAACTCAATTATGGAGATTTCTTTTTTGTGTTTCAAGTATTCTTTTCTATTGAAGCTCTCCTTAACCTTCAGAAAATGTCCATCCTCAATTGCTGGAATTGACCTCTTACAGATGTTGATAGTCCGCACTTGCCTGCCTAGCGGGACAGACAGAGATGAAGCTAGTGAAGCTAAGGCATCGGCGAGGATATTTTGAGAACGGGGGACATGGACAAAGGTGAGTTTGAAGAATAGTTTGATGTAGCAGGTGGTGAGCTCCTGGTAGGGTTTGAGGTTTGGATGGGAAGTACGGTACTTGGATAGGACTTGGCATAGGATCAATTGACTATCACCTATCACCCTAAGTTCGGTGGCACCATGGAAATGAGCGGCCTCCCGCCCGGCCAGCAAGGCTTTATACTCAGCTACGTTGTTGGTTGCTGGAAAATTAAGCTGAAAAGCCTGTGGAATGGTGACACCTTCAGGTGACAGAAGGACAATACCTATCCCTCTACCATGAGAATTCGAGAGCCCCGTCAAAATATAATGTCCAAAGATTGGAAGATCGGACTGACATTAGTTCGTCATCCGGGAACTCCGACCGGATTGGGTCAAAGACGGGTATGGGATGATGGGCAAGGTGTTCAGCAATAGCATAGCCCTTAATTGCCTTCTGTGGGACATAAGTGATATCAAATTGGGATAAGAAGCTCTGCCATCGCCCTAACCGATCAGTCAAGACTATTTTCTCTAACAGAAACTTAATGGGATTGATATGAGCAATGAGCTTGACTTGGTGAGCAAGAAATTAATGTTTGTGTTTATGAACTACCCAAACAAGAGCAGCATAGTCTTTTCTACCACAGTGTACTTCAGCTCACAAGCATCAAACATCTTAGACAAGTAATAAGTAGCTCGTTCTTTCCCTTCTTCATCAACTTGTGCAAGGACTGCCCCAAGAGAATTCTCAAGAACTGAAATGTAGAGGACCAAGGGCTTGTCGGGAATGTCGACTCTGAAAATTCGACGGGGTCTTATCCTTTTCAGGGAAGTCCGTGAATCCAGATCGTCACCTCAGGAGGGGATGATAAAAGAAAGGAATAAAACATCGGAAAGCAACTCTCACCTCGGTCCCACACTCACATTGATCCCCGAACTTTCATCCTTTGGCGTCGCTCGATCACCAAAGAGACGGTTCGGGTCATGTGGGAGGAGTATGAGAAGAAAGAAATGTGGTCGCCAGGAACCGTGGGTTCCGATTTATGAAATTAAAGATGAAAGATGACCGTGTGTACCTTAGTGTGAAGAGTGTGGGTTAAAGCTTCTCCTTCTTCGGCCGGCCGATGAAGAAGAGTCCTCAACGTGTGGGTGCTTGATATTCTGTGCAACTAGACAAACAAACAAGTGAAATAGACAATTAGAACTAGACAAAATGGAGTATATGTAAAGAGAATGACATGAAACACACAACTGACTAGAAACTGACCGGATTCGGGTTATCTCTAACCCCTTTTTTTATTTTCAGATAAACAGAATAAAAATAATGAAAAAAATGTAAAAAAAATGATAGGAGGATGGAGAATCACGAAACAAAGAGATAGGAAAAAGAACAGAAAGATTCTGAGTTGAATAGAGAAAAATATGGCCAAATCTGGGTTGTAGAAATAGCCGAGCAGCAGTCCAGGATCTGCCAGGCGCGACTTTGCTTCTGCGCTCGTCACGACTAGCCCTGACCTTGGAATCAAGTGCCGTCAATTGTAAACTCAATAAGACTTGGATATGAAGAACTTTGATGAAGAGAGATTGAACAGAAGACGTCCACACACTGCTGTAGAGGCCGAAAAAGAGAGACCTGGCAGATCACCTGTAGAACAGCCTTCCTCTCTCTTGAACCGACTTTTCTCTTTCTAAAAACTCGAAATTCTCTCTATAAATATCACAAAATCAATGCAGGAGGGTGGTTGGACGTCTTGAGGTGCCTGGGGGGTCGTGCTCATGCCTTTGGAACGACCGGAATCAGAGTTTATTTATAGGAGAACGAACGGCGCGATCATTACTAAAAAATAGGGCTCCTTGCGCCCTAACCCCTGGGCACAGGCGCCTTGGTGCAGGGCGCATGCGCCCCACTGAGGGGCGCATGTGCCTCCCAGTGGGGGCGCATGGCACTATTCCCGAAAATTTTGACCTTATCCGGTCGATCGGTTCAGTGGTAAAGTCCCGGTGAAAAACTGATTCCCTCGTGCCTTAAGGGTAGGGCGCATGTGCCCTCAAGTGAGGGCACAAGGTCACGTGCCTCACTAGTAGGGCGCATGGGCACGTGCCCTGGGTCCCGGGCGCATGTGACCAGGAACCCGGGCGCATGGGACTATTTTTGCGCGTCCTTCTTCCGGAAGCCATTGCGAACACTCCCAAACTCGGAATTCGACGCTGTTTGTTGCGTTGGAAAGATAACAGGATGAAGAAGCTTTATATAGCATCGTATCAGCTATCACACCCTCCAAAACTTCAGAATTTTGTCCGTAAGTTTGGGCAGTGAACAGAAGATCCGATACAGGTCAAAATGACTCCGACGGCAAACCGGAAAGGCACGGTATGCAACAAAACTTGTCCAAGGTGTGAATATGACCATAAACTTCAATGCATGATCATTAGGCATTGGTCATTCAGCCAACTTCCGTGTTTACACGATTTACGTGTGGCTTTCGCTCGGAAATTATGGCTTTTTGCAGAAAACTTCGGAAAACATCTGATTTCGTTCGGCGAAGCTCCAATTTAACTTTTAAAGACCTGGCATCATTATAAGGTCAATCACACATGTTACCCTATAAAACATGAGTTTTATGCTCTGAATTAGGCGAATTTGGCGTGTCTACAGGGAATTGGTGGTTTAAGTACAGGGGGACTTGCCAGGTATGTTTTCAACCCATCAAACGCCTCCTGGCACTTAGAATCCCATTTAAACTTGGCCCCTGCCTTGGTTAACTCATAGAAAGGTTTACACCTTTGGGAATATTGTGAGATAAACCGGCGGACAAATTGTAGCCTCCCAATCAATCCTCGAAGCTCTTTCATATTCTTCGGGGGAGGCATACCAATAATTGCCTTGGCCTTGTTTGGGTCGATCTCTTTGCCTCTTTTGCTTACTATGAACCCAAGTAGTTTTCCTGATGAAACTCCAAATGTGCACTTCTTAGGGTTCATTTTTAGCTTGTATTCTATAGCTCGTTGCAAAACTTTTCTTAGCACTTCAGAATGATCTTCCTGACTCTTGGACTTGATAACTAAATCGTCCACATACACCTCTACAAGGGTGTGCATCATGTCGTGAAAGATAGCCATCATAGCCCTCTGATATGTAGCACTAACATTCTTTAACCCAAAGGGCATGACAACATAGCAATATGTTCCCCAAGGTGTAGTGAACGAGGTCTTCTCTTGGTCCTCCTTAGCTAACCGGATCTGATTGTATCCAGAATAGCCGTCCATGAATGAATGCATTTCAAATCCAGCTGTGTTATCAACCAAAACATCGATATGAGGTAAAGAGAAATCATCCTTAGGACATGCTCGGTTCAAGTCCCTGAAATCTATACAAATCCGAATTCGCCCATCCTTTTTCATAACAGGGACTATGTTAGCCACCCATTGCGGATATATGACAACTTTAATAAATTTTGCTTGGTGTAGTTTATCGACCTCTTCTTTCATTTTAAGTGCAATATCAGGGTGGAATCTCCTGAGCTTTTGTATAACCGGGGTAGTTCCAGGTTTCAAGGTTAAGGCATGTCTTCATATGTCCATGCGAACATGTCCTTATATTCTTCCAAAACATTGATCAAACGTTGTTCTTGTAAGGGAGTGAGGTTTGCACTAATGAGGATACTCTTAGGATCTTCTGGGGTTCCTAAATTCAGTTCTTTGGTTAGTTCATTCCCTGTGGCTAATGGTTCCTCAAATCTTCTAAGTCCAGATGCATATGCATCAGCCAAATCCTCGATTTCATCCTCAAATTCGGGATCCTTCTCTGATACCACC
Source organism: Cryptocoryne crispatula var. balansae (assembly GCA_036172225.1). Taxonomy (NCBI): domain Eukaryota; kingdom Viridiplantae; phylum Streptophyta; class Magnoliopsida; order Alismatales; family Araceae; genus Cryptocoryne; species Cryptocoryne crispatula. The sequence goes on from CM069920.1 coordinate 23,624,731, forward strand.
TCATATACTCCCAAAGTATGATCTATGTTATGCTCATCCTCATATCGGATTTCATCTAGCTGGATGGTATTTTCTAAAAGGTTTGGTAGCCTTGCACACTCTACGTATTTCTGTGCCAATTGTTGCAGATACCTATTTGGAACTCATTTACCTCTGACTTTCCTATTTCCTAACCTAACCTGACCTACCGAAGATAAAGCTGGAAAGGTGGTATTTACAGTGGAAGGAGGATCGAGTAAATCGATCAATGATTCAGAAAAGGGGGATCCCTGATTGGGAGCACCCTCTTGGATGAGTAGAGACGTCTCCTCGATGGAAATGTGAGTTTCAAAGAAGACGTTTTTTTTTTGGGATTCTCAAGTAAAAAGATAGAATGAGTCAGCATGACTCGGGATTTGATAGAAGATGACTGAATTAATAGAAAGAAAAACTAAAGGATAAAAGGGAAAAAGGGGCTCGTGGGCCCAATGGTAACAAAAAGTGGATACATGGGTCCAAAACTGATGAAAAAGGTAAACGGGTACATGGACCCAATCTTAGAAATAAATGGGCATGTGAGCCCATGTTGGGAAAAGCCCTCAGTTCTGAAGTTGATGAGGGAAGTAAATGGGCAAGCTAGCCCAGTAAGAGTGGAAGGTTGAAGAGGGCACATGGGCCCAAAGTGGGTAAGTGGGCTCTGAAGCCCATCCAAAAGATCTAGAAACAATGGTACGAGGTTCAAACATGGGATTGTTGTATTTGGGCCTCGTGGAATGGTTCTAACTTGGGTGGTGTGCTCAACCAGATGATCCAAGATTGGTCTGCCCTTGAGTGGTTCTTGGTGCTCTTCCCCACTTGAGAATAAACGAGTCAAAGATAAGCACAGGTCTTTCAAGTCTTCTTCTTCATCTGGTGCCTTCCTTCTCTTGACAACTGTAATGATACTCTTTTCATCTTCAGCCATCATCATGGTCTCCCCTTTGATAAATAAGGTGTGGAGTCCCATGGCATATCCTGGCTGGAAGATCCTCCTTGGGATGGAATCCTCTTCGTATCCCAACCCCTGCCTGCGTGGCCTTTTCACAGTTTGAATCGGCTGAGTGATCCCTTGAAGATTCTTGCCCAATCCTTTTCCAGGCTGATAGCCCAATTTCATCATCATCCGCCATCCCAATGTGTCGGGTAGAAAGGTGGTCATGCATCTGACATCTGGCAATTCTCCCACAGAGATCTGGGGTTGTATTGACAGACCTAGGGGTAAAGAAGCATCGTTCAGCTCATCCCTTATAGGCATGCTAGTCACCTTGACCACCTGTCCTTTAAAGGGAAACTTTATGCACAGGTGGTTTATCGAAGCCACAGCTCCTATTGCTTCCAAGTATGGCCTCCCAAGTATAGCCCGAAAAGTTGGATCTAATTCTAGAACATGAAAATATGTTGTGACCGTACATGGTCCAAGTTTGACTTCTAAAGTGACCACCCCATGTGTAGACTTCTTAGAGTTGTCATAAGCTGTCACCATGGCACAAGATGGCTTGATTTCTTGTTCAGAAATGCCGCATAACTACAAAGTTTCTAGCGGCATAACGTTGATAGAAGCTCCAGTGTCAACCAAACAGGATTTCACTTCGACATTGCAAATGATAACAGCCACATGCAAAGCATATCTCCTGACCTCTGGATCTGCTAATTCCTCCTGAGAGAAAGTGAGTGTTGGGTGCTCACTTCTAGGGGCTAACACTGTAGTGATTTTCTCAGGTGGGAGATCTTCACTCACCATGACCCTTTGCAAATATTGCTGTAGAATCTCCTGGTGCACCTTTGATCTTTTGATCAACTCAAGTATGGAAATACGGGCCGGTGTCTTATCTAAATGCTTCAACAAATCATAGGCCGTGCCTGGCAAGGGTTCTTCCACTTGTTCCTCCTCCACTGGATCTTGCGGTTGAGTCCCGGCTTGGGGAAAGAGCTGCTGGAACATCCTCCCACTCCGAAGCATCGGGGCTATTTGGCGATTGGGTAGAGGTGATGGGTTAACTGGGGTGGGAACAGGTGGTGTAGGTGCAGGTATGGTAAGCAATGAGATTGATGGTTCTGGGATGATTGGGTTAGTTGGTAGAGAGGTAGGATTTGGAGGGGGTAGTGATGGTGATACTGGTGGCCTGATAAGAAGAGGCCGGGGTGCAGGAGTGGTTGATGGGTTTAATGAAGGTGTAGGTTGTGGGGTTGGTGGTATGATAGGTTGAGGTTTTGCAGTGACAGAGCTCATTGGCTGGGGGTTCAGTTTTGGTGGTGATTGTGGTGGTCGGATGAGCAAGGGTCGATGTGTAGCAATGGTTGAAGGAGGTGTAGTTAAGGAGGGGGCTAGCCTAATGATGGGTCGGCGTGAAGAAGTGGCATCCAGTGGTTGGGTTATTGAGCTTGGTGGTGGTTGTGGAGTGGAAGGTGCACGGATTATTTGTCTAGGAGGGAGGGTTCCTAGCAGGAGGCCTAGCTGGGTTGACCGGCATGGTTGGATTTTGGTTTTCTAGTTGCCAACCTTGAGCACGGCTGGTATCTCCCTGGACAATGGAGTGTACTAGACCAATTCCTGGGTTTGGATGTGCTGGTACCGGTGCTGGAGCGGGAGCATGTAATGGGAGCGGATTCTGAACGATCCCCAAGCCGGGTTGTTGTTGAGGTTGAGCCGGTGGACGTTGTCGCTGCTGCTGCCTAGCCTTCATAGCCTGTATGCATTCTCCCATTTGGACCCAATCAATGCTGCTTGGTCATTCAGAACGTGGATGTAATCCTTGAATTGAAAACACACTTCAACGGTGTGACCAGGGCACCGGTGGTAAGCACAGTATCGGGAGATATCTGCGTTTGCTGGCCAAACCTCTCTTTCCTTGGGCAATTCCAACTGTTTCTCTGCCATGAGTACATTGAAGATGTCGGTCAAGGAGTAAGAGAGTTGTTGGTAGTTCTCTCTCCTAGGACCTCCCCTTCGTGGTGCCTGATTGGGTGGTGGCGGTGCCCTGTTGTAGGTAGGTTGACGAGGTTGTTGGGGTTGCACTACTGGCTGAGGGGGTTGTTGTGGGTGTCGTGGTTGCGGTGGCCTAACCTGTTGCTGAGGGGGGTAATAGGAAGGGTTCTATTGTGGGTTTCTGAACTGGTTTTGACGGTTCCCTCCCTGGTTCCCCACAATGTTTATAGCTTCGTTGTTGACCACTCCTTCAGTTGTAGGCCGAGCCGGTGCAGAGGGGGTTTTCCTGAAGTTTCTAGGTTTGAGATCAAAAGGGTTTATCATTGTGGCATCTTTGAAGTGGGCATGCAAGTACCGGGCACTGTCATAGAGTTCATTCATGGTGGTAGGATGGTGCATGATCAAGACATTCCTCAAGGCAGGTGTAGTGTTGCCAATAAGCATCTTTACTTGTTCCCCTTCAGAAATCACATCTGTCAATTTCTCTACCATTCCCCCTCCAGCGATCAGCAAACTTCAAGAAGTCCTCTTCGGGCTTCATCTTCTCAGCAATCAAATCCGTGATGGAGCATGATGGTGCCATCCGGTCTCTGTATCTTTGCAAAAATTTGGTCTTCACAATATCGAAGTCTCCTACCTCAAAGGAGTCAAGCGAGTAGAATCATTCCAATGTAGACCCTTCTAGTGATCGACGGAACAAGAAGGCAAGAACCCTACGATCATTTTTCCAAAATGAGGACTCGTAGAGAAAATCTTTTAGGTGGAGAAAAGGATTGCCAGTACCATTGTAGCGGCGATAAACTGGTAGCTCAGAAGGTGGCAGGTGGAGAACAGGCAAAGAAGGAATAGAGATCTCAGGAACTGACTTGGAGTCCAGGCGACATCTCAACTCTTCATAACGTTCATTTATTGGAGTGAGCTGATGCATGATTGCCTGGGTGAGAGCAGGTTCTTGGATTACTGGTGGGGGTATGTGATTAGAGGCATGATTTTGGAATTGAGGAGCATGACTTGAAGATTGTCTCATGACTTGGTGGGTCGGGGGAGCAACATGGCTAAAATAAGATGGCTGAACAAATGATGGTTGAATCACAGATGGTTGAACTATAGATGGTTGAACTACAGATGATTGTGCTAATGATGGTTGAATCACAGATTGTTGAACAATAGGTGGTTGAACAAAGGGTGATTGAATGAGTGGTCGAACCATAGGACAAGGGGGTGAGGCAACTTGGTTGGCTTCAGCCTGATTTGAGGCAATTTTGCCCTTCACTATGGATTGTATGCGGGCATAGGTTTCTGGATCAGTGTAAAGAGATAACTCCCTAAAGAGTTGTTCAACATCACGGGGAGCAGATGGTTGAGGGACCTCTTGCGCTTCTGACTCAAACAATGGATTAACATGACCATCTGACGGAATTGGTTGGTGACCCATCTCGTGCTCTCGATGTTCAGCGTGTTCCGCCGTTCCAACGTGCCTTCCAGACCTTAGCTGCATTCAACTTCAAAGAGAAGGTCAAACAAACAAATTTGGCAAAGAACTTTTTTCTGGTATTTAGTATCTTGCAAAAATGTTAGAGTTTTGAATTTTTGTTTGACAAACAAGTGATGCAAAGACTTGAAAGCAAAATTACGCAATGATTTTTTGATTAAACCTTAGGCTTATGGATTTGTTAAGAATTGTTCTCTCAACAAATGGGTTAGGATCCTAACTCCAATCTCCAATGACCTAGGTTTCACACAATCTCACCACGTGTAGGTAACATAGGATGCTTCGGGTTTTTGGGGAGTGGTACAACCAACCCGATCGTGAAGAGGAATACTCCACGTATGAGGAATTACGGAGGCCTTGATAAAAGCCAACTAAGTCAACTAGGAAAAAATATCCCAGAAGAGAGGTCAGAATCCATCAAGAGGGTGTTTTGGATGGGAGGGGTAAATGGGAGAGTGAGCTCCCGCCTCAAAAAAGTGTAAAAGAAGGAGGTAGAGAGAAGGAGCGAGAGAATGCAATCAAGTAATAAAGAAAGTAATAAGCAAAACATAAACTTAAATAAACAAGCAATCACACAAAGCAAGCAATTTGAAACTAGACAAGCAACTAGAAACTAGAATCTAGACCTTGTTTCTTATATGAGCCAAATGGAGATAGTGAAAAAGTGATGGAAAGAAGAGGGTTCAGATCTGATAGCCAAGCAAAAGGGTGGTCCACGTGGGGACCGATGTAAGAATAAGCTGGTTCACGTGGGAACCGGGGTAAAAAGTAAAGGTGGTTCACGTGGGAACCAGTTTTGGGTAAAAAAGGGGTGGTTCACGTGGGAACCGGTTTGAATGATTGAAAGAAGGCCACGTGGGGCCAATTAAAAGTGAATAAAGATATGATCCAAGTTGGGATAGATATGAAGGAAAGTGGTTTGGTTCACGTGGGAACCGAAGTAAAGAAAGATATTGGTTCACGCGGGAACCGGTTTAAAGCAAAGGTGGGTTCACGTGGGAACCGACTTAAATAAAATGACAGAAATTAAATGAGGTACTTGGCACTTCATATATGATGAAATATGGGTGAAATCAGAATTTTTGAGATGGCATGAAATTAAGAAAGGTGGAAAGAAGGAAAGGCTCACGCGGGAACCGGTCTAGAACTAGAACTAGTTGCAAACAACACGCTAAGCACCCACGGTTGAAGACATTGCTTGTCCCACCATGGTCGCCACAAAGTCGTCGACTCGAAAATTCGACGGGGCCTTCACCTTAAGAGGGGATGAGAAAGAAAGAAGAAAACATGGAAAGCAACTCTCACCTCGGTCCCACACTCACATTGATCCCCGAACTTTCATCCCTTGGCGTCGCTCGATCACCAAAGAGACGGTTCGGGTCATGTGGGAGGAGGATGAGAAGTAGGAATTTAAAACATGTGGTCGCCAGGAACCGCGGGTTCCGATTTAAGAAATAAGATTGACCGTGTGTACCTTAGCGTGAAGAGTGTGGGTTAAAGCTTCTCCTTCCTCGGCCGGCCGATGAAGAAGAGTCCTCAACGTGTGGGTGCTTGATTTTCTGTGCAACTAGACAAATAAACAAGTGAAAGAGACAATTAGAACTAAACAAAGTGGAGTATATGTAAAGAAAATGACATGAAACACACAACTGAAAGGAAACTGACCGGATTCGGGTTATCTCTAACCCCTCTTTTTTTATTTTCGGATTAACAGACTAAAAATAATGCAAAAAGAATGATAGGAGTATTGAGAATCACGAAATAAAGAGATAGGAAAAAGAACAGCAAGATTCCGAGTAGAATAGAGAAAGATATGGCCAAATATGGGTTGTCGAAAAAGCCGAGCAGTAGTCCAGGATCTGTCAGGCGCGACTTTGCTTCTGCGCTCGTCACGACAATCCCCGACCTAGTAATCAAGTTCCGTTGATTTCAAACTCAATAAGACTTGGAGAGAAAGAACTTTGATGAAGAGAGCTCGGGCAGAAGACGTCCACACGCTGCTGTAGAAGCCGGAGAAGACAGACCAGGCAGATCAACTGCAAATCAGCCTTCCTCTCTCTTGAACCAACTTTTCTCTCTCTAAAAACTCGAAATTATCTCTCTAAAAATCATAAAATCGATGCAGGAGGGAGATTGGGCCTCTTGAGATACCTGGGGGGTCGTGCTCATGCCTTTGGAACGACCGGAATCAGAATTAATTTATAGGAGAACGAACAGTCTTATCAAGGCTAAAAAAGGGGACCTTGCGCCCTACCCCAGGGCGCATGCGCCCTACCCCAGGGCGCATGCGCCCTAGTGAAGGGAGCATGCGCCCCACTGAGGGGCGCATGTGCCTCCTAGTGGGGGTGCATGGCACTTTTTCCGAAAAATTTGGTCTTATCCGGTAGATCCGTTCAGCGGTAGAGTCTCGGTGAAAAACTGGTTCTCTCGTGCCTCAAGGGTAGGGCGCATGTGCCCTCAAGTCAGGGCACAAGGTCATGTGCCTCATTGGTAGGGTGCTTGGGCACGTGCCCTAGGTTCCGAGCGCATGTGACCAGGGACCCGGGCGCATGGACTATTTTTTGCGCGTCCTTCTTCTGCAAGCCATTGCGAACACTCCCGAACTCGGAATTCGACGCTGTTTGTTGTGATGGAAAGCTAACAGGCCGAAGAAGCTTTCTATAGCATTCGATCAGCCATCACACCCTTCAAAACTTCTAAATTTTGTCCGGAAGTTAGGGCAGTGAACATAAGATCTGATACTAGTGAAAATGACTCTGACGGCAAACCAGAAAGGCACGGTATGCAACAAAACTTGTTCGTGGTGTGAATATGACCATAACCTTCAATGCATGATCATTAGGCATTGGTCATGTAGCCAATTTTCATGTTTACATGATTTACGTGTGGCTTTCGCTCGGAAATTATGGCTTTTTGTAGAAAACTTAGGAAAACATCTGATTTCGTTCGGTGAAACTCCAAATCAACTTTAAAAGACCCGGCATTATTCTAAGATCATTCACATATGTTACTCTATAAAACATGAGTTTTATGCTCTGAATTAGGCGAATTTGGCGTGTCTACATGGAGTAATACCAGTTGGTTTACCGACTTGAGGAGGTGTGGTTGAAGGCCCTCTTTCGAATGCAACAAACGGGAGCCAAATCGGACATCCCGTTTGCAAGTTACGGCTTGAAGAACACGCACACAAGAAAGAGAGTGTAACATGCCCATGCTCCCCTTGAAAGGGGAGGGCGCGCCCTGAGCAACCTCAACCTGGGGGCGCGCCTTGCGCATCCTTAGTCTGGGGGCGCGCCCTGAGCACCCTCACTTTCTTTTAAACGCGGGGGCACGGCCTATTTTTGAAAATCGAAAATTACCCTGATTAGCACCTTCTAAACCGGATTTTGGAAAGTTTCTCCCACTTAAGATCGATTATTTTGATCGCGCCCCGACTAGGGGGCGCATTCGTTGTGTCAAGTCTGATTTTTAGCAATTACCGGATGGTTCCGGCGATTTTTAGTAGTGAGACGTGTAACGTGCCCCCGCCTCCTTTGAAATAGGGGGCGTGCAGACCGCGCCCCCGCCTCCTTTGAAATAGGGGGGCACGTAGACCGTGCCCCTAGGGTGAGGGCGCGCCTTGAGCATCCTCATGTGGAGGGCGCGCCCTGCGCACCCTCACTTCCTTTGAAAGCCGGGGGCGCGGTCGGGCCAGTTTACATATTTTGCACTGGTCTTCCATCTCTACAAATTGAGGGCTATTTCCAACAACCCAAGGTTAACCCCCCATGCCTAGCTCATCCTGAGGTCGTCCAAGCTCTCTCCCAAGTCCGTCCTGATGTCCAAAGCCGATCCTACGTCAAGAGATCGATCCCGAAGCAAAGGAGAAGCCCGATCTGTGCGTTCTACACCAACCAAACTTCATCGGCTTCTATCAAAAATTTTGGCCTGCAGCAAAAGTCTTCAACATAAAAGTTGTTCCTCTCCTCGCCCTCTTTCATTTGCAACCAGCAGCACTCAATTCTGACTTGTCATCTGTCCGTGGTGATTTCTGCACTGAGGGCGTGCATCCAGGTTCTGTTCTTCCATATCCGCCCACTTTCATATTTTTTACAGGCTTCTAAAGACGGATTCTGGAGAAGTCATCAACATGATATCTCTTCCACTCCAAGTTCTCCATCTCCGGTGCTCGAGCGACGCTGTGAGATGAAAGTTCAGGGATCAATGTGAGTGTGGGACTGAGGTGAGGATTTTACCGCTTTCTAAGTGTTTTTCGATTCACTCCCTTTCCCCTATTTCATCTTTCACCTTCTCTTGAGGTGCTGATCTAGAACCAATTTTTGGAGTCGACAAAGTGTAGAGACTAAAAATAAAGAAGATGAGAAAGAAGCAATTGGATTCAAACTCACCGGATTTGGGGTTAGACCTAACCCCTTTTTTTGATTTTTTATGATATATGAGTGTGGGAACCTTGAGAATCATTTTGATTCTTCGAAAAGTTTTTTTTTTGTTTTTGTATGTTTTGAAATATCGACATCCGAATTTTCTAGCAAAATAGGTGATAGACCATAAAAAATACTGGATAGTTCGGGTGATATTAGAAGAGTATAGAACCGAGGTTCGGGTTCTGTGAAAATATTTTTGACCTCTCTCCATCGGATGGTGCGAATATCCGATATTCATTTACATCGAGCAAACACTCGAACACCCTTGATTAACTGCCATAGCGATCTTGTTTGATGAGAGCGTGCACATCCACAACGTATAATGATCACAAAGGGCCCTGGCCTTTCATGCTCGATGAGATGCAAACAAGTTTGATTAGATTTTGTTTGGAGTTGATTTATGTTTGATTTATGAATGGATTTTGATGTGGTTTGAAATGTTGATTTCATATTTCAATTTGATTTAGATTTGAATGTTATTTTTTTAAGCTTGTTTGAATTGTTTGGTTTGTTTTACTTCAATTGGTTGAAGTTTATTTTATTTTTGTTTGAACTTGATATTTTAGATGTGTTGATTAATCTGACTTGCTTAAGTTTAATTGACATGCATTGAGTCATTTTTATGTGATTTTCTCATGTTGGTTGGTGTTTTAATACCGATTCGGGTGCGTTCGGTATGTTTTAGATGTTTTGACGTTTGGTTCAAATTGATTAAACTTGAACTTTAGATTGTTAATGAATCTGATTTACATATTTTAAGATGTGTTTTAAATGCTTTAATGTGTTTTAAATGTGCTTTATTTAGTTGGTTGTAAATTATTTGATGTGCACTTGTTTAAGCATTTGAATTCCAATGGATTAAGTGCATGGAATCAATTTTTCCAGATTGTGTTAGCTCTGATTTTTGTTGACTATTAAAGTTTTAAAGACCTGTTTTAAGCATGTTTTAAGGTTGGTTTGAATGTATTTTCAGATTTAATTAAGTTAACATCAGATTTGGTTAACTCTTGTTCGATTTGCATCATATCTGGTCCGTCGGGTTAGTGTCGATGCCCAGTCACATGCAATCAACTCGGCACTTGAAATGTTCATTGAATATTCATGTTCATGCTGGTGTACATCATATGTGGTAGTTCATATGCCATGTTCAATGCTGTCGATGGTGCAAATGTGTGAATGTCCTTCCCTTGGTGTAAACTCCCACTTTACCAGGAAAATTTTGGCAGCATGCCGCCTTATTTTCCGATCGGTGTGGAACTTTTACCCTTCCTACATGGCATAGCCTTTTGACTTTCCAAGTAGTGGGAAGGATCGTCTGCAGTGGGATGCGTGTCCCATGCCTACGCCCGAGTCAACATACCAGATACATGTCCAGGCTAGCTGCCCAAGGTGGAGCGCCCACGTGGTGGTGCTAACTCCTTATTTAATTTTGGCTTCTCGCCCCTAGATTTAGTTAAATGTGATTCTTAATGTCCAAGGCCCAATAGGACAGCTTCATCAGCACAATGGGTTGGTCTTCATGTCTCATGGCCTGAGAAAGCCGGCTTCACATCATGTCAGCCCGGTTGGCCCAATCTTGAGCTTCATGGACCCTGGCGGCCTGTTTTGAGCTTCATGACCCAATGGGCCTGATTTGCACCTCCATGGCCCGGTTGGCCTGATTTGCACTCCATTTTTGCACCTTGACATCTTGCTGTAGCAGTGGGGTAGGTGAGCCTCAGAGGGGCTGGAATGGATTGGCTAAGATGCTGTTTAGGTGGGCTTTTGGTAGGACTACACACGTGGCAAGTTTAGGTGTGAACTTGGACTGGTTTAGGAATGCACAAAGGGCATGAGAGTTGAAGACCCGCCCGAGTAGTCTTGTCCCGTCCGGCGGATTCCGAGAGTCTCAAAGCGTCAACCTTCATCCTATACTCTAAGGGGAAGGAGAACAAGACACATGGGGTTTGATTTAGGGGTAGCACAAGGGCATTTTGACATGTAGAAATCAGGGCCACCCGGCTTAACTCTTAGCCCGTCTGGTGGATTCCAAGAGGCTCGGGCTGTCACCCCTCCTTCCACACATCAAAGAGGGTGTTTGGTTTGTATGGGGTGTTGTAGGAGCTGTATTGGGTGTGTTGCTTAGATGACCAACAAGGGGACTTATGTCAGGCTATGCGAGGATCTGTTTGGGTGGCCAGCAAAGGGGCTATTTAGATGACCTGATTAGGGACATGTTCATGGGCAGTCAGGGGGCCTGATTGCTAAGGTTTTTAAGGCACACAAGGGGCCTGATTGTGGATGTGTTTAGGGGCACTCAAGGGGCCTGATTGTGGGTGACTTTCAAGGAGGCACATAGGGGTTGATTGAAAAGACAGCAAGGCTGTTTTTCTAGAGCACATTCAGTGGCCGATGAAGGGGCTAATTGAGGGGAAGCACATGGGCTTTTAAAAGGACCAGAACAACTAAGTTTTGAGGCATTTTGAATGGCCAAAATAGAGGCTGAAGGGTAGATAAAGAAGAGGGGATGAAGAGAAATGAAATGCTACATTTTTTATTTCTCTACTCACCTTGTTTCATTTCTCTTTTTCTCTTGTACTGCAGGTGGTGCTGAAGATGGAAGGACTGCATGCCCTTATTCTTCTTATTGTTTCTTCTTCTCCTTGTGCAGATGGTGCTGGAGGAGGAAGATGAAGGTCCTAGTGATGTTGAAGGCCTCACCAATGATGAAGAAGCCTGCTGCTCTTGCTGGAGTTGGCGCACCAACAAGGTCGGCTGGTTGCACCTGTTGCTGGCGCACCTGTTGGAGGAAGACTTTTTCTTCTTCTTCTTCTTCACTTGGCACACCCAAAATGGGTAGGAGAGCTTGCTGACTTGATGCTGAAGACGTCCAAGCAAGATGAGGAAGGCCTGGTTCAACCAGATATGGTGAGGGGAAGGAGAGGCAGGGCTTCCACAGGGTGATCAGCTTGTCCTCCACATGGCCAGCTGAGGGGGCTTTTATAGGGGCTGAGGACGCCATCTGTAGAAGGGGATAAGGCTAGGGCTGTTGAGGTTGTTGAGTGGATTAAGGCAAGATGGTTGATGTTGTTGAGTGGAGTAAGGCAAGATGGTTGAGGTTGTTGAGGTTGTGCGCCAACAAGAAAGAGAGGGAGAGAAGAGTGTTCGGCCAGCCCCTATCTTCTAGGAGATTGAACGCACAAGGGAGTGGGAAGGCTGGTTCGGCCAGCCCCTATATTCTAGGGGATTGAACGTACAAGAGAGTGATAAGGCTGGTTCGGCCAGCCATCAGATGGGGATAGGCCATGGGTTGTTGAAAGGGATAAGGATAAACCATGGGGGTTGTTGAGCTTGTTGAGGTGGTTGAGGGAGATAAGACAAAGTTGCTAGCTATCCCATCAGATGGGGAGTTCGGCCAGCTCCCTAACTTGTAGGGGATTGTGTGCATGGAAGATGGGGAGGAGTTCAGCCAGCCAAGTGGAGGGAAGAGAGAGAGAGAGAGAGAGAGAGTGATCCAATCTAAACCGTTCATCTAAAAGACTCCTGATACGACGGCTATCATTAATTACAGCCGAAAATTGATTAAACATAGACAAAATTAAATCAGAAAAATTTGGGACAATCATTGATGGCCATTGATCTTATGATCCATCCAAATGTGTGGTTGAGATCTCCCAAATTGCCCAGGATCTCAGATTTTACCGATTTCTTTGATCGGTGCGATCCTGGTCGTCGATAATGCCGGAAACTGTAATTGAATGCAATTACCTCCTCCCATTGGCCAAATTTATTTTTAATGCATCAATATTCATGAGATCAATGTTTTGGGCCATGAAAATTGAAAATTTCAGCCTATGGGTCGATCTGGGAGCTGATCGGACCATTATGCCCCTAGTGCGATGACATACGGCTTTCCGTCCAGATTTGATCTTTCTTACATATCTCTTCATCCAGTGGTCGGATTTTCGATCCGTTTCAAACGTTGCCTAGATCTATCCAACCTTGACAATGTGTTAAAGTTGGAATTCCATGTTAGAGTCCCAACTGGTCCCAAAGTGTCCGGGGCAAAATGGTCATTTCGGCTTTCCAGTGTTTGTTTTCCATGTTTTGGACACCGTTGCGAAGCTCATGACCGGGGCTATGCAATGAGCACACTATCTTGGCCATTTTTAGCATGTAAAGCCATGCAAAGGCATTTCCAGAGCCTTTTTACATCATCTATTCAAGAATTTTATGAATCTGGGTTAGATTTTCTGCACTGGCTTCGGCATTGCTGAAATTTGTATCAAGCAAGCTAAGCGTAAAAAATTGATGCCAACAATGAGATGATAAAAAACTAAATAAAAATGATGTTGAAATGATGCTGGATGAATGACGAAGACGTAGAACTTTGAACGGCTCAAATCGGAGCTAAAATGGAGAAGATATCACCTATACGGGCGAACAACACACCGGACCGAATGCATTGCGGGTTTGAGGGCACAGTGGGCATGCCCTTGGTTCGGAGGTGCATTGATGCTATCTGACGCGACTTTGGTGCAGAGCTCACCACGGGTAGTCCCAAAGTCGGAATTGAGTGATATTTGCTTCAGTGGATAGAGAACTTGGAGAGGAAAAGTTGATATGTTGATGGGTTCTCCAGAATACGTTCGTACAAGCTTGCATAATTTTTGTAATTAAACGGATATAGAAAACGTAACCTGGATGTGTGCCCTCAGTGCAGCAATCACCATGGACAGACGGCAAGTTGGAATTCACTGCCATAAGTTGAAAATGAAAGAGGACAAGGAGGGGAACAACTCTTCTGCTTACCACTTTTGCAAAAGAATCTCATAATTTTTTGTATAAGCTAATGAAGTTAGGTGATGTAGAGCACATGGATCGGGCCGTCTTCTTCACTTCGGGATCGATCCCTCGACGTTGGCTCGAATTTGAACATCAGGATGGACTCGGGAGGGAGCTTAGACGATCTCAGGATGAGCTAGAGCATGGGTGGTAACCCCGGGTTGTTGGGAATAGCCCGGTATTTATAGAGGATGGAAACCGGTGCAATTTAGGGAAACTGGCCGACTGCACCCTCGAATTGAAGGTACGCAGGCCGCGCCCTCAACTTGAGGGTGTGCAAGCCACACCCTCACCCTGAGAGTGCAGTCAGCGCACCCCCACTTCAGTGGTGTGTTCGGCATTTTATTTCTAAAAAAATTGGGAAGCTTCCAGAAATTGCTAAAAAATTCGGTTGATAAGATGAATGCACCCCCGACTCGGGGGCACGGTCAAAATAATTGAGTTTTAATGGGAGAAGCTTCCCAAAATCTAGTTTAGAAGGTGCTAATCGGGGCAATTTTTGGTTTTCGAAATTGACTGTGCCCTCATAGTGAAACTGCACCCTCCCTTTTCAAGGGGGCAAGGGTGCAGTACACTCTCTCTCCTACGCACGTGTTTCGCAAGCCGTAACTTGCAAACGGGACATCCAATTCGGCTCCCATTTGTTGCATTGTAAAGAGGGCCTTCAACCACATCTCCTCAAGTCAATAAACTAGCTGTCATGACTCCCAAGATGTTTGCAAGGGACTTTGACTACCGATTTACCCTTTCACAGAAAGCCAAAATTTGAGGCGATAATCTTAAAAGGCACGATTTTGGTCGAGGAATCTCGGGTCAACTCAGGATGACTTCAAATGATAACCAAACAAGTCCAATATGATCGAAAAACTAAAAATCATTGAAAAATCCAAGATTAACCCGATCAACATGAGACGATCCTAAGAAAAACTAGGAATAACTAGGAAACCTTAAAATCGACCAAAACGGCCGTGTGGCCCAGGTTGATGACAATGTATGGCTAGGATCGACCCGGACAACCCGAAAGGTCCAGTGATGACTGGAAAGGCCTAACACATGGCCCGGGATAGCCATGTCAACATGGATCGAAAAGTCATAATGAAAAGCCATTATATATTGATACCTACCAAAATGACTTGTCGAAAACCCTGAATGTTACAGAACACACGTGGGACTCCCAAAATCTTCAATTATGGACCATTCAAGGTTGGTCATTGAGCGGACTTCATGTTTTCACGATTAACGTGCGTCTCTCGCTTGAAGGTTACAACATTACTTTGAAAATCATCGGTCCATTCTCAACTTATGGGGATCTTCACCAAAGTCCTTAACTCATCTCAACAAGGTGATCCGGATTAGATAATGGTCAAATAAAGGATACTGCCAATGGAATAGGAGTCTGGGGCTCCGAATCAGGCCAACTTGGCGTGTCTACAAAGTCAAAAAGGTGAATCATGTGCAGAAAGTAAAGATGACAAGGTGGAAAAGTGACAAGCTGAAAAAATGAAAAAGGTGACAAGTCAAAAAGGTGAAACTTATGGAGGAAGTAAATGTGACAAGGTGGAAAGGTGAAAAGGTGAAAAAGGTGACAAGTAAAAATGTGAAATTTATAAAAGAATTAAAGGTGATGAGGTGGGAAAGGTTGGAGATGTATCTCCTCTTATAACAACTTGAAAGACAAATTTGGAATATTGAAAAGATGCACACATCTGCAAAATGTCCTAATAGATTGGGTGCCCAAACCGGTATTAATGACGCGTGTGTATCTTACCAATGACACATTAACTGGTCAGCATCATGAATGTACCATGCATGTGCCTGACATGGCATTGTTTCATACGTTTAGATTAGATGTCTAGACACGAAACACCCCAGTGAAGGCGGCATCAGGGTTATTATTCCAGCTGATGGTCATACGCACGTTGGCAAGCAAAAAAATTAAATTTAGGGACTTGGTGCCTCATTGACTACACATCAAGTCTCAGAATTCCTAAAATATGCAGAAAGCTCCATTTTTCTAGAAAACTCAATTTCTTTGATGTGGTATTTAAATATACTCCATAGAAATAAGATTTTTTAGCTCTACAGCTAGACCAAATTTGTGTGTCTACAAACACTGATGACCAGAACGACTCAGGACATTGATCGGGTGTTTGGAGACAATTCAGAAGACTTTGAATGATGATCGAAAAAGACAGGGGTAACTCAAAAAACTCAGAATGATCACCAAAAGATGAGGGTAACCTAAAAGACTCAGAATAATGACCGGATAGATGGGGTAATCTAGAAAACTTGGAATGATCATAACTGAGCCAAGAGGACTCAAAAAACTCAGAAAAGCTCAACAGTTATTAGAAAGGTATGGTAGTGTTTGGCAAGGCTTGACGGCAACCAAAAAGACTGAAACAATGGCCAAGTGTACCCAGAAGCACATATTGGGGGTCCAAGCAAGCCAACTAGTCTGGAGCCAACTAGACAAACTCAGTACACCTTAAAGCCATTGATACTGACCAGAATGACCTTATGACAACTAGGAAACCCTAATGGTTAGAAAATGACTACATGGTGAAACTCAGTAAGATTGAAAACTCTGTAACCCAAAAAAATCGATCATCATGTATTGGTCCTCAGGCCAGATATGGCCTTGCTCAGTGAATATGGCTTTGTTCAAAAATGTATGCCCTACAAGTCAATCGCACATGATATGATTTGACAATTCTAAAAATATCCCATTCAATTAATTAGACAAATCTTCATTACTAGCTTTTATTAGATACATACATTATAATGAAGTTCTTAATCACATGCAATGATGATTAAATCATGATGAGATCAATCATCTAGAGGTATGTGATCTAAATATTCTTAGTCATATGATTCTTGAGTTGTGACATCAAGGATTTAGATAGACTAATGTATGTGATGTCTTCTCATGTGATAAGGATGACCAATCGGAGTGATCATTAGTATGGAGACACTGAGATACATATACAGGTGCTCATTAGTCGAATGAGTTCATTGAATTGATTAAATTAGAAACCGTGAATGGTATCTTACTGAACTGTCAATCAGGATTTTCTATCATTATGGTTGCATGGTTGAACCATTTAACCTAAGTCATCAAATATCCTTTTTACATAGAACTTGTGCTTTGACCATTGACTTATGGATCACCATTTAGAAGGTCTAGTATAGCAATGGATTGGGTACAAGAAAAATCTTATGCAGACAATTGAGTAGACAACAAGAGATTGTCCACCCTCAGTAAGTGAGAGTAAATTTTCAATGGGATAATACTCTAAATCCTTGGCTAGGTTATAAAGAATGATTGGAAAGAGAGTTTTTCAATTGATCTGATTCAAGTACATGATCTTAAAGAGTTAGTATACAAAGGAGTTAACAGTTGATGTTGTACTCCTTTCAGACCAGGACATTGAATAGACGATATCCATGCGGTAATTAATGTTAGAAAGACTCAATGGAGATAAGATTATCCCCATAGCTATTTGGGATTATGAGATGTGACATATACCCTTCAAGGCGATTAATTTGTTATTGAATAATGAATTTAATTTAATTAAATTAAAATTTTATATTTAGGCCTCAACCAAATAGGCTATTGGGCCCAGTGGGTCACACACATAAGGACTTATCCATAAGTATAGGAGCAAGGGCATAATTTATAAAGATTTTGTGTTTTTATAAAAAAAATCAAAATTCTCTATAAATACCAATAGTTTCAGCTAAACCCTATCAAACTAAGGGTGAAAACCACATCTTCAGCCTTCTCCCTACCTTTTTCTTTCTATGGAAGGCATCCATATGTTATGGAGCTCCGTTCGGGAAGAGTTCTCAAGTCCGGTGCGAAGAGAGAACCTATTTTAGATGAAGTTTATGTGGATACCACTAGAGATCGGATATTTGAATGGTTTGAAAAGCTTAATAAATTATTCTTCTTTATCTCCAAGGTATTAGATGAATTCCTATTAGGTGTATTCAAACTTGTAGAAATTGATTTTTGATTTTCATCGTTCGGTTTTAATTAAGATAAGATCAATATAAACTTATAGAAATCATCACTTCTGTTGCACCAAATTATATAGGATGATTCCTTACACATAAAATACTAAGAAGGTGACAACACTCCCACATGTCTTCTTGTACACATAGGGTTCCTCTTTGTTCTCAACGAAGTTATGAAATTTAATCTCATCAAGTCTTTTATTCCAACTATGGTAAGCTTGTTTTATTCTATGAATAGACCTTAACAATCTGCACACTTTTAGTTGGATGTTCTTGAGACTCAAGTCCCTAAGGTTGTATCATATACACCTATTCCTTAAGATTGCTATTAAGGAATGCCATTTCAACATCTAATTAACATATCTCATAGTATACTGTGCAATAAACAAAATCCGAATGGATTGAACAATGGCAACAGGTAAAGGATTTCATCATAATTAACTTTTTAACTTAGATGATATCATTTTCAGCCTACCATACCTAGAAGGACTCTACATTCATATCCACTCCAATCTACTTTTGAAAGATCCATTTATACTGAATGAGAACTATACCCATAGGAGGATCTGTCAAGTTCTAAATTTGGTTATATTATATATAAAGTATGAATTCTATTTTGAATTTTATTTTCTCTACTCATCTAGTGAAATCGATATCATATATTACTTATTTATAAGTCTTTGGATTAGCATCCTCATACTACTTTTTTATAAGCATTTGGATTAGCATTCTCACTATATCATGTCCCACTTCTTTCATCAATGATATATTTCACATATATGTCGGGTTGAATGGGTATAAGTGAAGACCTACACCTTTGCTTGTGTATGACTCTCAACTAGTACCCTAATAGTAGCCTCATTGGGTTGTGAGACTAGAACATCTTCTAACTCTACCTTGCTCCAGTTGTCTTTCTTAAAAGGAAACTCTTTCTCTAGGAATACAACACACTTAGCAATGTATAACCTTTGTTTATGAGGTCAGTAGATATAATATCTATTAGTTTCTTAAAGAAATTCTTCTAGCCTACACTTCATAGTCTTAGATTTCAACTTGTTAGGGTCATGCCTTTTCACAAGGGTATGATACATCTAAACCTTAATATGCTTAAGGTTAGATTTGTCTCCTTTTCCAATCTCATATGAAGTAATTAAAATAAACTTAGAAAGTACCTTAGATAAGACATAAGTGGTAGTACCGATTGAAAAGCCTTAAAGAGACAAAGAAGATTACGCAAAAGTCGTCATTGTTCGTATCATATCCAAAGAGTATGGCCTCTCCTTTTAGCTTTTCTATCAAGCTAAGGAGTATAAGGATGTGTCCACTAAGATAAGATTTTATTATCTTTCAAATATTTTTATGAATTATATACTTAAGTATCATCCTCTTCGATCTAATCAAAGAGTCATAATACTCTTTTCATTTGTTTCTCTATTTTATTCTTAAAGTCTTGAAAATTTTCAAGGACACCATATTTGTACTTTATTAAGTATATATATTCATACATAGATAAATCATCAATAAAAGTAATAAAATAGAAATATTTACCTTTATTCTTAATAGACATGGGCCCCACATAAATCATAATATATGAGCTCTAATAACTCATTGGCCCTCTCTTCATATCTTTTAAATGGAGAGTTGGCCACTATCTCATGAACCAAGACTCACAAGTGAGTAATGATTCAAAATTATTTACCCCAATGCATCTATCCTTAGAGAGTTACTTAAGGCATTTCTTATTAATATGACTAATTCTATAATGCCAAAGTAGGGATTGATTCACATCAACGCATTCTCCTCTTAGAATTAGCATTCACACATTTTATAAGAGCTTTCATATTTAATATGCATAAACTATATATCAAGCTCGGCTGACAAATATTTTGCTATCCAAAGTTGAACAATTATCATTTTTATAGTCCACAATAAATTAACATTTATTCAAACAAGGAATATAGATAATGCTCTTAACTATCAAATAACATAATACTAATATCTCGTAACTAGGACATCCCATGAAAGGTACTTAAAAGTTTGTTTCTTTCATGATTATTGTTGAAACCTTTGCATAATTTTCCATCTTGAGATCAACCTCTTCTTTGATTGGATGCAAACACTTTACCAGCCAAAGTGAAAGAACAAGTATCATTTCTTTAGCCATAATAAAATAATATTTATTCAAATAAGAAATATAGATAATGTGTTTTACCATAGAAAGATATAATACTAATATCTCGGGTACTTAAGGCTTGTTTTTGTCATGATTATTGCTACAACTGTTGCACAATATCTGATATAAAGATCAACCTCTTCTTTATATTTTACTATATTTTATCTAAGAATATTTTAGGCTTTTGCTAAAATTATTTTAAGAATAAGTCATTGTAGGAATCTAACAACTCAAGAATAAGTACGGCAATCTTTTTGTTATATTGAAATTTATCAACCAAAATTTCTGTTATCGTCATATAATTACCTAATATTTTCATATTTAGGTATCACAAAATATAAAAAATAAACTAACATACTTTAAAAATTATTTTACTAAACTAACACATCTAATCACTTTCCCAGGAGAGTGAAAGTGAAGTCAGATTTGAAAAGCTTGACTTATCTTAAAGTGAAGTAGGATTTTGATCTCTTTAGTAGAAAGAGATCCCATATTTAAACCTAATCTTTAGTTTTGATTTAGACTTTTTTTAAAAACCCTAATCTAATTTATAAAATAAATTTACATAAAATATAAAATTGTTGTTTTATTATTAACAAGTTATATAGGTTTTTTAATAAAATAATTATTATTTTAATTATTTAAAACTAAAAACTACTACATATTAAAGAACAAAAAATAATTATTTATTAAACTTTTATCCTCAAATAGAACCAAATTGAATGAATATCAATGTTTGGTTAAATTAAATTTTGAAATAAAAATTAATAATTAAATTATATACAGCACTAAAATTTAAATTAGAGATCTTTTCATAGAGTTAAATTTCTTTATTTATCTGACTTGATGTGAAGTTAGATTTGTTTAATCTTATTACATTCTTTACATTTTCAATTCCACTTCCTTCGGAAGTCAAGTTTTATCTACACTTGATAGAAATAAAGTTTGTTAGTTCAT
Organism: Cryptocoryne crispatula var. balansae; assembly: GCA_036172225.1. Classification (NCBI taxonomy): domain Eukaryota; kingdom Viridiplantae; phylum Streptophyta; class Magnoliopsida; order Alismatales; family Araceae; genus Cryptocoryne; species Cryptocoryne crispatula. The sequence goes on from CM069920.1 coordinate 23,645,565, forward strand.
ACTTCAAAATACTTTATATAAATTTTAAAAAATATATTTTTAAAATGTTTGTAATTTAAATATTTTCTTCAACAAATTTTAGATCAGTATGCCATAGAGAAAGCCGAATAGGGAATAACGTACGTCGGAATGGCGGTCGCAGCTTCTTCCTCTCCCTTCCACGCCATACTGCCCCCTTATCCCACCGGCACCACGACGTTGAAGGCGGAGTGGCGCATCAGCCCAGCGCTTCTCCGACAATGCAACAACCTGCGCGACCTCGGCGAAGTGCATGCTCAATTCGTCAAAGCTGGTCTTTTTCCGTCCCACCCTTCCGCCGTGGAGCATCTCCTCGCCGCCGCTGCGCTCGCCATCCCCGGCGGCCTCCCTTATGCCATGGAGGTATTTCACCACGTGCCAGATCTTAGCACTTCCGCCCATAACGTCATAATCGGACGGCTACCTCATGGACATTCTCTCGCTCTTCCGGACCATGCTGGTCGACTCGGTGGAGCCCGATAAATACACCTTTTCCTGCGTCCTGAAGCCTTGCTCGTGGCTCAGGGCGCTGGAGGTAGGGGAACAGATGCATGCCCAGGTCGAGAAGGCTGGATTTGCATCGCACCTGTTCGTGCGCAGTAGTCTGATCCACATGTACGCAAATTGTGGGCAAATTGGTCCGTCCCGCAAGCTGTTTGACAGAATTCCTGAGAAAGGCCTCGTCACTTGGAATGCAATGTTCGCGGGGTACTCGAGAAACGGGGAATGGAATGAAGTAGTTGGCTTGTTTCTCCAGATGTTGAAATTGGGGGTTCCATTTGACGACGTTACGCTGATTAGTGTTCTGACAGCCTGCGGAAGGCTTCGATACCTTGATTTGGGTGAATGGATAGATGCCCATATTGAAGCGAATCGGACGAAGCACAAAGTAAACGTGATCACTTCCCTGGTGGATATGTATGCGAAATGCGGCCAGGTTGACAGAGCACGTAGCCTGTTCGATGAAGTGCCTGTGAAAGATGTAGTTGCTTGGAGCGCAATGATTTCAGGGTATTTGCAGTTGGACATGCGCAGGGAAGCTCTTGCTCTTTTTCATGAGATGCCGATAGCGAATGTGTCACCTAATGAGATCACCATAGTCAGTGTTTCTCTCTACATGCGCCGCCTTAGGCGCACTGGAGACAGGTAAATGGGTTCATTCATTCATAAAAAAGGAAGAAATTGGAGCTCACTGTGAATATAGGTACCGCACTTGTGGACTTCTTTGCCAAATGTGGCTTCATTGACAGTGCAATTGATGTCTTTGCACTCATGCCTAGGAAGAATGTCCTCTCATGGACTGTTTTGATCCATGGTCTAGCCAGCAATGGAAGAGGAATGGAGGCACTTGACCTGTTTTCTTCAAGGTTGGAGGCAGAAACCAGGCCGAGCGATGTGACCTTGATTGTAGTTCTTTCTGCTTGCAGTCACACTGGTCTGGTTGATGAAGGTCGGCACATTTTCATGAGTATGAAGAGAGATTATGGTATTGAACCCAAGATTGACCATTATGGCTATATGGTGGACACACTTAGTCGAGCTGGTCTGGTCCTTGAGGCATATCAGTTCATCAGGGACAAGCCAATTCAGCCAAATGTTGTTCTATGGAGAACATTGCTAGCTTCTTGTAAGATTCACAAAAATGTAGAAATTGTAGAAGAAGCATTGAGGCAGATAGTTGGGTTGGAGGCTAGCTAATATACCAGGTACTTAGACCTTTTATTGGTCAGTTTGTCGTGGTATATTTTGATGATATTCTGATTTATAGCAGATCTAAGGGAGATCATTTGGAACATCTCAAGGAAGTCTGTTTAGCCCTTAGAACTAAAAGTCTTTTTGGAAATTTGAAGAAATGTGATTTTCTTACTCCTTCTATCACTTTTCTAGGGTTTATAGTGTCTAAAGAGGGTGATTCAGCTGATCATGAGAAGGTAAGAGCTATTCTTGAATGGCCGGCTCCAACAAACCTTCATGAAGTTAGGAGTTTTCATGGTCTAGCTATCTTCTATAGAAGATTCATCAAGGGTTTTAGCACTGTGATAGCACCAATCACTGATTGTCTAAAAAAAGGAAATTTTTCTTGGACAGAGGGTGCTGACCTTGCTTTTATCAAGCTCAAGGAACTGATGACTCAAGCTCCTGTCTTAAGTCTCCCAGATTTTTCCAAGGTTTTTGAAGTTGTTTGTGATGCTTCAGGTATAGGGATAGGAGGTGTTTTGTCTCAAGAAGGGCATCCCGTAGCTTTCTTTAGTGAGAAATTATTTGAAGCGAAGCTTCGATATTCCACATTTGACAAAGAGTTCTATGATGTGGTCCAATCCACAAAATTTTGGCGACATTACACTGTTGTCGAAAGAATTCATCCTGTATTCTAACTATGAAGCTCTCGAGGTTTTTACAAGCCCAAAAGAAATTGAATCCCGGACATAGCGAGATGGGTAGAATTTTTATAAGCTTATACCTTTGTTCTTAGTCATAAGCCGGGGGTAGAAAATTGAGTGGTGATGCCTTGAGAAGCGAGAAGAACACTGTTTCCTCGTTGACTTTAGATGCGAAGTTTTGGGATATGAGCATATCAAGGAGGAGTACCTTGATTGTCCCGATTTTGCCCTTGCCTATTCTTCCCTTCGGAGAGGTCCCGCTAAAGAATTTGTTGAATTCATCATCCATGATGGTTTCTTGTTCTATGGAGGCCGCCCATGCATTCCTAGATCTTCCCTTAGGGACTATTTGGTATGTGAAATACATGCTGGTTGTCTAGCTGGACATTTTGGAAGGAACAAAACCATTGAATTAGTTGAACATAGGTTTTATTGGCCAAGTATCAAACGGGATGTAGGCAAAATTGTTGCCCAATGTAGAGTTTGTGCTACAGCCAAAATGAGAAAACAAAACAACAGGAAATTTTGTATACACCTCTCCCTATTCCCGATATTCTTTGGCGGGATTCGAGTATGGATTTCATTCTAGGTTTGCCACGAACCCAAAGGAGAGTGACTCTATCTTTGTAGTGGTAGACAGATTTTCAAAAATGGCACATTTCATACCTTGTGCCAAGACTTTGGATGCTTCTGTTGTGGCCAGAATTTTCTTGAAAGAAATTGTTAGGTTACAGTCTTCCTAAAACCATTGTTTCTGATAGGGATGTCAGATTTGTTAGTTATTTTTGGAAGACCTTATGGCACCTGCTAGGGACTAAATTGAAAATTTTCACTGCCTACCATCCTCGAACAAATGGTCGAAACGGGCGGGTCAACGGTAGGGAACCTGCTTCGTCGCTTGGTAGGTGAAAACACTAGGTCTTGGGATTCTATCTTACCCATTCTTTGAATTTGCTTATAATGACTCGGTCAATAGGACTACGAGTCTAAGTACTTTTGAGATTGTAAAAGGGTATAGACCACGTCGCCCATTAGACCTAGCACTGTTTCCACTTGCATTTAGAGCATCGACATCTGCTGAGTCGTTAGGCGAACATATTAGGAGTGCAACGTGACCATGTCGAGAAAAAAATTGAGGCTAGCAACGCACAATACAAAATCTATGTTGACTCTACTTGCAAAAGGTGACGGGAATTTCAAGAGGGTGATCTAGTTATGGTCAAGCTTCGACGAAAACAATTTCCTAGCGGAATTTGTTAAGAAATTGAAAGCTAGAGGAGCGAGGACCTTTTAAAATCATCGAAAAGAATTAGGGAGAATGCTTATGTTTTGGAACTCCCTCACGATTTTGAAATAAGTTCAACTTTTAATGTTTTGATTTAGTTAAATATCGGGAACCAACTGGCAATTCCCGATTGAGTTTTCTCAACCTTCACCTCCTCCTTTGCGAGTTGACCCTTCGGAGAGTCCACCATTTCGGCCCTACATCTATAAGGCATGAGTAGATCGACGAGGATAATGGATGAACGGGTTATTACCTCACAAGGTGGAGTGATTCGAAGATACCTCATACATTGGTATGGGTGTCCTCATGCGAGGACTCATGGATCTCGAGAAAAGAGTTGCGGCCAGATTGATCCGGACATATTAGAGGAGTATCGGAGTGCATCGATCTCTCATTCGACACGATCTAATTCTTCTCGCTCGGGGAGAATTAGTGAGGACACTAAGTTTTGGCCTCGGTTCGGTCATGTATACGAGCGACGCATGAGGCATTTAGATTCCATATGGCTTGGAGATACTTATCTATATTTTCTTTAGTCGAGTTTTATTTTTTAGAATTTTTCTAAGGTGTCTATATCATTTTTTAGACATTTTAGAATTTGTTACATGTTTTTCTTATTTTCTTGTTTTTTTCCTCAATATTCGATGTAAATGGGGTGGATCCTATATAAAGGACCGGACCACTTCTTTTCGGATCATGCTACGGATGAATAGAAATACGTTGGATTTGTTTTCTCGTTCGCCCTCATTTCTCCCGCGAGTCCTCTTAAACCCGTGAGGGTTTCCATTTCGTTCAAAGCGAATGGCGGTTCTCTTGCGTCTGTTTCCTCCCGATGGAGACCCCTAGCGACGGCAGTGTCCTCTTCCGATCTCCCTCCTTCGATGGTGATCTCGGCACGATTCTTTGGAGAGTTCTTTTTCCCTCGCCTTGATCTACCGGTTTGCCTTCTGTTCGACTCCCGTCGGATCATTCCTCTACTTCGGTGGCTATCTCCTCCTTCACTCCCTTGAGGATAGCTCATCCTCTTCTTCCGGAACTGATCCTGGCAAGCTCCTGTGAAGACTTCTCTTCACTCGCCTGGAACTCCTTCCCGTCTTGGTGCTGTTGTGCGGTTCCTACGACATCAATGACATAGAGTAGCCGGGGTGATCTTCATCCTTGCTGGTTCTTTGAGCTCCTCGTTGTTGTCGATCTCGCTTGTGGTGAACGAGAATGACCTCGATCACAGAGCTGAATGAAAATGCCTACTCCCTGGAGGCTAATGGCCAATGACGAAGGGATCTTCGTCTACACCTCTGGTTAGACTTCTCGATCTCCCTTGTTGCACGCGTGATGAAGGTCGGTAGTGACTATTTGTGAGCTCGTCCTCCCGATGTCTACTACGGATTTACGGTTCTATCTTTGGTTGGTAAAGTGGGATCTGGCCATGTGTTATCCTAGATCATCAGAACTGGAAGGTAGCCCGTCGTCTTCCCGTTTCCATTTCCAGTTCTCGACGGTTAATGTTGAATACGTTACAAAGATCGAAACTAAGGTTCCATTGCTTGAGGAGGCGGTTACGTAGTTTCCGATGTTGATTTACGAACTACTACTGCTCTTAAGTGGATCCGACCTTCTACCGAGCTGCGATTTGATATACTCTTCATTTGGAATGAAGAGGAAATGTTTCATCAGTTGTTCCTATTACTGAGTCGTTTTCGAGGACTAGTCCCTCTTCCAGTCTCTTGTGCATTTATATAGAGCTGTCCGATAGGAACTGGTCCTTGCTCCAGTTCCTGGTATTTGCTGATCAAATTTCTTCTGGATCCTGCTGTTTTGGTTTGTTGGCGACTCATTGAGCTATCGTAGATCATTGAGGTCAGTCCCCTTCCGGTCATGTTTTGAGCCGATTTCACAGTTTCCTTGTGGAGTACGCCCGATTACCGTGGTTGATTTTCCAACTAGTTTAAAATACGAGAGGATACCCAGGTATTCGAGAGAACGATTAGTTAACTCGGTTTTGTCGGCAATTGAGAGCTAAATGAACGGCGGGTAGATGTTGAATCCGCCCCGATATTATTCAAACGAGGAAATGATGATGACCAGCGATCGATTATCACCTTGGTAGCTTATATACGATTCTTGGTGACTATTCATTGGTAGGGCTAATTTGTTGAGCCGATGCGGGTCCTCGACTCCGAGTTGTGATGACACGTTTATGAGCCTACATATTATTTGACATTCATTGTTTGAAGCCGAAGATTGACGTCGATCGAGATCAAGGCGGAGCGGATTATTGGTTATCTGTCAACTTTGAAGATAGGTGTGTAGGCACCCGGATGAGCCGGTGGTTTGTGGTGTAGATGTGGATGGATGGTGTGTGTGGTCGCCGGGGCCAAGACTCCAAAATGTGATTAGGTATGAAGCAAATAGAATAAAAATAAACAAACAAGTTTGACCGTCGTACCTTTGGGGATGGGAAAGGGGAGATTGTTAAGTTCTAACTACTCTCCTCCTCTCGGCCGACCGAAAGAGGAGGAACTTGAGTGAGCTTCCTTCACTTCCGATCGGACTGAAGCTTCACCTTCAGATGAGTTTCACGCAAAGAAATATCTGTCGTAGAAACATAAAAACAAAGTGAAGATCATTAGCTCTACAGCGGGAGTGTAATATCATGCTCGGTATAGACTACGAATCTAACTGCGAAAAGGGACGAACTAACCGGATCGAGAATGAAATCCCATTTATTTTTGGTAGCTTTTTAGATATATATGATATGATTAATCACAAAATGATCTAATGCATGCTAAATAAGATGATGAGAAGTCCTAAGATGAAAACGGAAGACAAAAACTCGATCAGACGGGAGATCGGGCGTTAAGACTAAGAGGGTCTATAAACCGGCAACGCCACGGCACTGGTGCCCTATATATGGGGCGCCAGGCCGTCGTGCACGGCACTTTGTATGGGGCAGGACGTTGACCAAAGATCGAAAGCGCCTGTATATGGGGGCTTACGTCTGGTGCGGGCGAATTTTCTTTCCTTCTTTGCGTCTTTGCTCCAGATCTTTGGCGGCTCCAGGACGAAGTAAAGGGCTCCTTCTTGTAGACAATATGCAAATGAAGCTAATAGTGAGTGGTTTGGATGCTTGGATGCAAGAGGAGAGACGGATGGAAGCTCTCGGAGGTGGAGGAAAAATTAACTGTTTCTGGATGGCGAAACGGCATATTTTGGGACTTTTGGTGGATGATCTTGGATCGGTTTGAGGGGTTACCTGGATGTGTGGTGGGCTTAGAAACGTGGTCTTGGGTGGGCCTCCCAGGTAGTACGGACTTGGAACCTTCTCCCGGCTCCAAATGGGGGTCTATTTATAGCCAGCGAAAAGATGGTACTTTGGCCATTTCGGCAGTTCCACGCGGCAAAGCGCCCATATATAGGGCACCGACGTAATGAGGTATGTCGGAAGATCGATAAGATGAGTCCTTTGCGAGGGTCAAATCGGCCGGTCGAGCGATTTGATCCGGTGCCGAACGTCCTATATATAGGGTGCCTGGTGCCCTATAAGTAGGGCGCACCGATGCCCTATATACGGGCGCCGGAGTTCCCTTTTGACCCTGGTCAACATCTCGGATCCTCTTTGAAACGTGCTTTGGAAAGCCTAGAAAACGCGGTTGCCTTGCGAGGTTACCCAAAGAATATTCTTCATGAAAACAAGAATGTAAGCTCTCTAACTAGGCCAAAATTGCGTGTCTGCAAGGTGTTCCCCTAATTGAAAATTGTAGACCTCTTACCAACCTGTGAGGTGTAGGTCATCATTTGGTTTTGTATCTATTTGATAAATTGTTGTATTAAAGGGGAATTCCTATCTCTCGACTAAAGATTTGTCTTCCCCACACTCTGGTGTGGAGAGTACATTCTGTTTCCTTCTCCTTGTATGGTTTTAGTCTGTTTCTCTATTATCTAGCTCGTGATGCCATGCTGTTGCGGATTTAGGTCCTAGCCTTTTATTTTCGTTGTTGTTGGTCATTGGCGAGAACATTAGAGTGAATCTAATTCGGATAACTAAAATCTGTTGCGTTAGTTGTTAGGCACGAATTTCGAAATCTAATCGGATTTTCAAAGCTGGCACTTCTCCTATATTCTTCTTTCTCCATTCTGATTCATTAAAAGTGAAAACAACTTTAGGGAAAATTTCTTAATTAGAACACTCTAAGGCTGAAAGACCTAGAACTTATTTGTGGGAGTCAGGTTTTAAATTGTGAGTCTTAGCCTCAAGTTCTAAGACGGTAAAACTTGTTCCCCATCACTAGCGAGAGTGGTGACTACATACTTATGTCA